>CAUYUJ010017751.1:10211-165211 GCA_963575745.1 Prorocentrum cordatum
CAACGCGACGGCGAGAGCACCATTCTGACGTCAACCTGGTGTCATGCGAGACCGCAAGCACGCAGCGAGCAAAGACGCAATCATGCAGGAGTTGGCACGCCGAGTGCACACAGTACCGCTGAAGCCTAATGGCGACGCCGCAAAGGACGCTGCCCCGACGCGAGCGCGAAATCCGTATCCGCCTCAGGCGCGAACGCAAACAACAGACGGTCGGCCCCGCCCAAGGCGGGGCTCGAAATCGGGACAACTCTGATGTGCAGTAAGTCGTCGCAGCGAAGCAGCGGCGGCAATGATGATGGCGACGTTTGGGGGGGGGTTTTTTTTTCCCCCTATCGGACTTGCTGCGGGCCCGTTCGGATGTCGAATTTGGTTTCTCCTTGACATTGGCCCTGAACATCGACGTGTGAAAAGTCGCGGGTCCCTCTCCCCGTTACGAAAGTTTAACTCATCTTGCTAAAAATTGACATGTGGTGGGCGTTGTGGTGAGAAGTGGTATGGGGAGTGATTATTCCCTGTGGTTTCACACGGGGAGAGATTCAGAGTTGCCTGGAAGTGACCGGGAGTGATTTCTCCCTTGTGAATTTACGGGGGAGAGATTTTATCCTGAATTGGTTATATACTATTAATGTTACCAGGGAGAACCCCGGAAATCTCTCCCGCCAAGCCAGGCCGAATACTGCCGTGCTAGGAGTCTACGGGGGGAAGGGGGGGCCACTCAGAGACGCCCTAGTCGTCAGTGCTCAAGATGAATAATTTTCGTAACGGGTAAGCGGCATCTTACATTGCACTTCTACAAGGGTGAGACACGTAGCCAGAAAACACATCACAAACAACAAGCAAAAAAAAACGGTGGTCAACGTGACGGCGAGAGCACCATTCTGACGTCAACCTGGCGTCATGCGAGACCGCAAACACGCAGCGAGCAAAGACGCAATCATGTAGGAGTTGGCACGCCGAGTGCACACAGCACCGCTGAAGCCCAATGGCGACGCCGCAAAGGACGCTGCCCCGACGCGAGCGCGAAATCCGCATCCGCCTCAGGCGCGAACGCAAACAACAAACGGTCGGCCCCGCCCAAGGCGGGGCTCGAAATCGGGACAGCTCTGATGCGCAGTAAGTCGTCGCAGCGAAGCAGCGGCGGCAATGATGATGGCGACGTGTCTATCGAGCGTGATGCTGGGCCCCGTTCGGATGTCGAATTTGGGTTCCTCCTGACATTGGCTGACATCGACGTGTGAAAAAGTCGCGGGTCCTAGCGGTATCTTACATTGCACTTCTACAAGGGCGAGACACGTAGCCGGAAAACACATCACAAAACAAGCAAAACAACGGTGGTCAACGCGACGGCGAGAGCACCATTCTGACGTTAACCTGGCGTCGTGCGAGACCGCAAGCACGCAGCGAGCAAAGACGCAATCATGCAGGAGTTGGCACGCCGACTGCACACAGTACCGCTGAAGCCCAATGGCGACGCCCGCAAAGGACGCCGCCCGACCGAGCGCGAAATCCGTAATCCGACCTCAGGCGCGAACGCAAACACAGACCGGGTCGGCCCCGCCCAAGGCGGGGCTTGAAATCGGGACAACCTCTGATTTGCGCAAGTAAGTCGTCGCAGCGAAGCAGCGGCGGCAACGATGATGGCGATCGTGTCCTATCGAGCGTGATGCTGGGCCCCCGTTCGGAATGTCGCAAACTTTGGGTGTCCTCCTGACATTGGCTGAAATCGACGTGTGTGAAAAAGGTCCCGGGTCCTAGCGGCATCTTACATTGCACTTCTACAAGGGTGAGACACGTAGCCAGAAAACACATCACAAACAACAAGCAAAAAAACGGTGGCCAACGCGACGGCGAGAGCACCATTCTGACGTCAACCTGGCGTCATGCGAGACCGCAAGCACGCAGCGAGCAAAGACGCAATCATGTAGGAGTTGGCACGCCGAGTGCACACAGCACCGCTGAAGCCCAATGGCGACGCCGCAAAGGACGCTGCCCCGACGCGAGCGCGAAATCCGCATCCGCCTCAGGCGCGAACGCAAACAACAAACGGTCGGCCCCGCCCAAGGCGGGGCTCGAAATCGGGACAAGGCGGGGCTCGAAATCGGGACAACTCTGATGCGCAGTAAGTCGTCGCAGCGAAGCAGCGGCGGCAATGATGATGGCGACGTGTCTATCGAGCGTGATGCTGGGCCCCGTTCGGATGTCGAATTTGGGTTCCTCCTGACATTGGCTGACATCGACGTGTGAAAAAGTCGGGGTCCTAGCGGTATCTTACATTGCACTTCTACAAGGGTGAGACACGTAGCCAGAAAACACATCACAAAACAAGCAAAAAAACGGTGGTCAACGCGACGGCGAGAGCACCATTCTGACGTCAACCTGGTGTCATGCGAGACCGCAAGCACGCAGCGAGCAAAGACGCAATCATGCAGGAGTTGGCACGCCGAGTGCACACAGTACCGCTGAAGCCCAATGGCGACGCCGCAAAGGACGCTGCCCCGACGCGAGCGCGAAATCCGTATCCGCCTCAGGCGCGAACGCAAACAACAGACGGTCGGCCCCGCCCAAGGCGGGGCTCGAAATCGGGACAACTCTGATGCGCAGTAAGTCGTCGCAGCGAAGCAGCGGCGGCAACGATGATGGCGACGTGTCTATCGAGCGTGATGCTGGGCCCCGTTCGGATGTCGAATTTGGGTTCCTCCTGACATTGGCTGACATCGACGTGTGAAAAAGTCGCGGGTCCTAGCGGTATCTTACATTGCACTTCTACAAGGGTGAGACACGTAGCCGGAAAACACATCACAAAACAAGCAAAACAACGGTGGTCAACGCGACGGCGAGAGCACCAATCTGACGTCAACCTGGTGTCGTGCGAGACCGCAAGCACGCAGCGAGCAAAGACGCAATCATGCAGGAGTTGGCACGCCGACTGCACACAGTACCGCTGAAGCCCAATGGCGACGCCGCAAAGGACGCTGCCCCGACGCGAGCGCGAAATCCGTATCCGCCTCAGGCGCGAACGCAAACAACAGACGGTCGGCCCCGCCCAAGGCGGGGCTCGAAATCGGGACAACTCTGATGCGCAGTAAGTCGTCGCAGCGAAGCAGCGGCGGCAACGATGATGGCGACGTGTCTATCGAGCGTGATGCTGGGCCCCGTTCGGATGTCGAATTTGGGTTCCTCCTGACATTGGCTGACATCGACGTGTGAAAAAGTCGCGGGTCCTAGCGGCATCTTACATTGCACTTCTACAAGGGTGAGACACGTAGCCGGAAAACACATCACAAAACAAGCAAAACAACGGTGGTCAACGCGACGGCGAGAGCACCATTCTGACGTCAACCTGGTGTCGTGCGAGACCGCAAGCACGCAGCGAGCAAAGACGTAATCATGCAGGAGTTGGCACGCCGACTGCACACAGTACCGCTGAAACCCAATGGCGACGCCGCAAAGGACGCTGCCCCGACGCGAGCGCGAAATCCGTATCCGCCTCAGGCGCGAACGCAAACAACAGACGGTCGGCCCCGCCCAAGGCGGGGCTCGAAATCGGGACAACTCTGATGCGCAGTAAGTCGTCGCAGCGAAGCAGCGGCGGCAACGATGATGGCGACGTGTCTATCGAGCGTGATGCTGGGCCCCGTTCGGATGTCGAATTTGGGTTCCTCCTGACATTGGCTGACATCGACGTGTGAAAAAGTCGCGGGTCCTCATCCCCGTTACGAAAGTTAACTCATCTTGGCTAAAATTGACATGTGTGGGGCGCTGTGGTGAGAAGTGGTATGGGAGTGATTATTCCCTGTGGTTTCACACGGGGAGAGATTCAGAGTTGCCTGGAAGTGACCGGGGGTGATTTCTCCCTTGTGAATTTACGGGGGAGAGATTTTATCCTGAATTGGTTATATACTATTAATGTTACCAGGGAGAACCCCGGAAATCTCTCCCGCCAAGCCAGGCCGAAGACTGCCGTGCTAGGAGTCTACGGGGGGAAAGGGGGGCCACTCGGAGACGCCCTAGTCGTCAGTGCTCAAGATGAATAACTTTCGTAACGGGTAAGTATTGAGTAAGCGCGACCTGTGCAAGGCGCCAAGCAAGGGTAGGGATCATCCTGGCGAAGGACCCTAACTTTATCAACTTCATGCAGCGTTGATGATGGACCTCTCTATGCAGATCGATTCAAGGGATGTGAAGATATGAAAAGGCGGGCGCATGCGAACTTTCCGAATAAGCTGTACGTGGAGCTCCCTCAGAGGCACGAGATGTGCAAGAGGTACGTCGGAATGCGCGTAGAGACGAGTGCAAATGTTCCCAATGGGGCCGTAGGCGGAGCTCGCGTGAGGGGTGTGCCGACACGGGCGAAGTACGCCTACAAACTGTCCCACCGAGGCCGTAGGTGGAACTCCTCATGGCGGCACGATCTTCATGAGGTGCGCACCGAAATGGGCGGCGCTGCCATGCGGACCCTGCCACTGGGGCCTCAGGTGCAGCTACCCATGGGGCTAGGATCCTCGTGAAGGGTGCGCCGAAGTGGGCGGCGCCGCTGTGGACCCGCAGACCCTCCTACCAGGGCCGTGGGCGGAGCTCCCCACGAAGCGTGTGGGGCGTGTGCTGGAACGGGCGGCGACGCACCATCCCACTGAAGCCGTACGTGGAGCTCCCTGCAGGGCCAAATCCCTGTGGCAGAAGTGTTCAGACGAGCGGCGCCGTCATACGGACCCGCCCATGTGGGGCCGCGGGTGGAATTCCCCATTGGGCCAGGATCCTCTTGAGGGGTGCGTCGGAATGGGCGGCGCCGCCATGCGGCCCCTCCCACTGGGGCCGCACGTGGAGCTCCCCATGGGGCCAAGATCCTGGAATGGGGCGCACCGCATGAACGGCACCGACATGCGAACGCTCCCACTGGGGCCGCAGGTGGAGCTCCCAGTGGGGCCACCAAGCGCGTGAGATGAGTGCCGAATAAGGCGCGGCACCGCCACACGGCGGCGCCCGTTGAGCCCGACGCCTCAATGATGCTGGGCGTGCTGGCCTATATGTGATACGACATGGCCAGTTCCAGCTATCCGCAACCGTGCCCACTGGCACGTTGAGGCGTGGTCGAATGTGACGTTCTGTCTGGTAGGGTCTGTGCAATCTTCTACGGGACCTCCCCCCTTCGAGACGCACCTCGTTGCGCGCACTGGCCATACATCCGGGGTGTCCCTGGGCGGTCGTGGCGCCCCCCTGGGGCTCTCCAAGGCTTCCATGATGGCCCAGGAGCCCCCCAAGACGGTCCAAGAGGGCCCCGAGTCGCAGAACAATCGCTCGAAGACGCTCAAAGTGACCTCAAGATGGCGCAAGAGGCTTCCAAGGCGCCCCAAGAGGCCTCCAAAAGGTCCCCCAAGAGGGCCCCCGAGACAAACATCATTGCCTGTCCTGGAAGTTTTCGAAGGATTTTGGCATTATCGCCGTTTCGGCTTTCCGACGCTCCAAGACTGCCCGAAAAGTCCCCAAGACCACCTCAAAACGGCCCAAGAGTCCTCCAAGAGGGCCCCAAGACGGCCTAAGAGCGCCCCAAGACGATCCAAGAGACGCCCAAGACGGCCCCCAATGGGGCCCCAGAGAGGGAACACGAATCGAAAATGCGAGCCCTCCGCACCAAGGGGCCCCCAGGAGGCCCCAAGAGGCGCCCAAAAGGTCCCAAGAGGCACCCCAGGGGCGCCCAAGAGGCCCCAGAACGGCCCCCGAGAGGCTTCAAAACTGCCTCCGAGAGGCCCCCGAGAGGCCTCCCACGAGATCCCAACAAGCATCCACCAAGCTTGTAACCCACAGCTTAGGCACGGTGGCGGGACTTGCCGTAGGCAGCTGGATATGTGATACGGCATGGCCAAATCCACAACTATTGAACCTAAAAAATTGGCATCTCTTGGTGACGCATGTGTTACTTCCGCCGGCCTTCCGTCGGCCTCCCGTCGGCCTCGGTGGCCTCGTTCTGCGCCCGCCTTCTTCCACCAACTTTCCGCCGCCTTCCGCCGAGGAAGGGACACCAATTCCTTCGACCCTCGAAGGCGAGGCCCTGTGTGGAACTCGCCATGTGGACGCCGCCCTGGCCCGCGGGCGGCATCTCGCCTCCCCTCGTGCTCCCCCCTCTCCTGCCCCTCGCCATTGAGCAGGGGCCGACCGTCCCAGCATTCCTATAGTCCTACCACGAAGTGTCCGTAGAACCCAAACGTGTTCTACTAACAAGAGCACTGTTCTTAGAACATGAGCCCGATGAGTTAAAACAATACATTATAGGCCAGAGACGTCCTGATAAACATTGCGTGCAGACCTCGCAAGCTTATTGGAACATTCGTTGGTGGGCCTATAGGCGAGCCAGGACGCCCCGCAACTGCTTGTCACCAGCCGCCTGGCCCCGCCCCCCGACTCCATCGCCGTCCCCAACCCCCTCGCCTGCCCTGGAGGAGGAGGAGGAGGAGGAGGAGAAGGAGGAGGACGAGGACGAGGAAGAGGAGGAAGAGGAGGTCGGAGGAGGGGGAGGAGAAGGAGGAGGAGGAGGACCAGTGTAAACCCAAAAGTCACCAACGATGTTGGAATAAACCCTCCCCCCAAGCTCCCTCTTCATAGGCCCCTACAACGGTTCACTTTCACAGAGGGACCTGCCGCGTTGGAAGACAACCGTTTGAAGACATTGAAGCATGCCAAAACAACATTCTCGGCATTCCAGCGCCACGGATTAACCTGACCGTTGCGTCTTGACGATCCGGAATCGTGCCAGAACGCCAATCCTGGGACCTCAACTCCGCGAATCATCGTAACTGTTGCGCCCTCATCATCGTGAACCCTTCCAAACCACAATTTCTGGTACGCCGATCAAGGGAAACCATGAAACTCCTGCAATTTTGTCTTGCGACCTTCTAAATCGAATGTGCGCGGCGCTAAGGCGAGAACCACATGTTGAAAACCACTCGCCTTCAATCCGTGAAATTCTTCCAAACTTTGCAATCGAATGTGCGCGGCGCTGAGCGAAAGCCACAGGTTGAAAATGAACAGCCCTCAACCCGTGAAGCTCTTGCAAATTTGAAGACGACGATTTGCGGCGCTAAGGCGAGAACCACATTTTGAAAACCACCCGCCCTGAATCCGTGAAGCTCTTGCAAATGTTTAAAAGAATGTGCGCGGCGCTAAAACGATAACGCCACTTTGAAAACTCCCCGCCCTCAATCCGTGAAACTCTTGCAAATGTTGAAAACGAATGTGCGCGGCGCTGAGGCGAGAGCCAAATCTTGAAAACGACCCGCCCTCAATCCGTGAAACTCTTGCAAATGTTGAAGACGAATATTTGCAGCGCTAAAACGACAGCCACATTTTGAAAACGACCCGCCCTCCATCTGTGAAACCGTTGCCAACTTGTCAGCTTCCGGGTCATAAATGGTGAGGAAGTCTCAAGCGAAACGCCCGGCCCGCCCTAAAAAATGGCCTCGGGGTGCGACAGGGAGAAGTTTGTAAGGAGAAGGAATGGAGGAGGAGGCCCATCGCGCCTGCCCTGGCTCGGCCAAGGCGGAGGCCGCACCGCGACGCGACGCCCGAGTTGTGTAGCGACGCGGCCCGCAAAACGCCTCGGGCACGGGGCGGAACTTCGCGGGGGCGGGCTCTCGCGGCCATCCTCGCCAAAACAAAACAAAAACGCCATGAACATAAACTTTTGGCGCTCCGCGCGGGCTTCTTGGATCTGCGCTGAACCCCCCTCCCTGGGGCGGCGACGGAGGCGCCGCCGGGGGGGGGCAACCAAGCGCGGGTCCAAGGAACCCGCGCGGAGAGCCAAAAGTTTACGCGTACAGTAGGGGCCCGACCACAAGAAACCGTCCACAAGCAACCCCTCCCTGAGACCCCAGGGACGTCCATCGACTTTTGGCGTGGGAGCGTCACGCCTTCTGTGGCAAAACCCTCGACACCCAAGAAACCCGGGGCACCCTGGAGGCAAGCAGGGCGTTGCTTGGCACGGGCCTCCACGGTATGCCCTTCTTCCTTCTCCGACCCAAGAGGCCGTCGGGCACGGCGGGGCTTCGCGGGGCCGGCCCCCCCCCGCCATCCTCGCGGGCCCACGCCCCATCACTGGTCGACGAACAGTGCTCGGGGAGACGTAAGACTCGGGTACGGGGGACTCGACTTGGCCCGACGGGGCCATCATAACAATGGCGAGACCCAAACTGAAATTTGACGCGAGCTCCAGCTTCAAACATCCCACGAAGACCGGACCGCCAAGATCCAGGACGCGCTCGTCGAACAGCGTCGGAAGATCCGAACTGCTCCTCGCGCCCTGCGCTGCCGCCCGTGCCTCGCGCGACTGGCCCCGGGCTCGACGCCGGGCGCGCGCCAGCGCGGAGCCCCCCCCCTGCGGGGGCACAGGAGAGAGGTGCGAGGGGGGCGCCGAGCTGGGCGCGCGGAGGGCCGAGGGCGGGGGAGGAGGAGCTGTTTTTAAGCAATCGGCGCCTGCCCGACCCCCTCCTCGGGGGACCACACAGGCCAGCGTTTAATACATAGTTTTTTTTGAAAGTATAAGATTTGTAATACATGATTGATTCATGAATTAATTTATGCATGAACTCATCGTTGTTTGTAATACTACATCCCTGCATTCTAATACATGATCCGCACGCGGAGCATGTATAAACAACGGCACTGTATCTTGCATTTCTCGAACCCACAGACAGAAGGGAGACACGCAGGCTGCTCTCCTAGTTCTTCTGCTGTGGGTGCCTGGCCGGGACCAAAAAAATCTAGGTTGCGAAACCCGCGCCTGAGGGGGCGGTCTCGCAAGACTGACCAGCTTCACGACGCGGCCTCCAGAACTGTAGACGCCGCGCCTGCGTGGAGGAGGGGGAGGAGGACGAGAGAGGAGAAGGAGGAGGAGGAGGAGGAGGAGGAGGAGGAGAAGGAGGAGGAGGAGGGGGAGGAGGGCGAAAGAGGGGGGGAGGAGACACACGCGCTGAGGATTCGGCACGCGGAGAGCAAGAGGACGGGAGAGGAGGAGGAGGAGGAGGAGGAGGAGGAGGAGGAGGAGGAGGAGGAGGAAGAGAAGGAACGTGTGAGACACAGCCCAGACAATATTGGAGTTGATGCTGCAAGAATATATCCGTGGAGCAGCGTCCGTGCTGATGCGGTGCTGGTTCTAGCCCAGCTGCTGCAAATGCTGCTGCAGCTAGGGGGCCTCGGGACACTTTTGGTTTTGCGACGTCTAGGGTGCTCGCTGTGGATATGTTGGTTCGGCTTCGGGGGCTCTATCTGGCTATCCGTGCTGTCTTAAAGTACCCTGCAGGCCTCTTGGGCAGGCCGCCTCTCAGGACCATCTAGGACCTTGTGGGGAGCCCTTCTGGGGGCCTAACTATTTGGGCTCTGTGGGCCATCTTGCGCCATCTTGGGACCGGGGACCCTACACTACAGGAAAGACCACCGCAATGCACAAGCCATCGGAGCAAGCCGAATCCCGCATCCTGAACGGCGTGCGGAAATTGATGAATACGTACCCCACGTTGCAAGTGCTCTCGAAGTCGATTGGCAGGTAAACGAAGTCGAACTGTCCCTGAGGTGTCACTCCGTCCCCGGTTCCCTCTCCCAGGCAAACTTATCGCCCCTCGACGTGCCCGTACACCACCCTTGCTCACTCCTTTCAGCCTTTCTCCCGCCTCATGTCTCTCCAACGGCATCCCTCCGTCCCCGCTGCGTCTTCATTTGTATTTCTATACGAATGATTCCCAGATGGGCAGCTGAATGGTACCCGAACGGTTGTAGGTCGGCCCTTCTGAAAAGATGAACGATACGCACTTGAAATCATAAGGAGGCATGTGATGCCGCCTCTGAATGCCAAAATACCCAAATGGAGCGGGCAACAACGGGCCTGCATTGTCAGATGACATGTGACAAGACATCCCCACCCCACGGGTCAACCGACAAATTCTGACACCATGGACGACAACACTGCAAACGGGACCTCACCAAAACTAGCGCAAGACGCTGAGGCCCAAATCGGTGCGAGACAACGCTAGCGTAGATGTAGGCGAGCCCGTCCAGTGGGCGGAGGCCCCCCCGCCTTGTAGCCCTTGTTCAGCCTCTCAACCAGCATCTCGCGCGTGTAGCGGTTGGGTATGTTCCGCAGCATGACCGTGGTGTAGCCTGGAGCTCCACAGAACATGGGTCAACTGGTCGGAACAGCTCACACGATGCACCAGGATGCCACCCAGGATCCTCCGAGACCCCCCTAAAAGCCCTCCGATCACCCGAGCGCGACCAACCCCGAAAGGCCACCGTCCTGCTGCTTTCTGTCGCTCGCTTTCTTCGCCCTTCCCCTTCAATTCCTCCCGTCGTCGTCGTCACCCTCGTGTCGTCGCTTGTCTCCGCCGCTGGGCTTCGCTCCGCTGGCAACATGTTGAATGGGCGCACCCCGCTGAGGTGAAACAAGCGAGCGCGAGCACCTGCAACCCTTGACACAATGCACATCAACATTGTTGACGCGCCCCTGCAATGTCGCCCCAGTTCACCCCATCAGTGTCGCCCCCGTCAGTGTCGAAGCAGAGCGAAACGCGGTCTGGGCTGGGGCGCCTCCGACGTCCAGAACTGGAGCTCGTGGCGTGAGCGACGTAAGACACAAGGCGCAAGCCAACGACCAACCACCGCCCACGGAGCGCCCGCCACGCGCCCGCGGACGCCCGCGAGGCGCCCGCGAGGCGCCTATGGCCTTTCACCAAGCGAAATCCCACCGAGCCATACGGCCCTTTCACCAGGCGAAACCCCACCGAGCCAGCCCGACGCACGAGGCGCCCGCAAATTGCCCGCGGCGAAACCGAATCAACCTAAACAACTTGCAAAAATGTAACAATGCAGAGGCCGCGCAGCAACCGAAGCAACCGAACCGATCGACTGCAACCGACGGTGACGCAACAGAACCGACCGAACCAAACTCAGCCATGGTTCTACGATGACCGACGCTGGAGAAGGGGCGCCAACAAGTGCTTCACACGCAATGTCATCCCCAGAACACCAAATGCACGAGTGCGTGTTTTGCGCGCGATCTTTCGAGGCTCATTTTGTCGAGGGCAGTAGGGCAACAACGAGACCACATCATAATATCAGTAAGTCGGACATGTCGTCCTACAGGCGGATCTTGGCGGAAAAAATGAAACATAGTCAACATAAATAGTACAAACAATCAATAATAATAGAAACATCGTCCATATATTAATGTTTTACTATTTTTGATGACTCCTCCTGCAGAGGGACCTGCCCGACTCAATAATAACATTCGAACACCGCGCGGCCTCCTGACCTCCCGCTGGTGTTGTGGATGCCATGGCAATGGGCACTCTAGCAATCCGATCATCGTAGTAGAGATGCGTTTGAAATGTTCATATCATGTTCTAAACGCGTGCAACACCTGTTTTTACATGTGTGAGACATGTTTGAGACATGTTTTAGACATCTGGAAACAGTTTGGCAGTATGTTTCCTCTCCATTGGTTTCAAGGGGCCCAGGGACACACAAATAAATACACACACATAAAAGGAGAGCCAATCTTTTCCCATATTTTTTCTGGGTTTGATCTTCCCCCCACTTCCCACATTTTTCCCATTTTTTCGGGGGAATCGACGACTAGTTGTGTCTGTGTGTTTCTTCCCCTCCATTGGTTGCCTTCCACAACCCTGGTGGCGGCGGGCGCCGAGCAGCCCCGCCCGCAGCCCGACCAGGCCCGCTGCTGCTGCGGCCGGCCGCAGCAGCGCTCTCCTCGGCAAAGGGTGGCTGACGCGTCGCCCACGGTGGGCTCCCGCCGCGAAGATCTGCGCAGAGGGCCCCGGGGCACACGGACAAATTGAAGGGGCCCCGGGACACACAGATAAATACACACAAATGACAGGATCCCCCGTATGTTCGCACAGTTTTTCAAAGTTTTTGTCTTCACACCCACTTCCCATATTTTCTGGGAATCGACGATGAATTGTGTCTGTGTTTTTTCCCTCCTGACAAATAAACACACGAATCACAGGATTCCACATCTTTTTCCGATGTTCCTTGATGGCTTTTCGCATCCCAGCCCCCGCTTCCCATCTTTTCTCATTTCTTCCTGGGAATCGCCCGTTGTTAGCTGTGTCTGTGTGTTTTTTTCCCGTGGGTCGCGCGGGCTTGCGAACTTGGTGCGCCTATCCGCTCGTTGGACCACATGTCTGCAAACAAACCATTGTGCATCAACACGCCACACCTCTCTGGAGTGTCAGCAATGCATCAATACGCCACTTCAACTATTCGGCGTGTCTTCTCCTTCACCAGCGCTCGCGCCATTCCTTGGGACCCGCGGTCTGCGCTTCCCCTCTCCCCTGGCCTTGCCCGGAAGATGGCCGGCCCTTTGAGACCTGTCTTGTACACGCAAGAGTTCGAGCATGTTTTTTTCTCTGATGGTCCCAGACACGATCACGTCGTGCGAAAATGAGGACGGCAATTTGTTGATATTTTCGGCCCCTGGGGGCCCTCGTCGGGCCCCGGGACCGTCAAACAACGACTCGGACTGAAAAAACCGGGGGGCCCGGGAAAGAAGGTCTGGACTTCCGGGGACGCCGTCCTGAAACAATCAGGGCGTCGCACGCCAGGGGCTGTCTCTGGTCCGAGTAGGTTCGGTGTTTCAGAACGGTGCTCCCGCTGCAGCGCGTGCCTCATTTTCTGGATCGGCGCTTTGCTCTCGCTCCAGCGCGGGCGGCTTTTCTGGATCCCAGTCCTTTCTCATCGCTTTCGCCCCCCCGACTTGCCCTCCTCCCCCTTCCCCTGGACGCCCATCTCGCTCCTCCCACTACATCTCCTGCTGGCGATGATCGTGCTAGTCCTACTCCTCCTCTCTCCTCCTCGTCCCTCGTCCTCCTCCTCCTCCCTCTCCTCCTCCTCCTCCTCCTCCTCCTCCTCCTCCTCCTCCTCCTTGTCCTACTGCTCATCCGCCACCTCCTCCTCCAGTGTACGCAGAGCTCTTGCTTCCTCTTGAGCATGACACAGTGGGGTTCTCTTTGGAGATCCAGGTCCGCTATGACACGCGTCGGCGGATAGATAGAAAACAGCGCAGCGAAATGGAAAGGAATAGGTGGGAGGGATCGGATGCCAGATACGGCGCGAGCGCGCCTAGTTGGTCCTCTCCCCTCTCCTTCCTCCTCTTCTCCTCCTCCTCCTCGTCCTCCTCCTCCTCCTCCTCGTACTCCTCCTCCTCCTCCTCCTCCTCCTCCTCGATCGGGGATCGAGGAGGAGGAGGAGGAGGAGGAGGAGGAGGAGGGGTAACCTCGAGAAGTATTTGAAGAACCCCCCAAGGTTTATTTTACCACCGCAATTGTATTCAATATTCCACAGGAGCATTTTCGCGGAGCGATATCTTTAGCACCGCGCGCAAACAACAACACAAAATCCCAAGCGGTGGCGTTTGTGTGTGCCCCCTTCTGCACTGGCATCGTGTCCTACCGCTGCGTCGGTCGGTGCTTAGTAGAGCTTAGCAGGGCCCAGCAATGCTTAGTAGAGCTTTGCAAGGCCCCGAATGCCCTCTGGAAGCCCTCCTGGTTCCGAAAGAACGCTTCCAGGGTGCCGGAAGAGTTATCGTTTCACTGAAAGGGGGGGGTCTGAAATACTTCCTAGGGTAAGGCGGAGGGGGGGGACACAGGGTAAGGTCTCAGAGGAAGACGCCGCCGCCATTGCTCTCGCGGCCGCCGCCACCAGCACTCCGTATCCCAGACCCCCGACGTCACGATTTGTTCACAACGCCGACCCCCAAAATTGAGCAGGGACCGACCGTCCCGGCATTCTTATAGGCCTACCACAAAATGTTCTTAGAACCCAGAAATGCTCTAAGAACAGAGACCATGTTCCGATGTGCTAAATCAAGACAGCATCAGCCAGAAATGTTCTAAGAAGATTTCGTGCAGACAACAGAAGGTTCTTAGAACATGCTCTGGTGGACCTAAGGCGAGCCAGGACGCTTCGCCACTGCTTGAATTTTTGACAGCGCCGACCCCCAAAGGACTCGACCCATTCCCTGGGACCAGCTTTGCATCCTGAACCGCTTCGTTGACGGTCTCGAGGCCTGGTAAGGGCCCCCGGAGGCCGAACATAGCGAAAAGCCTCCCGTCGTGATTCTTGTCCGTGGCTCGAGGGGTTTAGCAGGGGCCGACCGTCCCGGCATTCCTACAGGCCTACCACGAACACTTCGTAGACTCCAAAAGAAGTCCAATCACAAAAACAAGGCTCACATAATATACAGCCGGTGTGTTAAAACCAGACAGCCTCAGCAACACATGTCCTAGGATCCTAGGAACACCCCTTCCAATTCGTGCAAGCCAAGAAGGCTCTCAGAACATTCTTTGGTGGGCCTACAGGCAAGCCAGGACTCTTCGCCACTGCTTCAAGGGGGCCTGGGACCCCTCCAGCGGCCGCGCCACCCTCCACGTCGGCAGCTCTCTTCACCCCGACCGCTTGGGCGCTCGCCTGCGGGGTTCGCCCCGTACGCCCCGTACATGGCAGTCCTCGGCGCACGCCGCGAGGCAGGGCTCGAGGAGGAGGAGGAGGAGGAGGAGGAGGAGGAGGAGGAGGAGGAGGAGGCGGAGGCGGAGGAGGAGAAGGAGGAGGAGGAGGAGGAGGAGGAGAAGGAGGCGGAGGCGGAGGCGGAGGAGGAGGAGGAGGAGGAGGAGGAGGCGGAGGCGGAGGCGGAGGCGGAGGAGGAGGAGGAGGAGGAGGCGGAGGCGGAGGAGGGTCGGCCCCCGGGATCTCCCTCCTCGCCTCCCCCTTCGGTGGCAGCTCATGAGAGCCACCCCTATACCGTCTCGTCGGCTCTTGCGAATCGACGCGACTCGACGCCAGCCGACGCCAAATGCTTGCGAATCGAAGCTAAATGGGCGATATTTCATCGGCTCCCAGACGCTGTTCGACGATGGAGACAGGATTTAGGGCGTATACCATGCTCCCTTGATTTGCTACCGGATCCCCCTCTTCGAGGCGGGGACTAGTCCAGAACCACCGCTTGAGTGAAGATCCTTGTGGACATCCACAGGCAGTGGATATAGATATATTCGGGCCCCCAGGGGCCAAACGATCTCCATATCTACCGCCCGCTGTGTCCCCAGGACGTCGGTTCCCAGGCGGTGGGTATGCATAAATCCCCGCCTCGCACCCCCCTTCGAGTAGGATGTCGACTACATAATGGGTTTACCCCAGAATTGATTTTCTCGTCGACTCTACGAAACATGCCTAGAATATTAGTAGATTCTACGGTGAACTCATTTTTTGGAGTACCTCAATTCTGTAGTCGATCTACTACTCGACCCCTGGGCGTCGGTCCCCCGTGCGGAGCTCCTCCTCATCTGCCTCCCCCTCCCACTCCTCAACCTCAACCTCCACCTCCTACTCCTCCTCCTCCTCCTCCTCCTCCTCCTCCTCCTCCTCCTCCTCCTCCTCCTCCTCCCCTCCCTGCTCCCCTCCTGCAGCTCCTCGTCCCCCTCCAGCTTCGCTCTGGGCCCGGCCCCGTCGTCGTTGGCCCTCTCCGCCCCCGCCTCCCAGCTTGTGACGTTTCTGCGCTACCAAGGCTCAGCACTTGGTATCCGGGCAGCGCGATACAGCGAGGAAGATAACAGCCTCGAGCTGACCCCTATCCCGAAGATTGACAAGACCAAAAACAAACGGCCCCAACATCGAATCGATAAGTCGATCCGGATCGAATCGACCCGAGCATCGAGTCGGCAGAAGTCGGCAGAAATTGGCTGAAACATCAAATTCTGCAGAAGTCGGCAGGGCCGGGTCGGATCGAGTCGGAAACCAGATCGCGGCAAGCCAGATCGGCATCGAAATCGGAAGGAAGAGGAGGGTGATTGGCCGTCCCCTGCCTTCAGACTGTCATCGTCGCACGTCGTCGTAGACGTCGTCGCATGTCGTTGTAGACGCCGTCGTATGTCGTCGTACACATGTCGTTGCATACGGGGGCCGCACGCCGTCGCATTCGTTTTCCGCGCATGGTGGGGCCGCCTCAGGGCACCGTATGCCATGGGCCCCAGGGGCCCCCAGGGTCTCAGAACCCGCCTCAGGGCCTCAGAGCCAGCCCCTGGGGCCCCGGGGGACCCCAAGGGGCCCTCCAGAGACCCCCCCCCGCCTGTCCCACATACCCCCCCCTGGTCTGTCCCAGACCCCCCCTGCCTGTCCCACATACCCCCCCTGGTCTGTCCCAGACCCCCCCCCTGTCTGTCCCACAGACCCCCACTGGTCTGTCTCACAGACTGTCGAGGGCCGTGCGCCCGCAATGTGCCGCCTGGGCCAAGGGTCTTCGGCCCTAGGCTCCGCGGCCACGGCTGGACCCACGCTGCAGAGCCGGGCGTGGCCTCTCGCCCTGCGCAGGCAGAGGCGAGGGCTGCGAGTGGGCGAACGAGCAGTGACACAAACGTAACAACCCGGGGGGTCCGCGCGGACCTCCGAATCTGTATGCTCATGCCCGTGTTTGCTTCCCTGGCGAAGGCGAGCGGGGTCTGTGGGGGGCCCCGTCCGTGGATGCCCCGGGGGGGGGGCGTTTTTGGGAGGCAGGAATTTCGAGGCGGGCTCGGCCGTGGCCCTTGACGCCAGCAGACGCCTCCAGGACGCACCGTGGGGGGCTGGGGGGCCTGCGGCGGCGGAGGCGGCGGCGTGGGCAGCGACAGCGAAGGTTGAGAAGGGACCGGCCGTCCTGGCATTCCTGTAGGCCTACCACGACGTGCTCCCAGAAACCGAAGCTGTTCTGGGAGCAGGAGCAATGCTCTTGGATCAGAAACCCGATGCGTTGAAACAAGACAGTCTCAGCCAGACACTTTCTAAGAACATTTCGTGCAAACCACAAACCCAGAGATCCGATGTCGTGATTTTTTCATGACGGGGTCCCCGGAAGTCTCGAACCATTCCCAAGGACCAGTGTTTCATCCTGGGTCGTTTTTTGAAAGTCCCGAGGACCGGCGAGGGTCCCTAGGGGCCAAAATTTGAAAAAAACCTCCGTCTTGATTTTTCAATACGCTGGATCTCTGGGAAAGGGTTTGGGAACAATCTTTGGTGGGCCCGCAGGCGAGCCAGGGCGCTTCGCCACTGCTTGAGAAAAGGCGTCGAAGACGACAGGGAGGGCGGCGAGGCACCCGCAGGTCACCACGCCGGCGTCGACGTGCGGCCAGGACGCTCCAGTGGGGCTCGTTGTCGTCGTCGTCGACGCCCCCCTCCTCCTCCTCCTCCTCCTCCTCCTCCTCCTCCTCCTTCTCCTCCTCCTCCTCCTCATCCTTATTCCTTATTAGAATATACTCCTACTCCCCCCTCAGGCCGGCCATTAGGGGCCGCATCCGGGGGGTCCCATCCTAACCTGTAAAGAACAATACAAAACCAACATTTTTCTTATTTTTTCCTCTCGACATGGACGTCCTGTCGTCCACGGCGATAATCCATTGCAAAAAATACCACAAAGAGCACACGCGCGCGTTCATGTCAGAATCCTACCGAACACCGTGTGTTTGCAAGCATTTCAACATAAAAACATCAAAAACCCAATGCTTTTTCACAAAAATTGTACAAATTTCCCGCCCGGGCTCTCTTGCTGAAATCATAGGAAAACCATAGGAATCTTAAGAATTCGGTCAAATCCAGCGATTTCACGTCATCGCGCGGTGCACTCGCGATGCTCTGTCATGCACCCAGGCCGCGAATCCTGTGCAAAAAATACCACAAAGAGCACACTCGCGCGTTCATGTCAGAATCCTACCGAACACCGTGTGTTTGCAAGCATTTCAACATAAAAACATCAAAAACCCAATGCTTTTTCACAAAAATGCTTTGGGGTGTCCTGTCAGACCGTCGGGCTTCCTCCGGCCACCTCTGGCTTCCTGCGGTGTACCGGGCCATTCTCGACTCGTCTGGCAATGCGTGCGCGGCATTCAACACGCGCTCGCCAATTCCCGTCGGCAACCGCCATCGCGGCCGCATCAGCTGTACCAAACCGGCTGGCCGGTGTGACTTCGGCCCCCAGTTGTGCCAGCTTTGCTTCTTATGTTGTGGGAGGGCGGGTGGGACTGGGCATGCCATGCTTGACTCGCTCGAGCTGGCTAGCTTGATCCTACTCCTACTCCTACTCCTACTCCTATCCTTATTCCTTATTAGAATATACTCCTACTCCCCCCTCAGGCCGGCCAGATAGGGGCCGCATCCGGGTGGTCCCATCCTAACCTGTAAAAAACAATACAAAATCAACATTTTTCTTATTTTTTCCTCTCGACATGGACGTCCTGTCGTCCACGGCGATAATCCATTGCAAAAAATACCACAAAGAGCACACGCGCGCGTTCATGTCAGAATCCTACCGAACACCGTGTGTTTGCAAGCATTTCAACATAAAAACATCAAAAACCCAATGCTTTTTCACAAAAATTGTACAAATTTCCCGCCCGGGCTCTCTTGCTGAAATCATAGGAAAACCATAGGAATCTTAAGAATTCGGTCAAATCCAGCGATTTCACGTCATCGCGCGGTGCACTCGCGATGCTCTGTCATGCACCCAGGCCGCGAATCCTGTGCAAAAAATACCACAAAGAGCACACTCGCGCGTTCATGTCAGAATCCTACCGAACACCGTGTGTTTGCAAGCATTTCAACATAAAAACATCAAAAACCCAATGCTTTTTCACAAAAATGCTTTGGGGTGTCCTGTCAGACCGTCGGGCTTCCTCCGGCCACCTCTGGCTTCCTGCGGTGTACCGGGCCATTCTCGACTCGTCTGGCAATGCGTGCGCGGCATTCAACACGCGCTCGCCAGTTCCCGTCGGCAACCGCCATCGCGGCCGCATCAGCTGTACCAAACCGGCTGGCCGGTGTGACTTCGGCCCCCAGTTGTGCCAGCTTTGCTTCTTATGTTGTGGGAGGGCGGGTGGGACTGGGCATGCCGTGCTTGACTCGCTCGAGCTGGCTAGCTTGACTCCTACTCCTACTCTTACTCCTCTTCCTCCTCCTCCTCTTCCTCCTCCTCCTCCTCCTCCTCCTCCTCCATCTCTCTGACCCCCTCCGTTTTTTTCTTAACTATCCAAGGGCCAGAGCAGAGCCGGATCGGCAGGAAATCGGCAGAATCGGCCAGGGTCGAATCGGGTGAACTCGAAATCGGAATCGCGAATCGGAATCTCCAAATTGAACGGGTTCGAATCAACAACCGCGGAATTGGCTCGATTCGAGCCGGAAGAGTTGGAAAGACCCTTGCAAAGGCGATGACAATCTTAGGGACGCGCCGTCAGAAACCGAGGAACCTAAGATCGGCACCGAGGTAAGGTTATGCCAAGCATGGGGATAGGGATATGTTCCAGGCTGGTGAAAAGAGTATGATCAGATCTCAGGGCGCTCGCGTCTGCTAAGATGGTAAAGCTTCCACGCTGCATCAATACCTTGGTAGGTTCAACTCTCCCCATGATTATGCCACTTTCCTCCGTGACTGTCTGAGCGTGAGCGAATCTGAGCGCCAGTAAGATCGAATGCGAGTGAGTCCGAGTGTGAGCGCTGGTTTCTGTTGCTCTCACCTGCTCTCCGCTGCTTTCTGCTGCTCTCTACTGTTGTCCTTGGAGTCTCCCTTCTCGTCCCCCCTCGCCTCCTCCGCCACCTCCTCCTCCCCATCTCCCTCCTCCTCAGTTCCTCCTGCTCCTATCCTAGCTCGCGGTGGTCGACTGTGGAGAGAAACACGTCTGCCCCAAAGAAGTGTCATCCCACCTGGAAGGTCCCAGCACTCTGGGCGCAGGCGGGCTGGTCCCCTCCCCTCTCAGGAGGCTCCGCTGCCATGCCCAGCAGGCATCGCAGCTGCACCCGGGCCGCCGAGGGGCAGCACGTCTGCGAGCCCCCCAGAGCGGCAGCTCTGCCGGGGAGGTCCCAGCGCAGGCTGGCAGCCATGGGGCACCCGCGGCACCCCCCGGGTCGGCCTCCCTTCTGGGAGGCCCGAGCGCCACGCGTGCCACGGCGTGGTGACCGTCCGCGCGTTGGAGACACGCACGTCTGCCCCCAGACATTGGAATCGTGCCCGAGGTCCTGGCCAGCGTGGGCGCGAACGGGGCGAACGGGCCCGCGGGATGCCCCTGCTCGGCTCAACCGCGTGAGGCCCAGGTGCTATATCTGCCATGTCACGATGGTATATTGGGGCCCTGGCAGCTGCAAGCACACACCCAAACATGAGCAGGCGGCCATACATTCCCGACAATCTGGGCGCGAGCACGCCCGTGGAATACCCGTGGGATGCCCGACAAACCACGCCTGCTGCATCGTGATCGTCATGCGGCTCAGAAAACAAACACGTCGACCCTCTCCCATGCCCAGCGAGGTCCCGACAATCTGAGCGCGAACGGGCGCGTGGAACACCCCTGATCCTCTTTGGGGAGCCCAAAATGCCAGACCTGCTACATCGCCATGACATTGGGAATCACAGAGAGGTCCCGACGATCTAGGCGCGAACGGGCATGTCCAACATCCATGATCGACATCCCCCGTAGGATGCCCAAGTACCATGCCCTACATCGCGGTCATCAAGCCGCTCTGGAAAGAAACGCGTCTACCACAAACAAGCAACTACAACTCGACCAGAGAGGCCCCGACAACCTGGGCGCGAACGGCGCGGTGGAGCACCCCTGATCAGCCTTTCTTGGGGAGGCACGCGTGCCATGCCTGCCACATCGCCACGATCAGATGGCTCGGAAAGCGAGCCACGGCCACTCTGCCCGAAACGGGCACTCTGCCCGAGATGACCCGCCACTCCTGGGCACGAACGAGCTCGTGCCCTCCCGCACGGCGGCGCCTCCCGGGGAGATCCCCACAGCGCTGCGCACAGCCGACGCCGACACCGTGGATGCGCGACGAGGACGCACGGGCCTCGGACGCCCGTGCCGCGGCTCCTCGGGCGAGGCTGGCCATCGAGAGCGGTGGAGGCTGGACCTGTAGGAATGGCCGGAGAGAGGCCTGGCTGCAGGCAGGAGAGCCCAGAATCGAATCGGTGAGTCGAATCGGCGATCGAAATTAGTCGGATCGGCGGAGATCGGCAGCCAAGTCGGAAGGAGTCGAATCGGCTGAAATCGGCAGGCTTGTACGCATCCAGTGAGGAATCGGAACCCAGATCGGAATCCCAAGTCGAATCGAATCGGAATCGGAATCCATCGAAATCGAATCGAATCGAATCGGGGCAATCGAAATGAGCCCTGCTGCAGGGGGCACCCCAGGGGAAGTCGATCGTCCTCGTGGTCACGTCGGCTGCACTGCACCGGCGTCATGCCAGGGGCTCCGGAGAGGCCCTCCGCCGCCCCCGGCGGGCATTCCGCCTGCGAGGTCCCACCAGTTTGCGCGCGAGCGGGCCCAGAGCATACCCCCCTGGGTGACCACCGGCAAGGGCAAGTCCAAGCGTGAGCTCTGCTGCTTCGAGGTCACCATGGGGCTCCAGAAATAGACACGGCTGACAGCCCCGCACGGGCATCCTACCTGAGAGGTCCCAGCAATCTGGGCGCGAACGGGCCTGCGTCATACCCCCTGGCGGCTCCCTGCTAGGAGGCCCAGATGCGATACCTGCCACATCGCGGTGATAACAGGGCTCTGACGAAGAAAACGGCCACCCCCCTCAAACGGGCACTCGGCCCAAGAGGCTCCACCAAGCTGGACCCGAGCGGGCCCGTGCAACACCCCTCGGTGGCTACCTCTTGGGAGGCCCAAGTGTGTCCCTGCCACATCGCTGTGATCATAGGACAACGATACGTTCACCGCCCCAAACTGGCAGTCTACCTGAGAATTCCCACCAATTTTGGCGCAACAGACCCGTGTCGATCATCCTGGCTGCTCCCAACCATTGGGAGGCCGAAGCGCCATGATTGCTACAGCGCGGTGATCATGGGGCCCAGGATTGTATGAAAGTGAACGGGTCTGACTATGAGTTAGTCCTAGTATGGATGAGCCTGAATGTGAGTTAGTCTATGTATGAGTGAGTCTGAGTAGGAAGGGCTATGTGTGAATGTGTATGGCTTTCCGGGAGTCTGACGGAGTATGAGAAGTCTGAATGAGTGGATCGGATCATGATTGCCCAGTTATAGTAGGAGTGAGTACGAGGATGAGCGAGGCTAAACATGCGAGAGTCTCGATGTGAGTGAACCTGGATGCTGTATGATAATGAGGGAGTCTGCGTGAACTGGTCTGAGCGTGAGAAAGCGAGGGCGAGAGAGAGAGAGAGAGAGAAAAAGAGACAGAGGGAGAGAGAAAGAATGACAATTGAAATCGGGCCAAACATCGCCAACCGTCCCTGCCTGGCTAACAAGGCTCCCGGCCGCGCGGCTGAGCAGCAGGCATGCTCTGCAAATACGCCATCATGGCGGGGTTCATGGAGGCTGCCGGCGAGAACGGGGCGTTGACCGAGATGCTGCCGACCTGGATTGCTCCTCTTCCTCCTCGTCATGCTCCCCATCCTGTGCTTTGAGGAAGGGAAGAGCGACGAAAGTTAGCAGGCAACTCCTGAGAGCAACGGTGAAGGGGCGGATCGAAGAGTAGGAGGTCGAACGTGCAGTCCTAGGTATTCCCAGGGATTTCTGGGAAGTGCGCGAAAGATGCGGCCTGGGCAAGGGTGAGAGCACGGCCATGCGAGCCTCCGCACATTTTCTCCATCAGATCGTGGCCGTCTGGACCAAAGGCATAGCCGGCATTGAGGCGAGAGCACGAACCCCAGAACACTGAAAAGAACACGTATTGCGCGCGAAACGGCGGCTGGACCGCTGCCGAACCGGGCGCTCCCGGGCTCTCCATCCCCCTCGTGCTTCCTACCTCTGGTAGAGCCTTCCAGCGAATCGCCACCAAGGAAAAGGAATGAGGAGGAAGACGGGAGATCAGTGTCTGCCCGCACGTCCCGCAGCAGTGAAAGCGCAGCGGCGGGAGGGCCGACTGACCCGATTTGGGGGTGTGAGGCTCCCCAGCTGCCGGGCCGTCAAGTGCATCCTATCATACCAGTCCCTAGCCAGGATATCATGTTCAAGGGCGACGGGGTGCTGCGATATTCGAGCTACAGAGAGAGGAGGAGCCTGCGCGTGCGCATGCCTACCATGGTTAGCCAGCAACGCTCGCACCAGTGAAGCCTTGGCTCTTCGTAGAAACTTATGTTTGTATCAATTTCGCGCTTCAAGCTCATTGTAAAAACGCTATCAAGCACGCGACGTTGTTTGAGCGTGTTCGATGTGTTTGTTGCATGTGTAGGCCCGTCGCTGTGGATTATCATGTTGTTATCGTTGTTTGCTCTCTGGTCGAAAGCTGTTCCTTGTTTTCCCTGCTGTCTTAGCTCCCTCTTTTTCGTTTCTGCCGCCGTTCTCCCTCTCACAGCTAAAAACATTAAACATCCCTCGAACACCTGTCTAACACCAGCCCGAAACAGGCTCGGAGGCCCGATGGCCTCAGGAGGGGCAATCAGCCATCGGGCCTCGAGGACCGACGCATCAGCCAGCAAAGAGGGCAAGAGAAGAGCCACATGAACAAGAAGACGTCGTAGACGGCAATGTTAGACCATGTGACCAACTGATCTGAAAAAAATTAGAAAACGTAGCTAAAAACGCAATCACATGTTTTGTTTAGCGTTGTTACTTCTCTTGTTAGGACCTCGACACGCTGAAAACATGAGTTCCAACACGTCGAGTTTAAAACGGCAAAACACCTTAACAGTTGTTTGAGACGCCTAATACAAACCGAAGCGCGGATAAATGAGTGAAGAGGAAGAGAGAAGAGGAGGGGACACGATAGCAGCCAACAGGCCGGAAGTGCGGCGAGCAAGGGGCCTGGAAAGGTCGGCAGGTCTACAGCTACGAAAGTATCACCCTGCATGAGCAAGTCGCGATTACGACACTGTGTGTGTTTTCGAGCGAGGGGGAATGAGCGCCCCACAGTGGACTCAAATCCCCAGGGCGCAGAGAGCCAAACAAGTGGCATCGAGGCCAAGTCTCGAAGCCAAGAGTCTGGCTTAGTATCGCAAAGAGGAGGCCGACTAGACATCCAGACGAATGCAGAACATCACGAGCACCGGGTGTATAAAGAATGGAAGACATGCAGAGCGGCACGAGAACCTACATATAGAGCACGCCTAGACACGCCAGCAAGAGGGGTCGAGAAGACCAGGCGGAGACTCTAACCAAGACGTTCCAGGGACAATCCAAAAAACCAGAACTCGTCCTTCAAGGCCGTGGTGACGGTCTTATTCCTGGTTCCCTGCATTGCGCTTCTGAAACCCAGGTGTTGTTGCTCAGTGTCACATTTTTTGTCATACTGCTCGCCCCACTTGTGGATGTCAGAGTCGTGCTGATGATGCTTCTCCCCGTCGTGCGGCTGGTCACCGACGTGCTGTTGGGCACCGAGGTGCTGCTGCGTGAGGTGGTATTCGCCCCACTGATCATTGAATTCGTGGGTGTGGCACTTGTGCTGATGCTGATGCTGGTCCCCGATATGCTGCTTGGAACCGAACAACCGCTACTGCCCAAACCGCGTCTCGTGGAACCACCACTACTCAACGCCGTCGCTGCCCAATGTATAGTCTACTAAACACCCTGAATACGACAACCATAATGGACTACCGAACGCCGTCCACTACCAATACCACTACCACTATCACTACCACTAACGTTCACGCGTCCACAACCTACCATTGCCAATACCACTTTCACTACCCTTGCACTTCCCAAGCCACGACGGCTATCACGACCGTGCCCTCGACTGCGCCACAACCATTAACGAGCCCAATACAAACGCACTACCACTACCGTCATCACAATGCCGAAACTCGATCAATTACCACCTCCACCGTGACCCACGCTACCACGAACACCACTAAGCACGCATCGCCTTGGCCAGCTTCGCTGGGTCCAGCACCATCGTTTGTGCCACCAGCACAGAGACTAACCCCAAAACGAACAAATCAGCGTGAGGGGGCCGAACGGTCATTCATTGTCCCTGGGTGCGTGGCTGAAATAGAAATTCGTGGTGAGAATTCTGCTTGTTGCGTTGTTGTTGTTGTTGCTGTTGTTGTTGGTGTTGTTGTTTTTTGTTGTCGTCCCACCCGTGACCCACCCGCGACCCACCCCGCGACCCCACCCGCGACCCACCCCGCGACCCCACCCGCGACCCACCCGCGATCCACCCCGCGACCCACCCGCGAGCCACCTCGCGACCCACCCTCAAGGGAGGAAAGAACACCCGGACCCGACAATGGACGTTTACTAAATGGCCCTGGGCATTGACTAAACAGCCCTGCCATGTTCGACTCATTCCTTGCGTGCATGTACTAAACGGCTTCCCTTGTCGGGGTGATTATTATGGGGTGGATGTTCTGTGGGCGCCTGCGGCGGGCTTCTCCAGAGTCTCGCAAACTGCCGACGCCCCCACCGCCCCCTCACTCGTCTCCGCATCTGCGGGGTGCTACGTAAAGAGACACCTAAAAAAGCAATATCGATGAAGATAAATGCGGCTATGCCGAGATCTGCCATTTTACCGTGTATGGCATCGTTCCCACAATTGGACCGTTGGGGCTCATCTCCACTCCCAAGAGTAACACGTAACTCAATTTTTCCGCGCAGCTCGCTGAGAACCGAGCCCGACAATCCTTTCATTCAAGCCTCGCGTGACTCGTCCGTTCTACAGAAGAAGAAAGTCAAGTCCAGCAATCCATCGAACAGGAGACTGGGTTCTGTCTTAGACCACGTCTAGCTGCCTACGAAGTCCAACCCATCCCTCTTCCGAGGGCCTCCTCGGGGTCATCGACAAATATCTGGCTGTTGGTCCGCCGCGTCGCCTTGGCCTGGCACATCGGATGCACAGGCAAACCCCATCCCTCTGACTGTGATCCAGTATGCGCCCTTCGCCTCCGTATTTCCACTGCGCGTAACATTGGCAAAGTCATCGTAGTTGCTCGAGTATCAGACGTCAAGGTACAAATAAGAGGTGAAGACGTCAGAACAACAATCGCAAGAGTAGCGCAACAATGAGGAGTAGGAGGGTGACGGCAATATCAACCAACAGAACGACGGCTCCAAAACGGAAAAAGAGAACACCAATGGGGCAGCGAAGAATAAAATAATGTAACTTAACATGCGACCGAACGGACGAACGGACAAGTGAACCGCGACAAGTACACTTGCGACCAGTGAGCCGGCGACCCTGCGAAGCTGGACAGCGTCAAGTGATCTATGCGTGGAACCGCCACGCACAACTGCTGAATCTGGGACCACCGATGGAGCAAACGGACAGGCGAGCAGGCAGAGGCAGTAAACCGTGCGCACGCAAGGAGGCGATGCGGAATTTCGACTGCAACAGATTCGTGAAACAATACAAGAAGAAATATGTATGTATGTATGTATGTATGTATGTATGTATGTATGTATGTATGTATGTATGTATGTGTGTGTGTATGTATGTATGTATGTATGTATGTATGTATTTATGTGTGTATGTATGTATGTATGTATGTGTGTATGTATGTATGTAGGTAGGTAGGTAGGTAGGTATGTATCGATATATGGCGATTTTTTCTTCGAAGAACAGGCAGTGGGAAGATACACACTGCCGTACGCCAACTCTGCCTACTCCTAGGTCGGGCATATCCTCCTACAAGCGGATTTCGGAAGATAAATGCAATACATAGCCACAAAATATCCCAGCATAGCCAACAAATAATCGGAAAATCTTCCGAACGCCCCTGCCAACGAGGGGGCTTAATATTCCGGACTCCCCTCGTCTTCGGATTGAAGAAACCGCCCTAACAAACCGGACCCCCCCGCTTCCAAAAAAGACACCTTCAAAAACCAGATCCGGGGGACGAGGATGAGGGGATTTCGAATAAGTTCCCAAGAACTTATACTACCACCCCCTCCATTCCCCCTCTTACAAGAAGGAGGAATACCACAAACATAACAACTTCTGGCGCTCCTCGCGGACTTTTTGGATCTGCGCTGGATCTGCGCGGACTTCTTGGATCTGCGAGGAACGGCGCTTTCGCTCGAGACTTTCCCGTGATTCAGGCAAGTTGGTGGAGGCTCAAACACGGCGACAAAAGGCTCCCGTTCGATATTTGTCCATCGGTATTCCGAGAGCCTTTGGCCAGAGAGGCCCCCGAACTCAGGAATGGCGCTCTCGCTCGACTTCCCACTTCAGTCATTGACTGACATGGAAAAGATACCCCCCGAAAGGGGGTGAAATCGAGGACGAAGTAGGCGGGTATCGAGGGTTGGGGTATACGGAATGCAAGGCACTCGTGCCAGCACGAGCGAACAACTTTAAAATGATTGTTGTTGTTGCTGTTGTTGTTGTTTTTGATGTGTTTGTTGTTGTGTTCGTTGGTATTATTGTTTTTGTTCTCTCACTACTGAAGAGAACGTGTTGTTCATCCCCCCTCCGATACTCATTCTATATCATCAGTTGAAGTGCCCTCCCGGCGCTCGTACCCTGTTTTTGCTTCTATCGGGGAAAATATGTTGTCTCAAACTGCGCCCCCGGCCCCCGAGTTACAATAACAACGGCTCCCGCCCAAAACGCCATCACAATTTAGCCAGGACCCCCAGTGCAGCCCGAGACTTCCTCGCATTGTATTCAGAAATCGCGCTCTAGCTTGGGAATTCCTTGCAATTTATGCAGGAATCGCTCTCGGCGCTCTGGAGTCGCGCTCTCGCTGGAGACTCGCTTGCGACGTTTTCAAGCATAGCGCCCTTGCGTTGGAATTTCCCGCAATTTACTCAAGCGCCGCGCTCCCGACACTCAGGCACCCAGGAGTCGCGCTCACGCTCGGGATTCCCTCGCAGAGTACTTCGGAACCGGGATCTCGCTGCTCTTCGGGGCCCCGTTGCGGCCCTTCGTGGCCTCCTCGCTGCCCTTCGTGGACCAGTTGCAGCCCTTCGTGGCCCCCTCGCTGCCTTTCGTGGCCCCGTTGCAGCCCTTCGTGGGCCCCTGTCTTTGTTTCGCGGCCCCGTTGCAGCCCTTCGCGGCCCCCTCGCTTTGTTTCGTGGCCCCCTCGCTGCCCTTCGTGGCCCCCTCGCTGCAATTCGCGGCCCTGTTGCAGCCTTTCGTGGCCCCCTCGCTGCCCTTCTTTCGTGGCCCCGTTGCCGCCTTTCGTGGCCCCTCTCGCTGCCCTTTGTGGCCCCGTTGCAGCCCCTCGCGGCCCCCTCGCTGCCCTGTGTAGCCCCGTTGCAGCCCCTCGTGGCCCCCTCGCTGTCCTTCGTGGCCCCGTTGCAGCCTTCGTGACCCCGCCGTCGCCCTTTGTGGCCCCCTCGCTATCCGACGTAGCCCAGTTGCTACCCCCAGTGACCCCGTCGTTGCCTTCTGTGGCCCTGCATTATCTGCCCTTCGTGGCCCCTGCTCGTTCGGGCTTTTCGTAGCCCCATACGCATTCCCTTCGTGTCCCCGCTCTCGCCCTTCGTGGCCTACTTCGTGCCCTCCGTGGCCCTGCTGTCGTTCTCTCTCTCGCTCTCGCTTTCGCTCGTCGTCGTCGTCGTCGTCGTCGTCGCGGTCGGTCCCCTGTCCGTCCCTCTTGGGGTCGGGCTGCCGCCGATCAGAGCTGCCGCTGGCCAGGCAGACGGTCCGCGGCCGCCCCGCCGCTTGCCAGGGCCCGGCCTGCAGGGAAGAAGGGTACACCCCCGAAAAAGGGGCACGATCGAAGACGAAGAGGGCGGGTATCGAGGATTTTGGAAATACGCGTTAACGGACACTCGAGCAGATAAGAGCGAACAGTCTTAAAATGATTAGTGTTGTTGCTGGTGTTGTTCCTGTTGTTGAACTGTCATTACTAAAAACAAGTATTAGCAGACCTACCGGTGTGATCTCGCACTGCATTATTTCGACCGACCAACCGACCGTGCCTGGGATGTGGGCTGGACTGGGATGTGTGCCGGGATGTATGCAGGGCTGTGTGCTGCCTCCGTGTGCTGGGATATGTGCTGGGCTGTGTGCTGCCTCCGTGTGCTGGGATACGTGCTGGGATGTGTGCTGCCTTCGTTTGCTGGGATACGTGCTGGGGTGTGGCCTGGGTGTACTGGGGCCTCTGGGCCAACATGTGCGTTGGGACGCGTGCCGTCCCCGCTCCCCCCCCGTCTATTCCGACCGACCGACCGACCGTGCCCCCCCCCCTTCCCCAACCGTGCCTTCCCGTCACCCTGCTCCCCCACGCACCCCTCCGCCGCGTGGCCCCGGCCTGCTTGTTCCGAC
Source organism: Prorocentrum cordatum (assembly GCA_963575745.1). NCBI lineage: Eukaryota > Dinophyceae > Prorocentrales > Prorocentraceae > Prorocentrum > Prorocentrum cordatum. The sequence continues at coordinate 39,402 of CAUYUJ010017751.1, forward strand.
CGACCGACCGACCGGTGCCCCGTCCCCCTGCCCCCCCCCGCGCCCCCTTCGCCCCGTGTCCCCCGCCTGCCCGTGCCGACCGACCGGCCGACCGTGCCGCCCCTCCTTGCCCGACCGTGCCTTCCCGTCCCCCTGCTCCCCCCCGCACCCCTCCGTCTGCTCAGTCTGGCCGACCGACCGACCGTGCCCCCCCCCCCCCCCCCCCCGCGCTCCTCCGCCCCGTGGCCCTCCCGCCTGCATATTCCGACCGACCGACCGTGCCCCCGCCCCCCTTGCCCGACCGTGCCTTCCCGTCCCCCTGCTCCCCCAAGAGGCCCCAAGAGGCCCCCCAAAGGCACCCGAGACGCCCCAAGAGACCTCGGCGAGAAGGCCGCCATCATGACGTTTTGCTTGCCCGGGGGGTGGGAAGGGGGGGCGAATCAAGAAGCCCCCTTCGTTTGATCGATGTCCTCCAACATGGCCCCAAGATGACCCCCGAAGCCCCCAAGGGTGCCCCAAGAGGGCCCCAGGAGGCGCCCAGGAGGCCCCAAGAGGCCCCCTAGAAGCCACCGAGATGCCCCCAAGAGGCTCTTAATGACCCCCCAAAGGCTTGAAGAGACCCCCAAAGGCACCCAGGACGCCTCAAGAGTCCCTCGGGACTGCCAAACGACCCCGAGGACGCTCCAAGAGCACCCCAAGAAGCTCCCAACAGAAAATCGAAGAGACTCCGAGAGTCATCCAAGAGGCCTCTGGACTTTCTGCTCGCCCTCCACCTCCTCCTCCTCCTCCTCCTCCTTCTCCTCCTCATCTTCCTCGCCCACCTGTTCCTTCTCTTTCCTGCTACCTCCTCCCTCTACCCCATTTCCCTCCTCCTCCTCCTCCTCCTCCTCCTCCTCCTCCTCCTCCTCCTCGTCATGCTTCTCCTCCGATTCGTCCTCATCCTCTCCCCCTTGGGGTACGACGTCTTGTCCAGCCCTCTATTTCACTGCATGCTCTTCCTCATCCTGGTCAGGACATCTCGTCTGGGCATTGTTTCTGGATGGGCTGGTGGGGCTACGCGAAGCGCCTATAATATGAACGCTTTGAATGTACGTGCCCCCCCAAGGCTCGTGTTCCGTGCAGCGCTCTGGCCGTTTAGGGCACCCGAAGTGGGGACAGGGGAAATGGGTATGATGACCAACAACGAATGTTAGAACATTGCACTGTGACGTACCCAACACGTGTGCATCAAGTGGCAAGAGGAGTGGCCCAAACTTGCCAGGACAATGAACAATCGCCGTTATAGGATGTGCACGCTACATGGGATGCGCCCAGGTGGCACGATCCACAAGACAACAACATAAGGAACAAGGACGAGGGCCCAATCTTGAAGAGGACATGGGGGCGGGAACGAAAGGCAAGAGAAAGACGCGTGGGGGGCCGAACCGTCAACGCGGCAGCAGCAGAGGAAAGGTGGCAAGGGGCAGAAGACAACGACGAAAGTGACGGGAGGAGACCGACGAGGGTTGTGTTACGCTAAAGATGCAGCGCTGCCTGCACCATGTCGCCGCCGCGCTCGACAAAAGTATGGCACCTGCTTAGTGTTAGTTCAAGAAGCGAGCGAGGCCTAGCTCGCCCGCCAGTGTCCTTGCTCCCTTCCTGAACTTATCAGTGCGAGAGCTAAATGTTCGAAGGAGCGCCGCCAAATCTGCGTGCGGCCCGCGACGGCGCCCCGCTGGAACCCCCAGAAGCCCTCGAGAGTGGCGAAAGTTTCGCAGATCGCAGCCCCCCAGGGATGGTGAGGTCTAATCTGAGTCTGGGTGGGGCCTCACTCCGCTGGACCCACCAGCAGCCCTCGAAAGTGGCGACAATTTCGCAGATCACAGTCCCCCAGGGATGGTGAGGTCAAATCTGAATCTGGGCGGTGCATCACTCCGCTGGACCCGCCAGCAGCCCTCGAAAGTGGCGAAAGTTTCGCAGATCGCGGCCCCCCCCCCAGGGATGGCGAGGTCTAATCTGAGTCTGGGTGATGCCTCACTCCGCTGGACCCCCCAACAGCCCTCGAAAGTGGCGAAAGTTTCGCAAGGGATGGCGAGGTCTAATCTGGATCTGAGTGGTCCCTCACTCCGCTGGACCCACCGCTGACCCCCCAACAGCCCTCGAAAGTGGCGAAAGTTTCGCAGATCGCAGCCCCCCAAGGATGGTGAGGTCTAATCTGAATCTGGGCGGTGCCTCACTCCGCTGGACCCACCAGCAGCCCTCGAAAGTGGTGACACTTTCGCAGATCGCAGCCCTCCAAGGATGGCGAGTGCTAACCAGGCAAACGGCAAGAGAGAAGAGGAGGAGCGAAGAGAGGAGAAGGAAAGCAGAGAATAGAGAGGAGGGAAGAGAGGAGGCGGGAAGGAGGAGTAGGAGGAGAAGGAAGAGGAGGAAGAGGAGGAGGAGGATGCGACCACAGTGCTCTTTTAAAAACGAGTACCCAACGCAAGAGTGTTGCGAAAAACATGATGCGTCCGCTGTGGGGCAGGCCAGCTTGAGTCTCAAATGGGCAACGCCCGCGGCGACACAGACAGCGAATCCGGTTCAAAATGAACAGCAACTGCTGTTGGCCTTCGCCCCAATTCTGTCGGCTACGCGCAAGAGTGATCGTAGGCAAGAATGACCTCTGGTGCACGGCAAAAAGCTAACGTGGGGAGACCAAATCCAAGCGCGCAAGCCGGTGCTGGGGGGACCCCTGTGGCCCCGCACCAAAGGTCAGTCCAGCGAAGGATCACTCTTCCCAGACCGCGGGCGTCATGACTTTTTCTGAACGTCGACCCCCAGAGGTCTCGACCTTTTCCCCTGGACCCGTTTGTCATCCTGAATCCCTTCTGACGGTCCCGAGGCCCAGCATGGGCCCCCACGGGCCGAAAACGACGAGCAGACTCCCGTCCTGAGGTTTTCACGACGCGGGCATGTCTGGGCCTTACGCGCAGCCGATTCCTTTTGTACCAACTTTGGTCGTACCGAGAGGCTCGTGGCCCGTGCTTCGATCTGGCCGCCTGCTTCAGCGCCTCCCGCTGCGCGCGGCGCTCGGCCGGGGTCATCTCGCCCGGGCCGGTGTCGGGGCGGGCCGTGAGCGACACCTGCGGGCGCGGCTGGGCGGGAGGGGAGAAGACGGAGGAGGAGGAGGATGAGGAGGATGAGGAGGAGGAGGAGGAGGAGGAGGAGGAGGAGGAGGAGGAGGAGGATGAGGAGGAGGAGGAGGAGGAGGAGGAGGAGGAGCTTGTTCGGGGACGGGGAAGGGGGAAGGAGAAAGGAGGAGAAGGAAAAGAGCGCTCGCTCCCACGGCAAACCTAAGAGAAGGAGGAGGAGGAGGAGGAGGAGGAGGAGGAGGAGGAGCATGTTCGGGGACGAAAAAAATGGGAGGAAGGATGGAGGATTGAGGAGGGGTGTGCAGGAGGAGGTGGATGTAGGATGCAAGATAAGGATGATGGAGGAGAAGGAAACCGGGAGGAGGAGGAGGAGGAGGAGGAGGAGGAGGAGGAGGAGGAGGAGGAGGATATTCGGGAATGGCGAGGGAGGGAGGACGGAGGAGGTGGGGTGGAGGAAGTGATGGAGGAGGAGGAGAAGGATGAGGAGGAGTAGGAGGAGAAGGATAAAAAGAAGGAGGAGGAGGAGCAAAGGGGCCTTTGGACGCAAGCGCGGCCGCCGGGAGTCGGAGAGCCTCAGGCAGGGTCGCCTGTTGCTGTTCTGAGGGGAGGGGTATGGGGGCTTTCGTCACGTGATGCGAAGCTCCCTCCCCCCCGCTCCTCCTCCTTCTCCTCATCCTCCTCCTTCTCCTCCATTTCCTCCATTTCCTCCTCCTACTTCTCCGCCTCCTCCTCCTCCTCCTCGTCCTCCTCCTCCTCCTCCCCCTCCTCCTCCTTTACTTTTCCTTAAAATGACTTCTCCCTGTCGCACCGGAGGCAAGTTTTTAGGGCGGTACGGCGTTTCGCCTGAGCATTCCTCACCATTCATGACCCTGAAGCTCAACATTTTACATCAATTTCACACATGAAGGGCGGGTGTTTTTCAAAGTGCGGCTCTCGCCTGAGCGCCGCGCACACTCGTTCCAAAGCATCGCAAGAGTTTCACGGATTGAGGGCGGTGCGGTTATTTTTCACAATGTGGCTCTCGCCTTAGCACCGCGCGCATTCTTTTTAAACATGTGCAAGAGTTTCACGGAATCCCATGATCAGGGTACAAGGCATGGCGTTTTGGAAGGATTCTGGATTATGAGGGCGCAACAATTATGTCGATTCGCGGCTTTGAAATCCCAAGAACGGAGTTCTGGTACGATTCAGGATCGTCAAGACAACAGTCAAGTTAATCCGTGGCGTTGGAGGCCCGAGAATGTTGTTTTGGCATGTGTCAGGGACTTCAAATGGTTGTCTTCCAACGAAGCAGTTCCCTCAGTGGAAATGAACCCTTGTAGGGGCCTCTGAGGAGGGCGCTTGGAGGGAGGGTTTATTCCAACATCGTTGATGACTCTGGGGTTTACACAGGTTCTCCTCCTCCTCCTCTTCCTCCTCCTCCTCCTCACCCCCTCCTCCTCCTCCTCTTCCTCCTCCTCCTCCTCCTCCTCCTTCTCCTCCTCCGCTGGCGGATCCATGTTTCCGAACGAGGAGCAGGTGAGGGAGCCGCTCTCTCTGCTGGGCCGCGGGCGCGACAGAAGCCCGCGCTGCGCCCGCGCGATACGCACGAAGCGAGGCCACCGCGAGGGCACGCTCGGACGTGGCGGCGCTGTGGGGCCCAGGCCGTCCGTGGCCGCAGGCGCGGTCCGAACAACGAGCCGACACGTGAGCGACGAAAACAAACATGAGGAGGCAGCTGCTGGGAGGTCTTCGTCGGAAGGATTAGAACGAATTGAGCTCCATTGGGGGGCTGCTTCGCCAAACCAGGCCTCGGATACAGCGGGGGTAGATCTGGATTAAGCGAGATTGAGCGGGATTGAGACGGACGGATTTCGGACCAGGGCAAAATCAGAATTTGACCTGGCCAGAGCTGCATCCGAGCAAACAGGTCTTATGCGAGATGACGCAACGACCTTACGCGGCGGCTTCCGCGAGCCGCTGGCGCGGCACGCCACACTGGAGAAGGGGGCGCTTACGCACGACCTTGCGCGGGGAGCCTACGCGTCAACGTGGGCGGAGACGACCCAACTGTTTCTTGCGTCGTTCACATGTGCGAGAGGAACTGGCCGGGGGACTGACAACAGATCAGTCACGGGGCTCGCCAAGCGCCGTCGGTACGAATGCAGCCGACATAGACAGGAGGGCGATTGCATTCTTCAAGCTCGGGCACCACTGGCCAGACTGCTTGCCACAACGAACATGATACGTAAGGATGCAACTGCGCGGCAGACGCATATCCACTTCGCACTGTAATCATCAGGCCTCCTGCGAAGAGCAGCCTCAATCGCCCCAACTGGTTCGCAACTTCACAGGAGCTCACCGAATCATGCGCATCCCCTCATCCACTCGTGCACACGCGGCAAGGCCTCGCAAATTAGACGCGCCTTCTTTGACCAACGCCTGCACCGCAGTCGCGTGTGCTTATCTTCCCATAAGAAAAGACATCCTCAAGGGCCCCTTCGTGAATAGAGTTGTGAATCAACCATCTCTCTGAATCATTGACTTCTGCAGTACGGTGGCGGAAAAAAACGTTGGCTCGTGTCGATGACTACCAAGAAGCGGAGAGACATCTCTCGGGCTTTCGGGCACAACAAAGCCACATCTCTCGGATTCAGGTCACGCTCGCTGGAAACACTCAATGCTTTTAAATGTATGCATAATGTTGGGCTTTCCATTGGATCCGACTTCTCGAGCGCACTGCTGCCAACCGGCTGGAATCGCCAGAAACTACCTTGTCCACACTGCTTTCTTCACGATGCGATGTGTGAACGGGCAGGATCCAGAAGCCTGGGGCCCCGGAGGGTGCATCAACACAGAACCGAGCGAGGCACGGCACGCGGACCGAAGGAGGCCAAAACGCATGCAACGCGAGTGCGAGCATGGTCCATCGCAGAGGACCGCAGGGAAATGTGGACGGGTGCGCGCAGCAGACGGCGGTCAGGCAGCCGATCCTCATGCCACAGCTACACCCCTCCAACCCTCGCCCCCGGTCGGCGCGCGCGCACGGGCGAGTCCGAGCGGCGCCTCGCGTGCGACGGACGGCTGCTCGTCAGCTCCGGGAACCTCCCCTCGCGCGTCCACACCTTCAAGCGAACACCTCTCCGTCCTTTTTCTCTCTGTGCACCTACACACATACATATATATGTCTATGTATATTATTTGCGTATGTCAATGTTCATGTGTGTATGCATGCATGCATGCATGCATGCATGCATGTACGTATGTATGTGACAGTGCATGTTTGTATGAAGAACGTATGTACGCAGGCATGTATGCCTGTATGTATGTATGTGTGTATGTATGTACGTATGTAGGTATGTATGTGTGTACGGATGTGTGTATGTAGGCATGCATGCATGTGTGTATGTATGTATGCCTGCATGCGGACGTTAACACATGCGTGTGTGCTTGTACGTATGTATATATGCACGTGTGTTTCTATGTATGTACGGATGTACGTACGTAACTATGTACGTATGTAAGTAAGTATGTGTATGTGTATGTATGTTTGTATGTATGTACGTATGTATGCATGCGTGTATGTGTGTATGCATATATGTATGCATGTCTGTCTGTCTGTATGTGCACATATACGTAGGTATGTGCGTATGGGTGTATGTATTTATCTATGTATGCATGCAAACATGCATGCATGTATGTATGCATGTGTGTATGCGTATGTGTGTATGCGTGTATGTGTGTATGTGTGTATGGATGCATGCTTGCATGCATATATGTGTATACGTGCAGATGCGTACATACATACGTGTGCATGTCTCCGCCACTGCGCCGTGGGCACCGAGTATAGCGTGCTCTGGTTCCCTCGGCCCCTGTGTCTTGAACAATGAACGACTTTCAGGGGGCCCACACTCCCGAGTTCCGGTCGCTCCTGGGCATTCACAGGGCGTTCCCCGCGCCACTTCCAAACTAGAGAGTTATCCTGGCGGCAGACCCAACCATATGCAGTTCTGAATACCGTCGTTGCGGGTATCGCCTTCGGGGGATCTTTTAACGAGGCGATGAAGCCTGCGAAAAGTGTGCCGATGTGGCGCGGGGCCGCCATCTGGGCGCTGCCACTGGTGCTTTTAGGCGTAACTCACTACGGGGCGGCGAAAAGTGTGACGGGTGCGCAGCAGTGAGGCGGGGCCGCCACTGGGGCCATCGGTGGAGCTCCTTCTGGGGAAACGAAACGGTGTGTAATGGGAAGGGGAAGCGCATGCAAAACCAGCCATCGGGCCCTTCGGTACAGCTCCCCGTGAGGCCACGAATCGCTGTGCTGGGTGGGGGCAGCACATGCGGGAGGTGCCACTGGGGCCTTCGGTGGAGCTCCCTATGGGGCCACGAAACGCTGCACTGGGCGGGGGTGACGCATGCGAGTGCATCCACTAGGGCCTTAGGTGGAGCTCCCTATGGTGCCAAGAAGCATGTGCTGGGTGGGGGTGGCGCATGCGGGCGGTGCCACTGGGGCCTTCGGTGGAGCTCCCTATGGGGTCACGAAACGCTGCACTGGATGGGTGCGACGCATGCGGGTGGTGTCACTGGGGCCTTCGGTGGAGCTCCCTATGGGGCCACGAAGCGCTGCACTGGGCGGGGGTGACGCATGGGAGTGCATCCACTGGGGCCTTCGGTGGAGCTCCCTATCAGGCCACGGAACGCTGTGTTGGATGGGGGTGACGCATGCGAAAGCAGCCACTAGGGCCGTCGGGGGCCACGAAGTGCTGTACTGGGTGGGGGGTGACGCATGCGGGCTGTGCCCCTGGGGCCTTCGGCGGAGCTCCCTGTGCGGCCACGAAACGCTGTACTGGGTGGAGGTGACGCATGCAGGCGGTGCCACTGGGGCCTTCGGCGGAGCTCCTAAAGGGGCCATGAAACGCTGGTGGGGGTGGCGCATGCGGGCGATGCCGCTGGGGTCGTCGGTGGAGCTCCCTATGGGGCCGCGAAGAGCTGCACTGGGTGGGTGTGACGCATGCGGGTGGTGTCACTGGGGCCTTCGTTGGAGCTCCCTGGGAGGCCACGGAACGCTGCACTGGGCGGGTGTGACGCATGCGGGCGGTAGCACTTGGGCCTTCGGTGGAGCTCCCTATGGGGCCACGAAGCGTGTGAGGGTTGTGCTCAAACGGGTGATGACAATGATGATGGGGGGAGAAGGAGGGGGAGGAAGAAGGAAGGACGAACACGGGGACCGTTTCGTCAAAACGAGGACCCAACACCACATGATGGTTGGGAATGGAAAACATGTTTCTTGAGCCATCGTCAACAAGCATTGCATTCAAAAAGGGTGCATTCCACGAGGCCCCCGAGAAGCATCCGAAAGAATGGTGGCTGGCATCCGTCACGCCTCAAGCTCGCAACCAACGCACGGCATGGAGTTGGGCCGTAAGCCCTGAATAGACTCATAAAGCTATACACATCTACATACACACGCAGACACACACAGATATGTATAGATCTATGCCTGGCTGTGCGATGACACTCTGTCACTCTGACTCTGTGACTCTTCATTCGTCTGTGTGACCGTTTGCTGCCAACAGAGATGCGTATCCGTCTGTCTGCCCGTGCCCGTCTGTCTGCGTTTAACCATTCGCCTGCGTATAAGTGTCTTTGGTTTTATGTGTTTGCGCACGTCTGTCTGGCGAACTCTGAGATAGTCCCCTCGTGCGTGGAATTTGCCTTTCGTTCCTCTCCCTCTCGTATGTAAGATCTCTCTTTTTTTTCTCTCTCTCTCTCTCTCTCTCTTTCTAGCTATCTGCCTCTGGTATTCCCTCTCTCTCTCTGTTCTCTGTTCTCTGTCGGTCTGTCTGTCTGTCTGTCTGTCTGTCTGTCTGTCTGTCTGTCTGTCTGTCTGTCTGTCTTTCTGTCTGTCTGTCTCTCTCTCTCTCTCTCTGTCTCTCTCTCTCACAACACATGTACGTCAACCCTCGCAATCCACATACGCTACGAACGTAGCAAAATGCGGCAACTGACTGCTCAACACGCAAAGCCTGGTACGACGATCAATCAGATGCCGTCGTCAGCACTGGAGCACTGTCTTCCCCAAACAGTGCTTGCATTGAGGGTTTCTGACGTCTCTTCTAAGAAACTGGCCCTGATTGTCGGTCTGTCGGCTATGTCGCCGCCGTCGCCGCCCGTCGTGTGGGCCTGATTGTCGGTCTGGCGGCTATGTGGCCGCCGTCGTCGCCCCGTCGCCGCCCATCGTGTGGGTCTGATTGTCGGTCTGGCGGCTATGTTGCCGCCGTCGCCGCCCCCTGGCCGCCCGTCGTCTGGGCCTGATTGCCGGCTTTGCGGATATGTTGTCGCCGACGCCGCCCCGTCGCAGCTTAAATGGCTTAACGTACATGACATCGTCTACAACTTCCCGTCCCATAACAAATGAGGACCTACCCCCCCAGTTGTATCGCTTCCCGCTGGGATAATACGATGTATGGTTCTCCCCCCTGCAACCGAACCTTGAACTCACACCATCCCAACTGGAACCTTCATCACCCCCCTCTCGTCGTCGCGCGCGTCTGCCGGAATCCTTCAAAAACCGCTGGTGTCGCAGAGGGTTCAGCATCGTGTGTCCCGAAAACATATGAAGAAAAACAGCTTCTGGTTTCGCAACATCCTATCCCCCCAAGAATGCGCGCGCTCTTGCGAGGCGCGCAAGAGCGCGCAAGAGCGAGGAACATCATCAGGTTTTTCTATATCTTCATGAAATGTTACCAAACGTGCCTCTCGCGCTGCATGTCAGAATCATTCAAATGCTCTTGCGCGCGCAGGGGGGGGCGCGCTCACTAGCAAATACGACCATGCGGCCCATGCGTGCCACTCGCGCGCGTCGGCCGCGCGCTCGTCGAATTTTTCCGAAACATTCATGACAGCGCGACGATACTGTCATTGTCGCCGGCGGGCGTGATTAGCATCGGCGACGTCATTGGCCTTGCCGTCGCCATCGCCACCATCGCCACCATCATCGTTACTATCATGATCGTGTCCACCGTTGTCGGCGTCGCCATGATACCGCGCCCGCCCAAGTCTGCGACTCGCATTGAGCTGCCCACTGGGGAGTGCCCAGCGGTCAGCGCGACCGCGACCGCGTCGGTCGCGCCAAACTGGCTGGCTGGTGTGCGCGAGAGCATGCGCGGGATAGCGCGGTTGCACAGATGCACCAGCCAACACCGAGCACTCATCGCAATTGCCGCCGCATGGGTTTTGCAAACCAAATTTCGGGTGGGTGGGTGGGATGATTGCGCGAGCGGTACACTAGTTTTTTTTCATTTTTAAGACATGTAAGCGCTCCCCCCCCCGCCCTCCCCCTGGACTTAACGGTACCCCTTCGCGTATTGCAATTTCATGCTTGATATGCGCACCTGATGCGCACGTGCCCTGGCTAAATCTGAAACCGTGGAATCCCAGCTAAGCCTGTATCGCCCCCCACCCTCATCCTCCGTAAAGAATTTTCATGCGCGCGCAATCGTTCCTCAAAATTAACAAGTCAAAGCTGCACGAATTGCACACGCGCGCGTCGTCGAGCGGAAATGCCGACTTTAGGTGTGGTAAGGACTTCGATATCGAATGTCACAAACAATATATTAGCCTGGAGAAAGACCCAGCCATATGCAGTTGTGAATACCGTCGTTGTACGCACCGCAATCTGAAGGGTTCCCTATAGGGCCACGAAACGTGTGAGGGGAGTGCCGAAATTTGTCAGGTGGGCGCATGCGAAAGCAGCCACTGGGGCCGTCGGTGGAGCTCCCTATGGGGCCACGAAGCGCGCGAGAGGAGTGCCAGAATAGATGCGGTCGGCGCATGCCAACGCAGCCACTGGGGCAGTCGGTGGAGTTCCCTATTATAAGGTCGCGTCGCGAAGCGCGTGATGGGTGCGCCGAAGTGGGTGCGGTGGGCGCGTGCGAAAGCAGTCACTGGGGCTGTCGGTGGAAATCCTCGTGGGGCCACGAAACGCGTGAGGGGGGTGCAGGAACAGGTGCGGTGGACGCCTGCGAACGCAGCCACTGAAGCCGTCGGTGGGGCTCTTTATGGGGCCGCGAAGCGTTTGATGGGTGTGCCGAAATTTGTGCGGTGGGCGCATGCGAACGCAGCCGCTGTCGCCTTCGGTGGAGCTACCCATGGGGCCACGAAGCGCATGAGGGGGTGCCGGAATGGGTGTGGCGGCATCAGGACCTTCGTTGGAGCTCCCCATGGGGCCACGAAACGTGTGAGGGGTATGACGAAATGGGTGTAGGTGACGCATGCGGGCAGTGGCACTGGCGCCGTCGGTGGAGCTCCCTATGAGGCCACGACACGCGTGATGGGTGTGCCGAAATGGGTGCGGATGACGCATGCGGGCGGTGGCACCGGGGCCTTCGTTGGAGTTCCCTATGGGGCCACGAAACGTGTGAGGGGTGTGCCGAAATTTGTGTGGGTGACGCATGCGGGCGGTGGCACAGGGGCCTTCAGTGGAATTAACTATGGGGGCACGAAGCGTGTGAGTGGTATGCCGAAATGGGTGCAGGTGACGCATGCGGGCGGTGGTACTGTGTCCTTCGTTTCACCCCCCTATGGGGCCACGAAGCGTGTGAGGGGTGTGCCTGTTCGTTGGAGCTCCCTATGGGGCCACGAAGCGTGTGAGGGGTGTGCCGCCATGGGTGCGAGTGACGCATGCGGGCGGTGGCACAATGGCGTTTGGTGGAGCTGCCAATGGGGCCACGAAACGTGTGAGAGGCGTGCCGAAATGGGTGTGGGTGACGCATGCGGGCGGTGGCACTGGCGCTGTCGTTGGAGTTCCCTATGGGGCCACGAAACGTGTGAGGGGTGTCCCGGATTGTACGTAGGTGACGCATGCGGGCCGTGGCACCGGGGCCTGCTGGTGGAGCTCCCCATGGGGCCACGAAACGTGTGAGGGGTGTGCCGAAATGGGTGGGGGTGACGCTTGCGGGCGGTGGAGGGGGGGGCGAGGAGGCGTGAGTTACGCAGGGTGCTGTTTCTTCAAAACGAGACCCAACACCACAGGATGGTTGGGGAAAAGCACATGGTTTCGAAACACGAGTTGTCAAAATTAGCCTGGCGGAAGACCCAACCATATGCAATTGTGAATACCGTCGCTCTGCGCACCGCATTCGGAAGAGCTCCCTATCGGGCCACGAAACGTGTGAGGGGTGTGCCCAAATTTGTTCGGTGGGCGCATGCGAAAGCAGCCACTAGGGCCGTCGGTGGAACTCCCTGTGGGGCCACGAAACGCGTGAGAGGAGTGCCGAAACAGGTGCGGTGGGCGCATGCGAACGCAGCCACTGGGGCCGTCGGTGGAGCTCCCTTTAGGGCCGCGAAACGTGTGATGGGTGTGCCGAAATGGGTGCGGTGGGCGCGTGCGAACGCAACCACTGGTGCCTTCGGTGGACCTCCCTATGGGGCCACGAAACGCGTGTGGGGTGACCTGGAATGTGCGTGGGTAACGCATGCGGGCGGGTGCACCAGGACCTTTCGATGAAGCTCCCAATGGGGGCACGAAACGTGTGAGGGGTGTGCCGACATGGGTGTGGGTGACGCGTGCGAGCGGCGGCACTGGGGCCTTCAGTGGAGCTCACTGTGGGGCCACGAAAAGTGTGAGGGGTGTGCCGAAATGGGTGTGGGTGACGCATGCGGGCGGTGGAACCGGCGCCTTCGGTGGAGTTCCCTATGGGGCCACGAAGCGTGTGAGGGGTGTGCCGAAATAAACGTGACGCATGCGGGCGGTGGCACTGGGGCCTTGGGTGGAGTTCCCTGTGGGGCCACGAAACGTGTGAGTGGTGTGACGAAATTGGTGTGGGTGACGCATGCGGGCGGTGGCACTGGGGCCTTCGTTGGAGTTCCCTGTGGGGTCACGAAACGTGTGAGGGGTGTGCCGCAATGGGTGTGGGTGACGCATGCGGACGCGGGCGGTGGCACTGGCGCCGTCGGTGGAGCTCCCTATGGGGCCACGAAGCGCGTGAGGGGTGTGACGAAATGGGTGTGGGTGACGCATGCGGGCGGTGGCACTGGGGCCTTCGGTGGAATTCCCTGTGGGGCCACGAAACGTGTGAGGGGTGTGCCGGCATGGGTGGGAGTGACGCATGCGAGCGGTGGCACAATGGCGTTTGGTGGAGCTGCAAATGGGGCCACGAAACGTGTGAGAGGTGTTCCGACATGGGGGTGGGTGACGCATGCGGGCGGTGGCACTGGGGCCTTCGGTGGAGTTCCGTATGGGGCTACGATACGTGTGAGGGGTGTGCCGGAATGGGTGTGGGTGACGCATGCGGGCGGTGGCACTGGGGCCTTCGGTGGAGCTCCCTATGGGGCCACAAAACGCTGTACTAGGAGGGCGAAGCGCAGGGAGGAAGGAGGGGGAGGAGGGGGAGGAGGGAGGAGGGGGAGGAGGAAGGAGGCGGGAGGAGGAGAACGAGGACCCAACACCACAGGATGGTTGGGGAAAAACCTGCGCCCGCCCTCTTGCGAATTCTTTCGAAAACTACGGGTGTGTTGTCCGCATGTTCCTAAAATGCTACCAAACTTGCCTCTCGCGCTGGCGTGTCGACATTGCTCGGACGCCCTTGCGCGCGTGCTGCCGCAAGAATCCCTTGCAACAGATGGGGCGAGGTGCACGAGCGCGCGTCGTTGCGCGCGCATGCCGAAATCCTTCAACATCCGAAGGTGTCGCAGGGATGCCATAACCGAGTGCCCCGGAAACATACACCAACGCACGGTGTTGCAACGTGTTCCAAAAGCCTGGTTCACTTCGGCCAAACGGGCGGCTCGTGCCGCATGCCGCATGTCAAAATCATTCGAACGCCCTTGCGCGCGTGCTGGGGAGGCACGATCCCTGGCAAATGATACCATGCGGGCCACTCTCGCGCGTCGACCGCGCGAGTATGTCGAACTCCTTCCAAAACATTAATCACCGATGCGAAGACGCGGTCATCGTCGTCGGCGTGATCAGCCTCGGCGCCGTCACTGGCCTTGCCGTCGTCGTTGTTATCATCGTCACCAACATCACTAGTATGATCCTCGTGTGTACCGTTGTCGACGTTGCCAGTGTACCGCGCCCGCCCAAGTCTCCAGCGGGAACGTTTGCATGCGCCCCCTTCATTTCGGCTCATCCCTCACACGGATCGTGCATATATAGGTTCATCACCAACGTTGCTGAGAAAAGGGAGGGTTCCTCGTCAGGCTCATTTTGTTTGGGTTGGACCAACGGCGAGCCCAACACATGCGCCATTCTTAAGCATTACCCTGTGACGTACCCAACCCATTTGTACCATGGGAAACGAGGAGTTGGCCGAAACTTGCACGGACAATCAAATTGCAGGATCCGTTGTTTGATATGTAAGCTACTTGGGACACGCGCCAATGGAATGATGCGCAGGAGAACCATACAAGAACGAGGGGCGACAACTACAGGCTCGAAGAGGACATGGTGAGTCGGGAACGAAGAGCAGGCTGCGGGAAGCCCACTGTGCTGGGCCCCCCAGCAGGCCTCGAAAGTGGCGACAGTTTCACAGATCGCAGCCCCCCAGGGATGGTGAGGTCCCACTTGAATCCGCCGCGGGTGCACACTGTGCTGGGCCCCCCAGCAGCCCTCGAAAGTGGCGACAGTTTCACAGAGCGCAGCCCCCCAGGGATGGCGAGGTCACACTTGAATCCGCCGCGGGTGCACACTGTGCTGGGCCCCCCAGCAGGCCTCGAAAGGGGCGACAGTTTCACAGAGCGCAGCCCCCCAGGGATGGCGAGGTCACACTTGAATCCGCCGCGGGTGCACACTGTGCTGGGCCCCCCAGCAGGCCTCGAAAGGGGCGACAGTTTCACAGATCGCAGCCCCCCAGGATGGCGAGGGCCAATCGAAAGTTGAATCCGCCGTGGGTACCCACTGTGCTGGGCCCCCCAGCAGCCCTCGAAAGTGGCGACAGTTTCACAGATCGCAGCCCCCCAGGGATGGCGAGGTCCCATTTGAATCCGCCGTGGGTACCCACTGTGCTGGGCCCCCCAGCAGCCCTCGAAAGTGGCGACAGTTTCACAGATCGCAGCCCCCCAGGGATGGCGAGGTCCCATTTGAATCCGCCGCGGGTGCACACTGTGCTGGGCCCCCCAGCAGCCCTCGAAAGTGGCGACAGTTTCACAGATCGCAGCCCCCCAGGGATGGCGAGGTCCCATTTGAATCCGCCGCGGGTGCACACTGTGCTGGGCCCCCCAGCAGCCCTCGAAAGTGGCGACAGTTTCACAGATCGCAGCCCCCAGCAGCCCTCGAAACGCAGCGACGAGCCAGGTAAAAGGCAGGGGGGAAGAGAGGGACGGGAGGGGGTGGGAAGGCGCGAGCAGTGCTCTATTCAAAACGAGAACCCAACGCAGGAGGGTTGGGAAAAACAACGCGGGTGGGTCGCGGGCGTGTCGCGGGTTGAGTCGCATGGCGGGTCATGGCTGGATCGCAGATTGGTCGCGGGTGTGTCAAGGGTGGGTCGGGAATGGGTCGCAGATGGGTCGATGGTTGCGTGGTGAATTGCGTAGGGGATCACGTGTGGGTGGGTCGCGGGAAGGTCGCGGGTGGGTGAGAGGTGAGTCGCGGTTGGGTCGCGGGTGGGTCAACAGTGAGATCGTGAGTCGCGGGTGGGTCGCAGGTGGGTCGCGGGGTGGGTCGCGGATGAGTCGCGGGGCGGATCGTAAGTGGGTCGCGGGGCAGGGATGACAAACAACAACGACGACAATCCGCACTGGGGAACCCACTTCAGCCACGCATCGAGTGACTGTGTGATAGCGCTCGGGCCCCTCACTCTGATAAATGCCTTCTGCGAATGCTGAACCGAGCCTGGTCAGACAAGAACTCGTTCAACGCTGCGCTCGCCAAAACCACGCTGCCCGAATACAGACCGGCTCGGCTGCCGTGCCCCACCCTCCTTGCTCGCTTTCTTGATGGCGGTGGCAAGACCGAGCAAAAATACTTTGTCGTAGGTGGGGCCGGCGAATTTCTCCAGCAGCAAGGGGGACGTGATCGGCTCGTCCGCAGCCTGATTCAACAAGAGAAACGACGCTCGAGAGCAGCCATGGGACATGTGCTCTCGCTCCGCGGCTTCCGAACGTCCCCACACTATAAAAATCCTGGCGGTGCCAAGCAAGCGGGCAATGTTCCCGAGAACATGAGGAACATCTGAACTGGGCAGTTCCAGAGATGAGACAAGAGGGGCTCCGATCCTCTCAAAGAACCTCCCAATGTTTGTCGCAAGCCCCACCTGCCCGCACTCTGTTCAGTACCGTAACATGTCAGGCTTACCTTGGACACTCTGCAATCCCACTTGTTTCGACGAGTGTGCTTGGCCAGCCAGATTAATAACAATGTCACGACGCTGGCGCAAATACGGCGAAGACGAACATATGGCGAAGATGATGACAACGACACTTGGGTAACCGCGGTGAGAGCAGCCGTTTGTTGGAACTCGGATGATAGTGGACACATTGGGATGGGACCTACATGGAAGCATGCCAAGGTACCGAGAAAAAGGACAATGTACATGTTATGAAAAAAAACATGCTCGGTCATCTTACGCAAAAATATTGCTCCCATTATCCATTCACTTTGCCACGCCTGGAAACTTTGCATCACTCCTCGCCTGACGGGCGGAACGACATGAATTCATGCCTGTCTGCACTTTTATCAGACTCCCGGGGCCCCACATCCCCACCAGCCCCCATGCCGAGCCCCCTCCTTACATGGCCGAGAAACCACAACACTATGCAATACGCTGGGGATGGCCTGCCATGCCCGGCGTGTACATCGCAACTCCCCACCAATTTCGGAACACGCCTCGCACGTTTCGTGTCTCTCAGGGAGCTCTACTGCTCCAGCGACACAGTCCGCATGCACCCTTCCCCGGGGAAGGCCCTTACCCCCCGACCATCTCAGCACACCTCTGCCACGTGTCGCTTCCTCAAGGGAGCTCGACATACGTTAGGAGGCAGCCCCTGGGCGGTCTTCGTAAGAACGGTTCAAAGCTCTGCATCCATATTAAAAGCCAACTAAGCTGGACTGCCCGAACATAATCCTGACACTAGCCAGATTTAACGGGACTGCCCCGAATTGAGCGGGATGATGCCAGATTGGCCCGGTTTTTGCTCACGGATCTACCAGCGACGATGTTGTTGTAAACGTCCCAGGAGCTGCATCCTAACATACGGCCCCAGCGGCAAATACCGCATCACACCACTAGAGGCCTCCTAAATGGGGTCCGAGTAGATGGGGTCGGAGAATCTCGCCGCATTGCCGATGCATCGGCGATGCACTGGCGACGTCGGCGGTGCATCGGCGACGTCGGCGTTGAGAAAATTGGGCCCCGCATCGAGCCGCATCGCCGATGCATCGCCAATGCATCGCCGATGCATCCGCGATGCGGCGCGATCCTCCGACTCCATCTGCTCCGACCCCATCTGGGAGGCCTAGAGCCACCCCGCCAACATTGCCACGCCCCTCACACGCCTCGCGCCCGACACGGAGCTCCACCTGCTGCTCCAGAGACGGGGCCCGCATGCCGTCCCCTGCGAGGCGGATACATATATATATATATATATATATAGATATAGATATAGATATACGTATATATATACATACACATATACATATACATACATAGTGATATATATATATATATATATTAAAATATGTGTATGTATATACATATATAATATATATATATATATACATATATATATATATATATATATATATATCCCCGCCCCCCGCCCGTGGAGCCGACGCCCTGAGACCCCAGCGGACGGTGGATACGGATACACTCTTGCCCAGGGGGGGCACCGGCGACTTCGGCGATGCATCGGCGGCGTCGGCGTGGGGAAACACGGGCTCCATATCGAGCCGCATCGTCGATGCATCGGCGATGCGGCGCGATCCTCCAGTCCCATCTACTCGGACCCCATCTAGGAGGCCTAGAACGATTATACCGATATCCACAGCCTTCCGATGTCTCCGAATATCAAGCCCCCAGGTGGCGGTTATGGATCAATCCCCGCGTCGGGACCCTCGCACAATCCGTGCCCCTCGGCGAGCTCAACCTTCGGCCACAGCGACCCCGTCCGTATGCCGGCCCACGCCCACTCCTCCTCCTCCTCCTCCTCCTCCTCCTCCTCCTCCTCCTCCCCTCCTCCTCCTCCTCCTCCTCCTCCTCCTCCTCCTCCTCCTCCTCCTCCTCCTCCTCCTCCTCCTCCTCCTCCTCCTCCTCCTCCTCCTCCTCCTCCTCCTCCTCATCTCCCCCTGCCCCTACCCCCCCCCTACCCCCTGCCCCCCTTCTGCGCACGGCCGGCTCGAGCAGCCCGGGCCTCCTGTGCAGGGGCGTCCGCTCCCACCTCGGCCTCGGACCCCTTCTTGATCCACTTCTTTGACATGTTGCTGGCGGAGGCGGGCCTCCTCGGGCGGGGCCCCCCCCCCCCCCCGGACGAAGAGGAGGAGCAGGCGGAGGAGGAGGAGGAGGAAAAGGAAGAGGAGGAGGAGGAGGAGGAGGAGGAGGAGGAGACGGAGGAGGAGGAGGGAAGGGCGGCGCCCCAGGGCACGGCGCGGCAGCTCTCGTAGAGCGAGCTGTGCTGCCCCGATGAGAACGCCGCGGGAGGGACGAGGGGGATCTCTCCTCTGGCCGCGGCGAACCCCTGCCGCGGACAGGTCCCCCGACCCAGGTCTGACGAGCCTCCTCCTCCTCCTCCTCCTCCTCCTCCTCCTCCTCCTCCTCCTCCTCCTCCTCCCCGTAGCAATTTTGGCTCAAGGTGGCTCGCCGCGGGGCCCGCGCAGCCGTTTTGCCCCGGGCCGTGCGGCCCGCCAGCGATTGCCCCCAGCGCCACCACGGCCCGTGCGCGCTCCCCTGCCTGGCACCGTCGCCAGCGGCGGCGTAGGGCTGAGGCGACGGGGGCGTCTGCGCCGTGAGCGCGATTTCCAAGTGCTCTTCGGGCACCGCGGCAGCTGTGTCCCCACCATGGCGTGGCGCCGTCGTCCTCCTTGGCGTGATGGCTCTGGGGGTGGATCATGGCGATGGAGGCCGCCAGAGAAGCCCAAGAAAACGAATGACAACTCCTACTGCGTGTGCAGCACATGCGGGCATTGGGAGTACACCAGATACGGGCACCAGCAGTGCAGCAAGTGTTCGTGCCCGTATGTTGACCTCACCACCAATGTGCAGATGGGCAAGAATGGCAAGTCGACTAGAGGCTCTCCACCGACACAGCAGGGTGTGCAGGGTGCTGCTGCGGCGCCCGCGCCTATGCCACCAGAGCTCCTCCAGGCGCTGCAGACCTAGGCCCCTTTCTACCCGCAGTTGGTGGGCGTGGTCCAGCAAGCCTCAATGCCGACGCCCGAGGTCGTGGTTGACTACTCGGGGCAGGACCTGGACAGGCTCGCGTCGGCGGAGCAGATTGCGCTGGCGAAGAAAATGGAGAGCGCGACCAAGAACGAGCGCCTCGCTGTCCAGGAAGTGCAGTGGAGGCTTCAGCACTTCGCAAAATGCCAAGACGGTCCTTGAGGAGAAAGAGCAGAATCATGTACAAGCGTTGCAGGCCCTAGAGGAGACCAAGGCCTTCAGTCGCCAGGCTGAGCATGAGAAGAATACGTTCGACCCTGCAGTCGTCAAGGGTGCGAAGGTCGAAGATGTCCGGGCTCAACGTGCTGAGCAAAACCGGCAACGTGCAGCTGCTGCTGTACATGCTGTTCCTGGTGGTGGCGGTCTCTCTGGCGTTGCTGCAGCAGGTGCGCAGCAGCCTGCGGCGGCCGTGCCAGCTGGCGCCGCAGCGTGCACGGCCGACGTGGTCATGGCAGCGGCTGATGAGGATGTGCCTCCTGATGTGCCTTGGCTTCGCGGTCGCCTGGTCGACTTCGCGTGCGTCGAGGCCCATCTCCAGGACTTCGACGACGCTACCCTCGACTTTTCGGTTCAGTGCGCAGGTATCCAGCTTGCCCAGTGGAAGCAGTACCAGTTCCATCTTAAGCGAGGCGTTCAGCAGAATGGCGATTTCTCGGACCTCGGTTCTGAAGTTGGCATCGACGAGCTGGGGCCTGCGGGGCGTGACCAGTTCCGCGAGCTCCAGAAGCGCGCGGCTGGCGGAGGCCTTGATGCGGCCGCCGCCAAAGACTACACCCACCTGCTCCAGAAGCGGCTCGTGGCAAAGTCTGTCAAACATGCGCGCGTTGCTGAGTCGGTCGCCTGCAACATGTGCCGCGCGTTCTGCAGCGCCACTGCCAAGCAGATGGATCGGTTTGGACCTGGCAATGTTCCGATCGGAGGCGCTGGCCATTCAGGTACCGCTGACGAGGCTGCTGCGGCCTCTGCCCACCCTCGGCATCGTGTTTAGCCTTTCCCTTCCCACTCGCGCTGCTGCCTGGCAAGGACGGAGAGTCGGCCGCATGAGTTATCGCCTCCTCTTCCTCGTGAAGTGGCGCGTGCTGCCGCCTGCCAAGGGACAGAGAGTCGGCTGCCCGCGTGCTCTTCTCCTGTTCCTCGAGAGGTGGCGCGCGCTGCCACCTGCCAAGAGACGCAGCGTCAGCCGCGCGAGTGCTCTTCTCCTCTCCCTCGAGAGGCGGTCAAGCATATGACTTGCGAGTTTGCGACTATCACGGAGTGGTCTAAGCTCGCGCAAGATTTGTTAGCAGCTATGGTTTCCGAGGTGGACGGAGCATTCATGGTTGACGCGTCTTCTTAGTGCATGGATGCGCCAAGAAGACGCGTCGCCAAATGAAGTGGCCCACGCACTTCCAGGATGCACTCCCTTCGCCAGGCGGAGGCGCCCATGGTGGACTTGCGGCTGCGGTTCAGCGCCCCAGTTGCGCTTTCGAAAGTGTCTCATTCACGCAATGGGTGCAGTGCAGGTTGGCTCTGGAGAATGCTGGTTCTTCCTTGAGTTGCGTCTCAAGTCGTGCACTGTGGCACTTGGCGTCATCTACCTGGTCCCGGGCACCGGAGTCCCTGGGGAAACTCGAATCGTCTACGTCTTCGGGGTTTGTCTGTTCCTCGGTTTCTGATGGGTGGCTTCAAGACGTCGGCTGATGCCCTGGAGGAGCTGGCGCCCTGGATCCCCCCCCAAAAAAAAAGTTGAGTTCGCTTGTTCGGTAGGGGAAGCTACGATTGACAAGGTGCTATGCTCCCACCTGTTCTTACCTGTCTGTGTCTGCCGACCTCCTGTCCCCCTGCAAGACGCACGCGTGTCTGGACGTGGTGTTAGACCTCGAAGCCATGGCGGGCCGCCCCTGATAGCGGGTTAGGCCTCGGAGGTTCCTGAAGCCCTGGGTCCTGATAATCACTGGCTCACGCATCTGGCGGCTGCTACCCCCGACTTCCTCGAGGCCCCCTTGGCGATGCCCGCAGACCTCTACCAGGCCATGCCAGAGCATTCCAGAGAGTGGTTGTCTCGGAGTCTGGAAACGCAGTGCCTTCGCGCTATGGAGTTGCGCGCTCTCTCACGCGCATGTGCCCTCGATTCGCATCCTACCAGGTATCTCGGTCCAGGTTGCATGCCGAAGCGCAAGGACTTGTCTCGGTTGACTCGCAGCGTGCAGGCGCCGAGTTTCGGAATCCTGACTTGTCCTACTGGTCGATCGCGTCTAGCAGTTTGCATGAGCTGTGGAAGCTCACTGGCAAGTCACATTTGTTATAAAGATGCGCGGCAGTACCGCGCGGTTTTGTCGGACTTGGCCTCCGACGCTGTCGCTCACGGAATCCCCCGTCCACTGAGGATGCTGATAGTTGGAAGACATGCTCGATCACCCTCCGCGGTATGATGAAACTCTGCGACCTCAGGCTGATGCATGTAATGCTGCGCATGCTAAAGAGCAGTCGTGGGCCCAACATTGGCTCGTACCAGAACTCAGTCTAGCATGACAACATGGTTGCAGACATCCTTTTTTCCGCGGAGCCAGCCCAGTTCATTGTTATATGAAAGCTGAAGAAGAGGACTGGGTTGAACATTCCGAGACTCATGGAGGCGTCAACAATGCCCCCCAAGTCCGCGATGCGCTTTCTTGCAAGAAAATGGACCTCCTGGTGGACCCTCCCTCTCATCCGCTCACCTGCATGAACGCTGGCATGCGTGAGTTGCGTTCTCAGGCATTGGTCGCTCTGGGAGAGACCCCCGTGCTTAGGGGTCCGATATTGCTCGTGCGTTTACATGTTGTCAGGCCACCGCGTCAATCGGCGTTGACATGCGGTCGCCCCTCGCCATGGTCGACGCGCCTGGAGATGCCCTAAGAGTTTCCGCAGATATCCTGAGGATGATTGAGGAGCCCACCAGCTCCCCCCCCAGTGCTACGTCTGTAGCATGGCCATGCTGCCCAAGTCGATGTGTGACGAACGTGCTACTGGTAAGTGTCCCAGCATATATCGGATTTGCTGCAAAACTAGAGGCTTCGACATTGACGACTGGCACAATGCCCACTTGGATTTCTGGGACTCTGCTGTCAAAGGATCGTCGGCCTTGAAGGCGGCGCTGTTTAGGGAGGCAGCCCATGAAGTGGTCCATACTTGTGGTTTTCAATCCTGCGCCCTTCATTGGGCCCTCGAGGAGTTCTTCGGTTCCGTCTGCCACAATAAGCTGCTGCATTTTGTCGCCAACCAAGGCCGCCCGGGTTATTTGCTGTATTTGGGGCCCCTCGTCCACACCTCGCCTAGGCTCCCGGAACTTTCTGGAAGTCTCTCGAGGGTGATTGCCGCTGGGGAGTCTATCTTGGCAGGGTTTAGTCAGAGTGTGCCTTGGGTCAAGTGCTATCTCCACGGGATTCTGGGGAAAGCTCACAATAAGAGCCCTCGAGACCCAGGGGGTCTCCAACATGTACGTGTTCCCATCAGGTCATGTGTGGATGACATTACCCAGCACCTGCAAGGTACCACCGCTTTCATATGTCGCTATTTGCCACCTGCCGCTGCTGAGCTTCAGCAGGGCATTTCTGCACTTAGATGCCTTGTCAGCTCCAAGTCTTTGGCGGTCGCCTCGTCGGTCGAGCTGGGGCGGCTCCTGCAGGGCGGGTTTAAGAGATATGGTGTCTCTATCAGCTTTGCCCCAGGTGTGCAGGACTTAGGCTCGGTCACGACTGATTACAAGCGTAGGGCTACCTGGAAGGTTCAGCAACGCCGAGCCTTGTCTCCCCGCCGTGGTCGCAAGCTGTCGTATCTTGCGAAGCTGTGCGGTGCATCGCGCTAAATATTCAAACTAGGCAGTTTGGCAGCCGGATATTGGAGACATGCTCTCTTGGGACTGCCTACTGGTGTCATTAGGCAGTTCAGATCCTCTGCAGCCTCGTGTTCGGGGTTCTGGTCCACTGGTGCGTGCGTGCAGTGTGCTACGAGTTCTACATGGCACGGACAACGATCCGATTTATCGGCTTCGTATTGAGCAGCCCACATTGATCTCGGAGGTATGGGTTTCACTTTCTGCCGGCCTTCGATCGGGTGTTCGTCGAGTTTTGGGAACCCCCACATGACAAGATAGATAAGACCCAGCCGTCCGATCGTTAGCGACAGGTTCGTGGACCCATCGCGATTCTGTATGTGACAGTCCTCGAGCTAGGCTGGCAACTTCTCTTTGTTGATAAATGGCTCGCCGACGGCAGTGTACCTCTTCGAATGGCTGATGCTGGTTGTCGTTATCATGCCTCTGTTGCAGTACATGCGAGTTGCTCTGCTTCCGCTTGGGCCAAGGCTTCCCTTCAGTTTGGTGGCCGAGGTTCAGCTTCAGGAGCTGACCTCACTGCATTACGTGCCAACACACAAAAAGTTGCTTGACGACGGCGACTTCAAAGGCGTCGCACTTCTGATTGCCATTGCTGTTGGAGGCTGCTGGCCAGAGAGTCGGCTTCAGGATCGTGGATACCGAACCTCAGGTAAGTGCTTCAAGTGTGGAGATGAACGAGAGACCCCACTGCATCGTGCCTGGGGATGCCTGAGTAACGCTTTCCTGGCTGACCCTGGCAGTGTGGTCAGTGAGTATTTGGTTCCTGAGGCCTTCGCTGCAGATCCTCAGAGTGCCTTCTTCACCCGTGGAGTACTCAGTTTGGATGCCACCTGTGGTCACCTTCCTCCTCCTCCTCGAGCTTTCGTGTGGACTTGGGGCACCCTGAGGGCTCAGAGGCGGGTTCCTGGAGGCGTGTCGGGCCTGGACGGCCCTGGTGGTAAGGGTACTACCGATAAGCGGCTCTTACGGTGTGGCTGGTCCATTGCATGTCTTGGGGCTCCTGATGGGCTCTCTATGCAGTTGGATTCCATTATGTGTGGTTCTCTACCTACCCCTGATCAGTCGAATCCTCGTGCTGGATTGTATGCCTTCCTGATGGTGGTGGGCTCTACTACGGATTATATATTGTGCTACTCAGACAACCTGCCCCTCGTCAAGGGGCTGCGGCAGCCACGAGCTTAGGTTGCGCCTAGTAGTCCGATGCTCGATATGTGGGTTCGGATCTGGTCGGCTCTGGATGATCGCGGTCCTGGTAGGGTCGAGGTCCGTTGGACCAAAAGCCACTCATCGGCCCAACAGCGGGCCCGATCTGCCATCGGGGAAGAGGAGTTTTTCCTGAATTGGTCTGCTGCTCATGTTGCAGGATGGGCCGCCGATAGAGCGGCCCCCAGTCTTGAGCAGGTTGATGTCACTCAGCTCGTGGACCGACTCTCCTCCCGCACGCTTGACCGCCTGTCGGCGGTGCACGGGGAGGTGGCCGAGCAGAGTCCCAGGAGAGTCGCTGATAGGCTCGGCCGCCCGCCCCCGCGCCCTCCCTCCCTCCCCGCTCTCCAGGTCAGGGAGGCGAGGTTGCGGAGCGCTGGCCAGGAGCCTAACATTGCAGGCTCTTTCTTGCGCTGCCAGGCGTGCGCGGGGAAGTTCAAGTCGATGGGGCCGTGCTCGGGACTTCTGCCCTGGTCCCCGTCTCGGCCCTTCCCACCTCTCCTCTGATCCGCTTGCCCACCCCTTGTGCCCCTCTTGTGCCAGCACCCACAGGCGGAAAGTCCTGCGTAGAGTACTGTGTTGTGAACACTGTGGCGCCCACGCAGGCGCCCCTGGAATGTTAAGGGTCTTGCCACGCCTTGCAACACAGACCGTCCCACCTCCAAAGCAGGGACAGAGGTGCTATCCAGGCTGGCTAGGGTGCTGCCCCCCAAAAGTGGAGGTAAATTTCCTCACGCGTGAGGTCTGCGAAGTGACCGGGCTTGAACTGGTCTCCACGGGTTTGCAGACCCTCCTCCTCCTCCTCCTTCTCCTCCTCCTCCCCCCCTCCTCCTCCTCCTCATCATCATCCCCCTCCTCCTCCTCCTCCCTCCTCCTCCTCCTCCCTCCTCATACCTCCGCCGCCCTCCCCCTCAGCCCCACAACAAGAGCTCTTCGTGAGCCCAAAGTGGTAGCCCCACCAGCCCTCTGAATGCCCTGGATGTCCGCCATCCCGTAGGGATACAAAAACTGTGCTGTCCCCGGCTTTGGGGAAAAAAGCCCCTCAGGATCCAACTGAAATATTCTCGTCGGGTGCACGGTGTGCCTAAGCCCCTGAGCTGGGCCTGACCGAAGAAACCCGCACGTGCCACAGTGCTTAAGACGTGTGAGGGGTCGAACCAGCCTCCTGCTAAGTGCAGCCTATGTCCACGAGGTAGACGGGATGGCCTACCATCAACGGGGGGGAGTTGGAACAACTCACTTTCTAGACAGTCGGACAAACACGTCTTGACAGCAGCTCCTGTAAACACGCTGCAGGATCCCCCACTTTCGGTCAGGACGTGCGCGGTTGCGAAGCGAGCGTGCAACAACTATAGGAAGAGGCGGAGGATTGCGAGAAACCCGCTTCGGAGCCTCGTCAGGATCACGGTTGGTCTGGGCGGCGACTGTAGAGTCGAGGCCAACACGGAGCAATGGTGTCCTGACAATCCTGGCCTTGTGCTCCACTTCTGCCACCCGATGCGATCGACCCGGGGCAAACGAGCACGAGAGGCATTCTCCTCCGCTATCAAATCTGCTCCACTAATGCCGAAGGATTGCAAAAAAAACCAAGGATTGCAAAACAAAACCTTCGTTCAAGGGTTTTTTGCAATCCTTCGTTCAAGGGTTTTTTGCAATCCTTCCTTGGACCGACCAGCTCTGACCACTGGAATGACGGGAGGAGTCCCCGACTTGCGGACCCGGGGAAAGACAATTTGATCTTCACAGGTCGACCCGAAGCCCGCACGGTGCGAGAAGCCGACGTCCGCACCAAGACCACGAGCTGCGTCAGCACAGCCAGTTGACTTCCACAGGGGCTCGACCACAGGACATCTTTCCACCAGAAACTCAACCCTGAGACCCCAGGACGTCACTGAATCGTTGGTGTGGGAGCGTCACGCCTTCCACAGCAGAACCATCGACATCAAGAAACCCCGGGCACCCTGGAGACAAGCAGGGTGTTTCTTGGCATGGGCCTCTACACAATCAGTGACATACGCTAAACTCCGACCGAAAGCTAGACGGCCCATTCGGAAAGCCTGGAGTCCCCCGCGGGCACCTTGTGGCCAGCTCACACGAGCGGGCCCCGAAAAGTGTGGGCCCAATGTGAGAGGCACAAGCGACTCACAGCAGGCGGATAGCAAGGCAAAAACCCCACGGTGCCCACAGTCGTGGGTGTCAGCAACCCCCGAGGCGTCCCCGACGACAACGAGAGGGCCCCCCATAGGCCCCAAACCCCAAAATAGGCGGGGCCCATCAGACCGTCATTGCGAAGACCGTCGCCATCCCGGGATTCGGAGAAGGGGGAGGAGAGGAGGAGGAGGAGGAGGAGGAGGAGGACCAGTGTAAACCCAAGAGCAACCAACGATGTTGGAATCGACCCTCCCTCCAAGCTTCCTCTTCATAGGCTCCATACAACGGTTCATTTCCATTGGGGGGACCTGCCTCGTTGGAAGGGAGCCGCTTGAAGACCCTGAAGCATGCCAGAATCTTGTTCGGGGATTTCAGCGCCACGGGCCAACCTCACTGTTGCGTCTTGACGATCCTGAACCATGCCAGGACGCCATTCCTGGGACTTCAACACAGCGACTCGACGTAACCGCTGCGCCCGCATAATCCAGAATCCTTTCCACACACCATTCCTGGTACGTTGATGATGGGATTCCGTGAAACTGTTGCGTAGTGTGTGAACGAATGTGCGCGGCGCTGAAACGAGATTTACTTGAAAATGAAATGCCCTCAATCCGTGAAGCTCTTGCAAATGCGTAGAAAAGGTGTGCACCGCGCTAAAGTTATAACCACATTTTGACAACGGGTCGCTCTCATTCAGTGAAGCTCTTGCACTTGCTTGAGACGAATGTGCGCCGCGCTAACAGCGAGAACCACACGTTAAAAACCAACCGCCTTAAACCCGTGAAGCTCTTAAAACGAATGTGCGACGCGCCACGCCGAGAACCACAATTTGAAACCCACCCGCCCAAAATCCGTGAAGCTCTTGCAGCAATTGAAACGAGTGTGCGCCGCGCCAAGGCGAGAGCAGCCTTTTGAAAACGACCCGCCCTCCATCAGTGAAACTGTTGCCAATGTTTAAGCTTCGGGGTCATACATGGTGAGAGAGTGTCATGCGCAACGCCCAACCCGCCCGAAAAACTGGCATCGGGGTGCGACAGGGGGGATTATTGATAAGGAAAATGAATGGAGGGGGAGGAGGAGGAGGAGGAGGAGAAGGAGAAGGAGGAGGAGGAGGATGAGGAAGAGGGAGATGGAGGGGGAGGAGGAGCAGCAGCAGTGAAAACCCAAGAGGCATCAACGATGTTGGAATAAACCCTCCAACCCTCCCTCCAAACTCCCTCTTCATAGGCCCCTACAAGGGCTCATTGACACTGAGGGAACTGCCTCGCTGGAAGACAACCTGTTGAAGACCCTGAAGCATGCCAAAACATTGTTCCCGGGATTCCAACGCCTGCGCCTTCATAGTCATGATTCCGTCCAAAACGCAGTTTCTGGTACGCTGGCCATGGGAACCCTCGAATGTTTTCAAATAAAAACGAGTGCGCACGGCGCTAAGACGAGAACCGCATTTGGAAGAGGAACCGCCCTCAATCCGCGAAACTCTCGCAAATTTTAAATTCGATTGTGCGCGGCGCGAGAGCGACAGCCACATTTTGAAAAATAATCGCCCTCAATGCACGACACCCGTGTAATTTGTTTAAACAAAGGTGCGCCGCGCTACAACGAAACACCGCATTTTGAAAACGGGTCGCCCTCAATCCGTGAAGCCTTTGCAAATGTTTGAAACGAATGTGTGCGGCGCTAAAGCTAGAACCACATGTTGAAAAGAAACCGCCCTCAATCCGCGAAACGTGCAAAAGAGAACAGCGAATGTGTGCGGCGCTAAGGCGCGAACCACTGTTTGAAAAGAAACTGCCCTCGATCCATGAAACTCTTGCAATTTCTCAAGACGACTGTGCGCGGCGAACAAGCGAGAACCACATTTTGAAAACGGGTCGCCCTCGATCCGTGAAACCTTTTTGCAAATGTTTAAACGAATGTGCACGGCGTTCAAGCCACAGTTTGAAAACGACCCGCCCTCCATCTGCCAGACTGTTGCACATTTGAAGAAGTCAGGGTCATACGTGGTGAGAACGTGTCATGCGAAACGCCCAGCCCGCCCTAAAAACTGGCCTCGGGAGTGCGACAGGCAGATGTTATTGATAAGGAAACGGAATGGTGGAGGAGGAGGAGGAGGTGGGGGAGGGGGATGGGTGACAGCGGCAGCTTCCTCTTCCATCTTCCCTCCTCCCTTGCGGGGAGGGGTTTGCCCCTCCCCCTGCTCCCTGCCCCCGACCCTCTGGGTTTGGAGGGGGCGCTCCGCGACCGCCTAAACTTCCTCGTCCCCCCTCCCTTTTCCCCCCCTCCCTCATCCCCCCTCCCCCTCCTCCTCCTTCGGTTCCTCCTCCATCCTCTTCAATCCTCCCCATCCTGGAGCTCTACGGCCTCCCAGCCTTCAATCCACTGCGCGCTCTGCCTGATCAGGGCAACTCGCCTGGGCATCGTTTCTGGACGGGCTGGTGGGGTTGCGCGAAGCGTCTAGAACTGTTGTATCACTCTAGCCATACGCTTAGGGTGGGGGACGATGATCGGGGGAGACAAGCTGGGGGGAATCCTGGAGCTGGCATCAACAACACATCGCCACTAAATCGGCGATGGGCCCCCGACAACGAATCCGCACGCTCCTGCAGGGCTCGAGCTAAACCGTGCTTCGCGTTTTCGTTGTGTCCTCGCTTTTTCCTCGTTCTGTCTTCGCTCTGCTCTCGTGGCAAACCAACATCAGAACGATACGGTCCACGACATCGAAACAATTCAACGGTTCAGCTCGAGCCCTGCGCTCCTAGGCAAGGTGGGGCTGTCGGGCCTTTGTCGGCGATGAAGGGGCGATCGGGGGCGATGCGTCCTGCCCCTGAGCCCATCCCCGTCCCTGGCGGTTTGCGGGCTATGCCTCGGCTCTCTGGCGGCCATTCGGGAGGAACCAGGCAACCCCTGAACGTCCTCGGCGAGGCGCAGCTGCTGAAGGCACCCCGAGGCTGGAGATCTGCCGAGAACCAACGAGAACGCAGAAGCACAGCCAACCTCGACCATCGAGACTCCGTACCCCCCTGGGACTAGATCGGTGGCCCTGGACAGGAAGAGGAACAGAACTCATAATGATCCTGGCGAGGGACCCACGCATATGCAATTGGCAGTACCTCAGGGCAGGTGGGACGAAGGAGGGGGAGCTCCTTATGGGCCCACGGGATGTGTGAGGGATATGTCGACATGAGCTCGGGGGGGTATGTGGACAACGCCGCGAGGCCTTCGGCGGAGTTCCCTTGGGACAGACCACGAAGCAGACCACGGAACAGGCCAGGCGCATGTGATCACAGCCACTGGGGCCTTCGGGCGCCTGGGAGCGCTGGGAACGCCTGGGAGAGAAACCTGGGAAACGCCTGGAAAGCGCCTGGGAGCGCTTGGGACCGCCTGGGGACCGCCTGGGAGCACCTGGGAGCGCCGCGGAGCGCCTGTGAGCAGCGGCGAGTGCTTGGGAGCGCCTGGGAGCGCATGGGGGAGCCTGGAAGCGCCGGGGAAGCGCCTGGGAGCGCCTGGGAGCGCCTGGGAGCGCCTGGGAGTGCTTGGGAGCGCATGGGAGCGCCCAGGAGCGCTTCTGGGAGCGCCTGGAAAGCGCCTGGAGAGCGCCTGCGAACGCTTGGGAACCTCTGGCGTTTGGGAGCGCCTGGGAGCCCCATGCCGCACGGAAGCGCCTGGGAGAACCTGAGGGCGCCTGGGAAGCGCCTGGGAGCGCTTGAGGGCCCTTGGGGACACTTGGAAACGCATGGGTGCGTTTTTTGTTTTTTGTTCTGTTTTTCAATATTTTACTGAATTGCAACGACGCAAACCATCTCAATGTATCCGACCTGGGCGCAGCACACTGCAAAGTGGTCGCGCAAGAGCTCAAGCTCACGACCAGCCAATTAGAGCTGCGAACACCGGGGGTGGACCCTCACAGCTCTCGCACGACTACGAAAAACAAGCGCGAGGCAACGACAAGAAGGACAACCAACCCTGCCAGTCCCAAGTGTTTTTCTTGATTACCCCTCGTCCCAATTTGGGCTCCGAGCCCCTGGGCCCCAATCACGGCAGAAACCACTCTGAACTCCCTGCGCCGCTGGAGCTCTCTGCCCCACGGGCCCGACAACGGGAACGCACCGCGGCAAAGATGGCTACCGGTCCCGTCGCACCTCTGCGGCGCTAGGCAACCAGGATTTTAGAAGGCGCAGAGAAGCGACTCGGTGAAACTATAGCATCTACAAATGCAGAGGGCCAGCGACTTTGCTGACACAGTCGTTGGTGCCACAATTCTGCACAGTTCTGCACGGGAGTAATCAGAGTGAGGGGGCTGAACCGAACGGTCATTCACTGTGCCTGGGTGCGTGGCTGAAGTCGCATTCCGCGATGCGGATTGTTGTTGTTGGTGGTGTTGTTGTTTGTTGTTTGTTGTTTCTTGTTTGTTGTTTGTTGTTTGTTGTTGTCGTCGTCGTCGTCCCACCCGCGACCCGCCCCGCGACACCCGCCCAACATTTTCGGCGCCTGCGGCGGGCTTCTTTTGCCTTCGTTCCAAGTGGAGAACCTGCGACCCACCCGCGACCCAAACCGCCTTTAGTGTACAAATCAAGATGTTCGGCGCCTGCAGCGCGCTGTTTGTGAGTTCCTTCCAGGTGGAGGTAGAGAGCCCGCGACCCACCCGCGACCCAAACTACGTTCACTGAACGAGCCCGCGACCCACCCCCCTGGCGCGCGCGCGCGCTCCGCGGAGGAGGGGAGGAGGAGCAGGGCGAGGAGCAGGAGGAAGACGACGACGACGACGACGACGACGACGAGTACGAGGACGAAGAGGAGGCCGACGACGAGGACGAGGAGGAAAAGGAGGGGGGGACGGAGGGGGACGACGAGAAAAGAGGGAGGAGGAGGGGGAGGAGGATGAGGACGACGACGACGGAAAGGAGGAGGGGGGAGGATCGGGATGGGGGAGGAAGAGGAGGAGGAGGAGGAAGAAAAGGAGGAAGAGGAGGAGGAGGTGGAGGAGGAGGCGGAGGAGGACGACGACGACGACGACGATGAGGACGATGACGCGGACGAGGAAGAGGAGGAGCAGGAGGAGGAAGAAGACGCCATCGACAAGGAAGGTGAGGGCCACGAGGTCCGCCGGCTCGACGCCCGCGTCACCCGCGCCCGCCCCCTCACTCTTATCCGCAATTGCGGGGTGCTACGTATCATACTGGTGGCCAACGCCTTCCAAGCGGAGGTGGCGGTATCGAACCCAAAGTTCAGAAGCTTCATTACACCACCAGCCCACAGACACGACAAAAAGTCTGTGAACGCGCACGCCTGCAACACACATGCAAATGCAGGCCAGGATCATACGTTATGACGCCACATGCCCTCGTGTTTTTGGTCGTTGGCCTCTGAGTTATCTCTATACCTCGACTCAGCCAGACGCCTGAATCCAGCGAAGCAAAAAGCGTCACGCCAATGCATGCCGCACGAGCTAGCCGATTTCCGCTTCCCCCCCTCCACCCATCACCGCGCCAAATCAGATTCACAAATAACGCTTGCTTCGGGGAGCCAGATAATAATCGGAAGCTACAACATTGGCTGCTAAATCGTAGTCTCTGCCCACCTCCCCCTACACCCGCCCTCTTCGGACCGCCACGCTGGGGATCGGATCCAGTCCGTGTGCTAGCATCCAGCTCAGCTGCCTCACTGCCTTTCTTCTCTGCCCGCGAATCGATATCACTTGTTATGGCAGGAGCGACGGCAGACGGCATGCCTGTCCACGAAGAGACGGAGCGCAGACCTAGATGTTCCAGCTCTTCTCCTCCTCCTGCTCCTCCATCCCCTTCAGAATTCCATGTGCGACCCCCTGTCGCCCCACAGCCCCTATTCTTCAGACGCCCTGGCTGCACATCAGTAGCACAGGCGCGCGCACAAGCAATGCGTTGGCTGGCGTGCCAGTCTCTATCTTGGCTAAAAATCAAGGCAACGATAAATCACCCCACGCGCGTGACCTTCGCGCGAAAGCTGGTGGGGCAATCTCGATCGGCGCATCCGCAGAGGGGCCTTCGAGCCTGCCGGCCCACGGGGAGGGCGTTCGCCAACTCGAGTGGAACCAAATGAACGTTCCTCCACGCCTTCGCCCTCGTCTTCCTCCTCTCCACCTCCTGCCATGCCTTTCCTGTCCTCCTCCGACCGCCACACTGGGGATCGGATTCGGTCGGTTTGCGCCTCGCGGCCCTGGAACCGACTGGCGAATACACCTCCCTCTGAGCGCTGCCGACCGCAAATACCGGGAGCCAGGTCTCTGCTCCCAAAAAATTAGGGTTCCGCCGTGATGCGCGGAGCTGCACGCTGGATCTCATGCGCACAATGAAAGATGGTCATCCATGCAATGTTCTTCCTCCGGGCGGCGAGGACGTGCGTCTGTTGACACATGAAGAAGCCTGGACAAAATTCTCTCCATCGAGCATCAGGCGTGAGGTCGCGAGCATCCAGCTCAGCTGCCTCACTTTCTGCGCAAATGCCCGCGACTCGATCTCAATTGTTATGCCAGGAGCAACGGCAGACGGCATGCCTGTCCACGAAGAGACGTAGCGCAGGCCTAGATGTTCCAGCTCTTCTCCTCCTCCTGCTCCTCGCCCCCCCTTCGGAATTCTATGTGCGACCCCTGTCGCACCCCAGCCCCTACTCTGCAGACGCCCCGTCTGCTTATCAGTGGCACAGGCGCGTGAACAGGCGAAGCGTTTGCTGTCGTGTCGACTTCTGTCCTGGCTGAAAATCAAAACAAATGGAACGATTGTTCCTCCACGCCTTCGCCCCAAACTTCCTCCCATCTCCTCCCACCCCCTTCCTGCCACCCCTTCCGACCGCAACGCTGTGGATCGGACTCGTTCGGTTTGCGCCTCGCAGCCTCGAAACCGACAGGCGAACACGCCTCCCTCTGAGCGCTGCCGACCGCAGATGCCGGGAGCTTGGTCCCTGCCAGGCGTTCCGCCCGGACGCGCGGAACTGTGTGCTCGATCTCATGCGCAAGAAACGATAATCCGTGCAATATTCTTCCTCATGGCGGCGAGAGAAGCTCGAATGGGGGCCAAGTGTGCTCGATTGACACGTGCGGAACCCTAGCCAACTTCTCTCCATCGAGCATCAAGCGTGAGGTCGCGAGCTCAGCTGCCTCACTGCCTGTCTCTGCCCACGACTCGATCTCAGTTGTTATGCCAGGAGCAACGGCAGACGGCATGCCCGTCCACGAAGAGACGTAGCGCAGGCCTAGATGTTCCAGCTCTTCTCCTCCTCCTGCTCCTCCATCCCCTTCAGAATTCCATGTGCGACCCCC
Source organism: Prorocentrum cordatum (assembly GCA_963575745.1). Taxonomy (NCBI): domain Eukaryota; class Dinophyceae; order Prorocentrales; family Prorocentraceae; genus Prorocentrum; species Prorocentrum cordatum. The sequence goes on from CAUYUJ010017751.1 coordinate 73,347, forward strand.
TGTCGCCCCCAGCCCCAATTCTATTCTTCAGACGCCCTGGCTGCACATCAGTAGCACAGGCGCGCGCACAAGCAATGCGTTGGCTGGCGTGCCAGTCTCTATCTTGGCTAAAAATCAAGGCAACGATAAATCACCCCACGCGCGTGACCTTCGCGCGAAAGCTGGTGGGGCAATCTCGATCGGCGCATCCGCAGAGGGGCCTTCGAGCCTGCCGGCCCACGGGGAGGGCGTTGGCCAACTCGAGTGGAACCAAATGAACGTTCCTCCACGCCTTCGCCCTCGTCTTCCTCCTCTCCACCTCCTGCCCTGCCTTTCCTGTCCTCCTCCGACCGCCACACTGGGGATCGGATTCGGTCGGTTTGCGCCTCGCGGCCCCGGAACCGACCAAAGAGCACGCCTCCCGCTGAGCGCTGCCGACCGCAAATACCGGGAGCCAGGTCTCTGCTCCCAAAAAATTAGGGTTCCGCCGTGATGCTCCCAAAAATTAGCTGCGAGCTGAATCTCATGCGCACAGTAAAAGATGGTCATCCGTGCAATGTTCTTCCTCCGGGAGGCGAGAGCAGCTCGAACGGGGGCCAAGCGTGCTCTATTGACAAACGAAGAAGCCTAGCCAAATTCCGTCCATCGAGCATCAGGCTTGAGGCCGCGAGCATCGAGCTCAGCTGCCTCACTACCTTTTTCTCTGCCCGCGTTTCGATTTCAGCTGTCATGCCAATGATGGCGGCGGAAGGCATTCCTGTCCACGACCCTAAACCCTAAACCCTAAACCCCGCCCTTTATACTCTTCAGACGCCCCAGTAGATCATCAGAAACACATGCGATGCGTTGCCTGGCGCGCCGATTTCTATCTTGGCGACAGCTGAGAGCACCAATTCTCATTCCGCGCGCGTGACCTTGGCGTGAACGCTGGCAGGGCGGTCTCGGCGGTCGCCACATCCGCGGAGTGGCAACGGAGCCTGCCGGCTCACGAGGAGGGCGCTCGCCAGCGCTCGTGGATAAGTCAGACGCTCGTTCCTCTGGCCCTCGTCCTCTTCCTCCCCTCCAGCTCTTCGGACGCCATGACAGTGGACACCCTAGCAGTCCTATCGTTGATTTAGAACTGTCTGATATGTTATAGCATTTTCTGAAAATGCTGAACACTTGTTAAACCAAACGGTTTGGGACATGTTTAAGCCATGTTTGAAACATTTGGGGAGTATTTGGCAACATGCTTCCTCTTCGTTCATCGTCGTCCACAACTCCAGCTCCTCTCCCTCCCACCTCCACAACTCCAGCAACTCACTCGGAGCAGTCAGCGGAAAGTACATCTAGACGCCAGTCTGTGACTGGATGCCGCGCTGAAAATCGGTTTTCTGCATATTGACTGCCGAGCAAGCCAACCCACTGATGGGGTTGGCGCCAGCGATGGGATGTTCCTTGATATGGGCGAATGAACATTCTTGTTCTGTCATTCCCACGAAACTGGGGACAGTGATAAGAGATCCGCATCGCCTGCAAAACCGGACACCACATGTGGATGGGCAGTGCTACTCTGCACACGGAGCGCGGAGCGCTAGAAGTACAGCAGTCAATGCAACAATTTTGCGTGTCTGCACGACCACTGGTGTCGCGTGGCGGGGGGAGGTCTGGCCAAGCGCCCGCGTCAGTCCTCGTAGCAGTCCGGCGCCGCTTCCGAGAGCACCTCCGCCAACTGCTGGGGGCTTAGGTGGCTGAGCGAGGCCCACGCAGCTGTCAAGCACGTGGCTGGCCTGCTGGAAGGGTACACCTTCTCATACTGCTGCGTCGGCTTCTGCTGGGTCGGCCGCGGGGCCTCAGAGACAATGGGTGCCGTCGGCCACCCGTTGTCCAAATCCGCATCGCTACGCCCGCACTCCCTTGTTTTCCTGGTGAACTGCTTCAGGGCGAGGAACTTATCCGGCCCGTGGTGGTAGTGGCAACAATCGCACCTTGCGCCGCGCGGGCACGGCGTGCCGTTCCCGTTGTTGCGACACGGCATGCACTGACCCTTGTGGTGGTTCTTCGAGCCGCGAGAGTACACGTCAGCCAGGCCCATGGTCGTGTCCATGCGGTCCACAGAGGAGCCCGACCTGTCGGGCACGGCGCGACCAGCGCGCCCGGCCGCCTGCCCCGGCCGCGCGGCGCGCCCGTGCCGCGCGCGTCCACGACCGGTCTCCCACTGCGCCGCCGCTGGCATCACGCGCACGTCCTCCATCCCGTGGCTCATTCGGCCGAAAGCGGCCTGAGTCGGGGAAGCAAGGGTCGCCCTGTGCAAAGCCTCTGGGCCCAGATGGCTGGAGCCAACTTGGCTACAGAGCGTGGAGCGCTTGTGAGCGCAAGGGAGCACTTGGGTACGCTCGGGAGCGCCGTATGGCAGCGTCTGGGAGATTGGGGGCGCGGACGCAAGTGGCCACAGCCTCTGGAGCCTTCGGTGAAGCTCCCTCTGGGACCACGAAACGCTGTACTGGATGGCGCGCGCCTGTGGTCACAGCCACTGGGGCCTCCAGTGGTGCTCCCTATGGGGCTACGAACTGCTGTATTCTCGTGCGCCCACGCATGTGGTCACAGCCACTGGGACCACGAAACATTGTATTCTCGTTCGCTGGCGCATATGGTCACAGCCACTAGGGCCTTCGGAAGAGCTCCCTTTGGAACCACGAAGCGCTGGACTGGGTGGCGCCCACGCGTGGTCACAGCCACTGGGACCTTCGGTGGAGGTCCCGATTGGGCCACGAAGCATTGTATTCTCGTTCGCCGGCGCATATGGTCACAGCCACTAGGGCCTTCGGTGGAGCTCCCTTTGGAGCCACGAAGCGCTGGACTGGGTGGCGCCCACGCATGTGGTCACAGCCACTGGGACCTTCGGTGGAGGTCCCGATGGGGTCACGAGACATTGTATTCTCGTTCGCTGACGCATATGGTCAAAGCCACTAGGGCCTTCGGTGGAGCTCCCTTTGGAGCCACGAAGCGCTGGACTGGGTGGCGCCCACGCATGTGGTCACAGCCACTGGGACCTTCGGTGGAGGTCCCGATGGGGCCACGAGACATTGTATTCCCGTTCGCTGACGCATATGGTCACAGCCACCAGGGCCTTCGGTGGAGCTCCCTTTGGAGCCACGAAGCGCTGGACTGGGTGGCGCCCACGCATGTGGTCACAGCCACTGGGACCTTCGGTAGGTCCCGATGGGGCCACGAAGCATTGTATTCTCGTTCGCTGACGCATATGGTCACAGCCACTAGGGCCTTCGGTGGAGCTCCCTTTGGAGCCACGAAGCGCTGGACTGGGTGGCGCTCACGCATGTGGTCACAGCCACTGGGACCTTCGGTGGAGGTCCCGATGGGGCCACGAAGCATTGTATTCTCGTTCGCTGGCGCATATGGTCACAGCCACTAGGGCCTTCGGTGGAGCTCCCTTTGGAGCCACGAAGCGCTGGACTGGGTGGCGCCCACGCATGTGGTCACAGCCACTGGGACCTTCGGTGGAGGTCCCGATGGGGCTACGAAGCATTGTATTCTCGTTCGCTGACGCATATGGTCACAGCCACTAGGGCCTTCGGTGGAGCTCCCTTTGGAGCCACGAAGCGCTGGACTGGGTGGCGCCCACGCATGTGGTCACAGCAACTGGAGCCTTCGATGGAGATCCCGATGGGGCCACTAAGCATTGTATTCTCGTTCGCTGACGCATATGGTCAGAGCAACTAGGGCCTTCGGTGGAGCTCCCTTTGGAGCCACGAAGCGCTGGACTGGTGGCGTGGACGCATGTGGTCACAGCCGCTCGGGCCTGCTGTGAAGCTTCCTGTGGGGCCTCGAAGCGCTGTATTCTAGTGCGCGAGCGCATGTGAACACAGCTACTGGGGCATTCGGTGGGGCTCCCTATGGGGCCACGAAGCGCTGGACTGGGTGGGGCGGACGCATGTGGTCACAGCCACTGGGGCCCTCGGTGGAGCTCCCTGTTGGGCCACGAGGCGCTGCACTGGGTGCGGAGGGCAGAGGCGGGGCATGGGAGGATTGGGAGGCGGGGCGAGGAGGATTGGGAGGCGGGCGAGGAGGCGAGGATTGGGAGGAACCTGGGACACTGCCTCTTCAAGACGAGGACCCAACACCACAGGACGGCTGGGAAAAAGGCCTGTTGTCCGAGTCTGCTGGCATAGCTACTCAATACTCGTAGGAAAAACCCTGCAGGGGGGCTCAAAACTCGGAGCGGGGGTGGCTCTCGGGGCTACGCCGAGCCCCAGGGGGGCTGCCCCGGGAGCGCGTCGCCGAGGAAGGGCCCCAGCCGAGGCTTCGAGAGGACGACGAGAGGACGAGAGGAACCGCTGCCCCCGAGAGGGGAACGGGGAGGAGGCGCGAGGCAAGACGAGGGAGGGCAAGGGGGACCGGGCGGCTGCGCCCTCGGGGGCTCCGCGCCCGCCGCGGGCCCCCAGGGGCCGCAGGCCCCCAGGGGAGCACGAGAGCCTCGCCCCCCCCCTCCTCCTCCTCCTCCTCCTCCTCCTCCTCCTCCTCCTCCTCCTCCTCCTCCTCCTCCTCCTCCTCCTCCTCCTCCTCCTCCTCCTCCTCCTCCTCCTCCTCCTCCTCCTCCTCCTCCTCCTCCTCCTCCTCCTCCTCCTCCTCCTCCTCCTCCTCCTCCTCCTCCCCTCCTCCTCCTCCTCCTCCTCCTCCTCCTCCTCCTCCCTCCTCCTCCTCCTCCTCCTCCTCCTCCTCCTCGTGGCGCCCACGAATGGCGGGGATGCCCGCAGAGGGCGAACACGGGCGTGCGCGCCCGGCCGCGCGCCGCGGAGGCGGCCCCCCGCAGTCCGCGAGGCCCGCCGCGAGGAACGGGCGCTTTTCGCGCCGCGCGGGCGTTTCGAGGCCGGCGCGGGTGCCCGTGCAGAGGGGAGGCGTGCTGCAGGAGGGCGGGGAGCAGGGGCGCGAGAAGAGCGTGGGTGCCGAAGTCGGGATTCTGTGGGTGGCGGCCGACCAAAACCCCAGGGACGCAAAGGTACCCTGAGATGCTGGCCAGTGGAAACGGCAAAGGACGGGCCGCAGAGACAAGGACATCAGGGTCCCCTAAATAAAGCGAGCGTCTTTACATTGCGCGTTGACTGTACGTGTATGTCCTCATCTCGCCCCGGAGATTGGGGAGATGATCGACTCGGGTTCGGGAGACTCGGGTTGGCCTGACGGGGCCGTCAGGAAAATGACAAGACCCAATCTGAAATCTGGATGCAAACAGCCAACGCTCGCCGGACCGTCAGAAGCCAGGGCGGCCTCGTCAAAACGCGTCGGCAGACCCGAAGTCCGGCGAACTCGAGTCTTGCGGTTCCCCGGCACGAGGAGGGGCTTGCACGCCACTGCCCGAGGCACGAGCGCGGATCCCGAGGCCCCCAAGATGGGGTCAGAGTAGGATGGGGTCGGAGGATCGCGGCGCATCGCCGATACATCGGCGACATGGGCGATGCATCGCCGACGTCGGCGTGGAGAACGAACGCATCGCCGATGCATCGGCGCTGCATCGCGATCCTCCGACCCCATCTGAAAGGCTCAGAGGACCAGTGGGGGGACCAGGGGACGTGCTGATAGAAGGAGAATGGGCCATGAAATCTGGGGAGATATCATGGCCCCGGCCATGACATCCCCGCCGCCTCCTGAGTCATCCCTCCCCACCAGGAGAGCCCAGAATCGAATCGATAAGTCGGATCGGCGACCGAAATGAATCGGACCGGCGGAAATCGGCAGCCCGGTCGGGAGACATCGAACTGGCGGAGGTCGGCAGGACAGTGAGACCTCCATCGAGAATCCCGAGTCCAGATCGGAATCGGCAGACAGGACCGAGCCAACCTCGGAATCGAAAGCCTCGCCAGCGAACCGAACCGAGCCGGCGGGATCGGCACGAGCCCTGCCGCCTGCGGGTGGCGTGCCACACGGGGGGGGGAGGGCCCACAGGACGGGGAGCCGCCCGCCGGGCCCGTGGCCGACGATCAGGCCGGGCATGTCTGAAGGGGAACTGGCACACACATAAATACACACAAATGAAACGATTCCCTATATTTTCCCATACTTTCTGAGTTTTTGTCTTCCCCCCCACTCCCCATATCTTCCAACATTTTCTGGGGAGTCGCCGATTACTCCTGAATGTCCCCCTGAATGTCCCCCTCCAGGCGGATTTTGGAGGAAGAATAAAAAATGACAAACAATGTTCAAACCTGAAAATCGTCCCCTGGCGTTTTCCTATGTTTGAAAACTCCTGCTGCAGAGGGGACGTGCCCGACTCAAGCCGACGACAGAAAGCGGGGGGCCCACGCCGAGGGGCGCGGAGAGACCTGCCGCGGCGGCTCCACGGGGGGGCCGCCCACGGGGGCATATAGTTACCCCGTCGTGGCACTGCAAGGGAGCAGCGCTTATAGACAGGAGGGGCGGAGAGGCTCGCCTGGCCACGGCGAGAGCCTCTGCTTCGACATGGGGTGCCCCCGACCTGACCCCAGGCAGGATCGCGTCGAAGGAAGAATCAAGACGGGACGTTATTGGCCAACTTCGGCCTCGGGGGGCCCTCGCCGGGCCTCGGGGTCGTCAACAGCGAGTCAGGATGAGAAAATTGGCCCCGGGGCAAGGGTCTGGACTTCTGGGGACGCCGTCCTGAAACATTCAGGACGTCGCATGTCTGGGAACCCGAAGAGCGGCCCAAAACTCAGAACACCTCCTGAGCCCGGAGTGGTCCGCATGTCAGAGCCTCGACGGAACGCCGGCAGCTTACGCGCTGATGTCTGGATCCCCTCTATTACGTCGCCCAAGCGTGCCCAGCACAGGATCGTTCCCGTGGGGCCATCGTAGAGTGGGATTGGACGGCACAGATCGGCCCAGCGGCACTACTGGAGATACGCAATCACTAAAATGGGGGACGGGCTTAGGCGACGGGAATCTAAGCTGTGGAGATGGATCGAAGTCGTTTTTTCCAGCGATGTCTTCTCCACTTTCCTGTTCGGCCGTTATCCTCCCATTCCTCCTCCTCCGAATACCTGCTGATGTTGCTCCTTTTCCTCTTTCAAGAGCCGCTGGCCACAACGCTACTGATCCTCCCCCTCTTCGTCTACGCCACTGTTCCGATGATGTGTTTTCGCGAAGCCTCCACGAAGACCGGCCGAACCGACAGCGAAGCCGACATCGACCGAAGCCGACGGACACAACGCAGCCAATTGAAGTACGCAGCAGCGCATCAGCCGAACAAGCCAATACGACCGAATGCAGACGACCGCGACGCAACCGAACCGACCAGACCACGGGCTGAATCTCACCCGGTCGGCTGGGTGCCAGCGGTGGGGGCCATCGGGCCCCAAAACAGGTGGCCGCCACAAGGCCCCAACCAGGAGGTCCAGCGAAGTCCACCTGTCCCCCAAGGCGCAGACAGCTCAGCGGATCACCCCTTCCACTCGAAAGAAAAACATGCATATAAACTACGCGGATCCAATAAATGCGCTCGGACCGCTCAGAATGCACATGCATGGCGTGTTTTCATATTCAATCCACTTCCCGCCCCCTTCGGGAAAGAAGCTCTCCCAGCTCCTTGCCAAGAAACACCCCCTTCCCCACTCGAGCGGCCGCGCAAATACCCCATTGCGGTGCACGCTGGACCGTATGCGGGCGCATAATTTAGGCCGGGCGTGTCCTCGTACAGGCGGATTTGGGAAGAAGAACGAAAGATGATAATCCTCTCGCTCGTGATTGGTGAGGCGTCCTTGCTGCCTCCTCTGCATCATTCTCTTTTTCGCCCTGGCGCATGCCCCCCTCCAGCTCCCTACGTTGACCCCTACTCGCCCTCCTTCTTTTCCCCCCATGCCACCTCCTTTCATTTTTGTTGCAAGAACGCGCGCGCCGATTTTCCGCGGCGCCGCCGCCGCCCCAGCCACCGCGGGCGCATTCACGAACGGCCGCATCGCGCAGCCGTTGGGGCAATCCCGCGGGCCAGGCCGTTGGGACAACCCAGCGAGCTGCTGGGGCGCCGGAGCAAGCCGTTGGAACAACCTCACAAGCACCGAGCTAGCCGCGGCCGCGCTCAGGTGGGAGTCGGCACGAAGCCCAGCTCTGCCGCGAGCTTCTCCGCCTCTGTCCTGGAGCTCTCCGCTCTCTTGCCAAACTCCCTGAGCGCCTTCCGCAGGGACGCCCGTGGCCCGCCCTCGAAGAACTCCCACGGGGGCGGCCGCAGGAGCAGCATGTTCCGCATGCGCGTGGCGCGGATGAACATGACGTAGAGATGCAGCCACCAATGGTCGTCCGACATCCCCGTGCGACAGCGTCCCCGCTCACACTACATACACTAAGTGCGAGACCCATAGCCGGGGGGGTGACGCCTGAGACTTCCTCGCGATTCACTCACAGACGAGGCCCCCGCTTGATACATCATCCATATCGCAGCCGAAAGAATCCCAAAAAGACGACAGTTACAAGTTTCCGATGACCACTCGGAATTTTTAATTTTAAAAGCATAAGGCGCGGGACCCATAGGTACTGGGCTCCCGCCTGAGATATTCTCGCAATTCGCTCACAGACGTGGCTCCCGCCTGACACTTCCGCAAGTGTGGATGTGAGTGAGTGAGTGAGTGAGTGAGTGAGTGAGTGAGTGAGAATGAAAAGGTGAGTGAGTGAGTGAGTGAGTGAATGAAGGTGATGATGATGCTGATGAAAATGCGTGTGTGACTGAGTGGGCGGATAGGTGGGTGAGTGAGTGGGTGCGCGGGTGAATGAAGATGATGATCGCTGATGCTGATGATGATGAGTGTGTGAGTAGGTGAGTGTGCGAAGGGAGAAGAGGAGAGGGGGGTGAGGACATCCTGCGCGGAGGTGTGCAGAGAAAACAAGAGCCCCACCTAGGATGTGGGGAAAACAAATGGCAAAATCGCCCCCAGACTATTTTTTATGTTTGGCTATTCCCCCTGTAAAGGGACACGCCAAACTTTACGCTGAATCATCACGTTGAAACGGATGGCGGGGGGGGGGGCGGGGGCGTAACTATTTTCCCCTGGGCGGTGGCTCACCATCTCTGCCCATGTACAATTAAATGGCAGATGCGCACGCCATGCAACATCCTGGCCATCCCACCGCCACTTTGCACTGCCGTTTTTACCTAGGGGCCGTGGGGTTTGCTGGCATGCTGTCCGATGTGTTCTGTCGTGTGCACTAGCGCACCCTGCGAACTCTGCCGCAGTCGCGCCAAGGGCGCAATTGGCGATGCTGGAGCACGCGGCACAGTTGCTGCACGTGGCACAACTGATGCGCGTGGCGTATCTGCCGCGCTTGGGCACCAGAAGCACCCACCGCACCTGCGCGTGCGTGGCGCATCTGCCGCACCGCACGAGCGTGCCGTGACTGGCTGTCAACCTCAATGGCCGAATGGCTCCGCCACTGGTCTGGAACGGGGGCATTCAGTGGCAACTCATGGGAGCCTCCCATGCCATCTTGCTGGCTCTTGCCAATCGACGCTGACCGACGATAAGAGACGCTAATCGACGCTAAATCGTCGCTAAATCGACGCTACATCGGCGCTGTCTCATTCATTCCCATACGCTAGCGCACGCTGTTTCACTCGAAAGACGGGCATGTGAGCTACCGAACGGGTGTGCGTGGATAGCGAGTGCGTCAACTATGACCCAGAAGGTTCCAAGCCCGTCGCAGCTAGCTTCATATTGCCTCCAAGATGGGGCAATTAAACCCAAGTTGGAAGAAGATGGCCTCTGAAATGCGTCAAAGAGGCGCCAGGGTGGCCGAAGATGGCCCGAGGTGGCCACGGAGCCTCCCAAAGATCCCCGGAGAGGCAACCATCCTTACATGACGTTGATTCGTGATCTGTGGTTCCTCGCCTGACCGCTTCCCGTAGGCTTCTCTTGAGCATGGACCGACCGTCCTGGCATTCCTACAGGCCTATCTTAGATCGTCCTGGCCATTCTTAGAACGAGAAGCGTGTTCTGATAAACAATGACCCCAGTGCGACCCTACCTAGAAATTGGAGCCCCTAGGAAACCAGCATTAGCTGCTATGCTATGCTATGCCATGCTATGCTGCGCTATGCTATGATATGATATGCTATGATATGCTATGCTATGCTGCGCTATGCTATGCTACGATATGCTATGCTATGGTCAGCTATGCTATGATATGATATGATATGATAAGCTGCGCTATGCTATGCTATGCTACGCTATGCTATGCTCTGCTCTGCTATGCTATGCGATGCTATGCTGCGCTGTGCTATGCTGTGCTGTGCTGTGCCGTGCTGCGCTATGCTATGCTATGCGATGCTGTGCTATGCCATGCTATGCTATGCAATGCTATGCTGCGCTATGCTATGCTATGGTATGCTGTGCTGCGCTGTACTCTGCTATGCTAAAGCTCAGCGACGCTAAGATGAAGGTAAGCTAAGCCAAGATAAACCTGAACTAAGATGAAGCTAAACTAAGCTAAGATGAAATACGCTAAGATACGATGAGATAAGCAACGCTAAGCTAAGGAGACGTAACTGGGGGAACCGCGGGGCGGATGCTGGGGGAACCGCCCGGGCCGGGTTCCACTGCCCAGCCCTTTAAGCACATCGAGTAAGAACCCTTCTAGGCAGAGCCTACGTTGGGAAAAATGTTCGAGCCGAGGTAAGCCGAGGTAAGCCGATGTGTTCAAACAACACAGCCTCAGCCAGAAATGTTCCATGAACATGTCGTGGAAAACCACCAGAAAAAAAAACGTTATGGGAGAACATTCTTTGGTGGGCCTACAGGCAAGCCGGGACGCTTCGCCACTGCTTGTTCTGCGGCCTCGAGGCAGCAGCAACATTGCCAGACAGAAAACTCCGAGAAGGGGACAGGCAGCCCCAAAGCACCCGAAGAGCGTCCCGCTCTTCAACTTCTTGTTGTTCAGGCCTGGCCGTAACCAGGGAGGTCCCCTTCTTGGGCCGATTGCCTCCAGGGCGACCCCATGAGGGTGGAAAGGTTCCAAAGAAGGCCCCCAGAGAGCCATAGTCAAGAAAAGCTAACAGAAAGCAACGAAGGCTCGAGGATAGCTCCAAGGCAGCTCCACGAGGCTGTCATAAGCCTGTAATCTCACCATTGCTGCCTTTACTGGTAGATAAATAAATAGGAAGACGCGATGCATCATACTATGTAAATGTCTGCGTGCATGGCTTCATACGTGTGTCCAAATGCCCCAGCTATGCAGTCCTTTCCATACGGCCCCGCCGAGAAAGTCCTGGCCATAGCTGGATCCCGTAGAGAAGGCACCCCATCAACAGCATCCCATCAGGCGGGCCTCATGAATCCCATCGGCCCTCTGGGCGGAGGTGTTTTCGAGGCGTTCCCTTCTTCCCCTTCGCCACCCCCTCCCATGGGTCTGGACGGATGGGGACCGCGAGCGGTCAGAGCGTCCAAGATGGGCCCAATCTGGATATAGACAAATCAAGATGACCTCCAAGATGGTACCCGATAGCTCAGCGTGGCTCAAGATGGTCCCCGCGGTGCTTCCAGAAGGCCACAAGACGTAGCCGAGCTACTTCCCCAACCTGGGGACAACCAATGGTGCTTGTGGTCTCGCCTGATCGCCTCCAGTGTGCTTCTGACTCAAGGTGGCTCCAGGATGACTTAAGAGAGCCCCAGAATGGCACAAGAGGGCCCCAAAAGCGCCCTGACAGGGGCTCAAGAAGCCAGTATTCGGGCTCAAGAGGGGCGACGCCAACTGGGGCCCTCCTTAACTGACCGATGTCTTCGAAAATGGCCCTAAGAGAGCCCAGCAGAGGCCCCCGAAGAGGACCCGGAGAGGACTCCGAACGGTTCGCAAACGGCCCAAGAAGTCTCCCAAGATGGCTCCAAGATGGTCTCAAGGCAAGGATGGGGATCCGAGAAGACAACTTTGAATCATTCCCGATCGCTGCGCGAGAGACACAATCCATATGATTGTGTTCCCGCGCGCGGAGCACGACCTGTCGGCTCAACTCTCCTGGGATAGGCGGAGACAGGGCAGGCACATCGGAGCTCCGATGCCACACTTTTGAGACTTTCGCGGTACAGTGAAGGCCCGACCACAAGAAGCCTTCCACAAGAAGCCGACCCAACCCTGAGACCCCAGGACGTCAATGGCTTTTTGGCGTGGGGACGTCACGCCTTCCACAGCAAAACCATCGGAATGGAGGCAAGCAGGATGTTTCTTGGCATGGGTCCCAATGTAAGCCCTATATGCTGCGAAACAACGCCTTCCAAAGGCCAACGCAAAGAGCAGCATTTCATCAGCGTGTGTATTTCTGGTCAGGGCGGGCGGGAAGTTGCACTCGGCACGCGGCGCAGATGTGTTGGCACCTGCAGCCAGAAAGGCGACTCGGGCCCCAAACTGTTCGATTCGCCCCAGAGGTGCTAAGCGACACAACTCAACTCGACCGTTAGATTGGGCATGTCCTCCCGCATGCGGGATTTTGGACGAAAGTGAGAAAGAGTCAACAAAAATCGCCGGCCCAACGGGCCAAAGGCGTGCTAAGATCTCCGGTAACTGGTTAACAATATTCCCAGATCGCGCGCGCGGGGCGGCCCCTGGGGGTCCCCGGGCGAAAAATACCCCAGGCAAGTCCCGGGAGGGTCCCGGCAGGGTCGGGTCAGAGATGCCGGACCGGGCAATTTTTCGACACCCCTCAAGAGGATCGTGGCCTCCGAGGGTGGGGGGGCGCAATCGACTGCCCCCCCTCCTGCCCCAGGATGCCCCCAAGAGCCCCTCAAGAGGCCCTGGGGGCCACCAAGACGCCGCCAAGGAGCCCCAAGAGACCTCCAAGAGGCCCCCAAGAGGCCCTAAGGGCCAGCGGAATGAGCGAAGCGATTAACTATAATCAAAAATATGCAAGAAAAATCGTCCCCTATACTATTTCTGATTCTTTTCAAAAATTCCTCCTGTGGAGGGACACGCCCGGCTTAACTCGACCCCGTTCCGACCACCCCTGACATCATTCGACTACACGCAAGAGTGACCCTGGGTAAGAATGACCTTTAGTGCGCGGCTTGTTGGAGACCGCGAAGGGACCAAACACAAGCGCCCAAGACGCTACTATCGCATCGCGTTCGGCGATCGGTGGAACCCAGTGGGCCCGCACCAAAGGTCACTCCGGCGAAATGTCACTCGTACGTCTAGTCGAACCATTTCTTCTTGTACTTCCAATGCCGGTCGTTACCGGGGGATGTGGCTTGAGGCCCTGGGCGCCGGCAACCCTTGGGCGGGGCGGGGCGCGCAGGGGCGGGTGTGCGCTGCGATCGCCATCGTAATGGCGCGAGCACCAGCGTGGGGGGGTCCTGGTCCCCATCCCCCTGACGATCGTTACCACTTTCGGCTTCACGTAAGAGTGACCCTGGGTAAGAGTGACCTTTGGTGCGCAGCTTCTTGGGACCGCGGGGGTGCCAAGCACAAGCGCGAGCCGCTGCTACCGCTTCTCTTTCAGCCATATGGGGGCCCATCTGTGCCCGTACCAAAGGTCACTCCAGCGAAAGGCCACTCTTACATCAAGTCGACACTTCCTTTTTTTGGGGGGGGGGGTCTGGGTAACGACAGCTACGCGCCAGAGGATAAAAACAAACCATCCCCCTCGAACAACAAATTCGACCGGGGACATTGCGAACATGGACGAGGGACAGAAGCCGCCGTCCCTCAAGAGTTATGTTGCTCCCATCGTACTCTAATACCCAATACCAGAGATAATTTCGAGCACCCAGAAAAGTACAGAAAAGCTTGAAACGAGTATCGCCTCCCAGGACCCGACATTCTTGCTGGCGATCAAGGCTACATTGAGCTGGAACGTCACAACTCCAGAGGCAGAACCGGATGAGAAGCCCGCGGTCGCCGAGCAGCCCGCGAAGCACAGCAGGTGCGTGCCGCCACCGGGCGTGACGCGGGGCAGCTGGGACGAATCGGACGCAGGCTGCCTTCACGCATTGTCCCGAGCTCTCGGGCCCTCCATGCGGGCGTTTTCTTACGCGGCGCTTCGACATCAGTGGAGAGCAGAACACCCAGCCTCATAAGAATCGCCCCGACACGCGAAGCCGTTTCGTAAACGCACCCGAAGAACGAATCGAACAGGGCAAGGCTGTTTAGTAAACGCCCAGGGTCGTTTCGTAGACGCCACTTATCGGGTCTGGGTGGTTGATCCTCCCTTGAGTTGGCGAAAGGGGGGGGGGCTCTGGCACCGGACCTCTGCTCAACGCGACTGTTTGCAACAGTGCAGCAGATGGGGGAGAGCCCGCCCGCTTGAGACAAGTGCCACAAGCAACCAAGATCGACTCCATGGGGGGAGAGGAAGGGGGGGGGGACAAGAGAAGGACGAACCTAATAGGAAGGGGCGAGGAGCCATCGCGGCAGCAGCAGCAGCAGCATGAATGCATAAGGTGACAGGAGGACTAGGGCGGCGATGATGACAGAGGCGGGAAGAAACAGAAGACTGCTCCGTTTTTGCAGGGGCTCGGTCAACGCATGCGCTGCGAGGGCACACCAAACAAATGAACGCGTTCAGAGGTCCACGCCGAGCTCTGGGGTCGGCGCTCGACCTCCCCCCCCCCCCGTGGCGCGAGGGGCGCGCGAAGGGCGGCGCCGGAGGCGCCACCATGGGGATCCGATGCCGACCCAGGAGACCCATGTGGGCTGCGTGGATCCGCGGACATCCGATGGGCCGATGTTTCTTCCAGCGGAGGCCAGTCCACAAGAGAGCTTCCAGGAGAAACCCGACCCAGAGACCCCAGGACGTCCACTGATTTTTGGTGTGGGAACGTCGCGCTCTCCACCGCAAAACGACCGAAATCTAAGAAGCCCAGGACACCCTGGAAACAAGCAGGGTGTTTCTTGGCAGAAGTCTCCACTGTGCGTGTTCTGCTCTTCGACAAGCCCCTCCCTCCGAGCTCTCCTGGGTGTGCGCGGTGCTCTGCTCCCTCTTGGGGGAGCCCTGCTGCGCGCTGCAAGGCGCCCGCCAGCTGGAGAGGGGCGCAGGTTCGGAGGTGAGCGTTTTTCAAGGTCGCCTGGCGCGGAGAGATGGCCGCAGTACACGAGTTCCAAGCTCATGAGATAGAACTGCGCGGTGCGCGGACTGCTGATTCCAATGTAGGTAATTCGCAAAGAAGAAATGAAGGGATGCGGGGCGCCTGGAGCGCGCCAAGATACCGAGGTTGTCTTGTACCGAGAAGGAAGACCACATAGAGAGCATACTCATAACTGACATCTGCAATGGTGCCTTGAGTCAAAGACTCTTTCTGAACGCCTGTGGAGTGTGATATTATCCCATGAACAAACAACTGGAAACTCTAACAATAACGATACTGAAGAGCATGTCTGTAATCGTGTTTGGCCAAACGCTAACTTGGCTCGGGACATGTCTTTATCAAAACATGGAATCCTCAAACTCCCGAGCAAGATGGGAAAGCTGAGCAAGACGGCCTGCCAAATATTTGTGAAACGCTGGATCGAGACACGCATGGTTTCCGTCACCGTGCCGCGAGGCACTGAGTGGACTATCCTCACGTCTTGTCTTCCCCAATACTTTAAACTGCATACTCTTCTAAGACCTGGGAGCAGACAAACACACATTTTCTGGGGCCGTTCGTTTGTGTCCGAATGTCTTCCAAGCTTCCCGTCTTATTTTTCCATGGCGCGTGCATGTGGGCCAAGAGCGTCCGAAGAGGCCCTCGAGACGGTCCAAGAGGGCCCCGACACGGTCCGAAAGCTTCCCGAGACGGCCAAGATCGCTTCAAGACGGCCCAATGCCCCCGACACGCCCCAAGAGGATTTCTCACAGGGCCCAGGATGCCAAAAACATGTTCTATGTTTCCACATGTGTGTTCAGACAAATTCTAGCGTTCTCATCTTTTCGTGCTCTCAACGCCCGCAGATGCCCCAAGAGGCCCCGAAGGTCGCCCCAAGACGACCCCAGAAAACCCCAAAAACATCCCCAGTCGGTCCATAAGTCCCCCAAAACGGCCCAACAGGCCCCCAGAGAGATAGAACGCGAAAGGGCCTCGGGAGGCGATCCTTCCCAGTCATGCCCAAGGCACTCAAAATGCCCCGAACAGTCACCCAGAACCGCTCAAAACGCACCAAGGAGGCATCCAAAAGCCTCCCAGAAGCCCCGAAGAGGCACCAAGAGCTGCCAGAGGCATCCCAATTTATCCCACCAAGCATCCAAGATGCTTCTGGCGCACAGCCCAGCTGAATACGGTGGCGGGATGGGCCAAGATCCACTAGATCCGCCGCCCTCTGCTGATTCATCACAGGGGTGCCTGGCGTGCTGAACTTCTTGCGGTTTTGGTTTTGTTTTTGTTCCAAAAAATCTCCCAGTGGGCTCCGGCGCGTCCCGCCGGGGTCCCGGGAGGATGCCAAAAGATCTTCCAGAGGTGGTTGCAAAGGGCTTTTCCGTTCCAGACGGCTCCAAGATGGCCCAAGATGGCCTCCAGGATGCCTCCAAGACGGCCAAGATGCCCTCCGAGACGGCTAAGATGGCCCCAAAATGCCTCCAAGACGGTCCAAGAGGCACCCAAGACAGCCGAAGATAGCCTCAAGATGGTCCAGGACGGCCCAAGAGGCCCTCAAGAGGCCTCCAACACGGCCCAAGAGGTTTCCAATAGGTCCTCCAGAAGGCCCGAAGATGCCAAAATCGTTGAAATTCGCTGGGTTTTCGAAAGCCCTTGCGCACGGAAGGGGCATGGGTCAAAACATGTGCCCAAAAGGATTCAGACCCTGGGGGATGCCTTATCTGATGGGAACGGCACGTCTATAAAACCAAAAATCTCGCCCGGCGACGGACCCAACCCTATGCAGTCTTGAGTGTTGCAATTGTGGATATCGTCTTCGGTGGCGCTCCCTCTTGGGCCACGAACCGCTCGGGTGGCGCGCCGAAGTTTGTGGCGGGGTACACGACACGAACGAAGATGACATGTCTGAGTACGAGAGACTGAACGCGGGTGAGTCTGAGCACGAGAGTCCGACTGTGAATGAGTTTGCGCGCGAATGAATCTGTTTGCATGAATGCGAGCATGGCTACACCTCGTGTGCATGTATATGAATATGAACGGCTTGGGTATGCCTGGCTCTGAGTACTCGTGGCACTGAGCGCGGTTGCCACAGGGGGCTCCCCTGGAAACCCCGATGGCGGCGCCCGCGCGCCGCGGCGCCCATGTTTGCGCGCCCCTCGCGAGGATCGCGCCCGCTTCTTTCCCTTGTTTTCCCCCTCTTCGCCCCTGCGCTCCAAAGCCCAAGACTGCAAGCGCAGCGCGGCGCGGTGCCCCCGCGACGCGCGCCGGTCACCCCGAAGGGGTCCCAGCGACGCGCGAGGGTCGTCCGCCGCGCGGAACGAAGAGGACTAGCTGATGGCGGGCAATGATCCGGCCATTGGTCGCAGCCACGACGGGCGATCGAGGCGCTGGGCAGAGCGCATTCCCGCAGCGCGCGCAGGTCGCCCCGGGAGGGCCCCAGCGACGCACGCGGGTCGTCCGCGGCGCGGAGCGAAGAAGGCCAGCTGGCCGGCTGACGGCGGGCAAGGGTCTGACCGCCGGGCAGGGATATGACGGGCGAGCGACGCGCTGGGCAGAGCGCCGCGCGGAGTTCCCGCGACGCGCGCTGGTCGCTCCGAGAGGGCCCCAGCGACGCGCGCGGGTCGTCCGCGGCGCGAGGCCAAACAGTTGGGCAGTCTAAAGAAGGCACGGCTCGGGCGGGCCCCTCCGCAGGTCATGCCTCGCAGAGAAACTCAATGAAGCCAAGCTCCCTAGCGAGGGCCGTCGCCTCCCTCCTGCGCCGCTTCGTGCGCGCCGCAAACTGCTCCAGCTGCTTGCGCGAGCCCTCCGGCGGCCCTGCCAAGAAGAACTCAATGCGCGGCGCCCGCATGAGCAGGAGGTCCTCGTGGCGGGTGGCGCGCGAGAGCAGCGCACAGAGCTCCAGCCACCAGTCGTCGCCCTCCTTCTTGCTGTTTCCGACCTCGTGGCGGCCGCAATCCAGGATCACGCCTGGGCGATGTCGACCGAGGGGGCAGCGCGCCGGACAGCCGACGGCCCAAGCCGAGAGTCCACAGGACCGAAAGAAGGTCTGGCGCCCCCTATCGGGCCGCGAAACGTGCGAGGGGTGCGCCAAAATACGGCAGCGCCGCCACGCCAACTGCGCCACTGGGACCTTAGGTGGAGCTCCCTATGGGGCCACGAAAACGTGCGAAGGGTGTGCCAAAATGGCGTGGCGCCGCCATGCGCCGTTCGCCACTGGGACCTTAGGTGGAGCTGCCTATAGGGCCACGAAACGTGTGAGGGATGTGCCAAGATGGGGCGGCGCCACCATGCGAACTGCGCCATGGGGCCCTTAGGTGGACGGCGCCCGGACAAAAAGTGTCCACGCCGACGGCGCGAAGATAATCAGGCATGATGGCAAACATGTGGCTCGCCCCCTTCACCCCCAAACCCAAAGTTGAAATATCCACATTTTGTTCCCCGCGCGCTGCCTCGCACCCAACCCCGTCAACTTTGGGTTGGGGGGGGGCGGGGGCTATGGATATTTGTTCGACGCAGCTCGATGTCGTATCATATTGGCGCGATGGGTGTGGGCACTTTTTGTCCACGCACCGGAGCTCCCTATGAGCACACGAAGCGTGTGAGAGGTGTGCCAAAGTGGCGCGGCGCCGCCATGCGAACTGCACCGCTGGGACCTTAGGTGGAGCTCCCCATGGGGCCACGAAACGTGTGAGGGGTGTGCCAAAATGGGGCGGCGCCGCCATGCGACCTCGAAACTGGGACCTTAGGTGGAGCTCCCTATGGGGCCACGAAACGTGTGATGGGTGTACCAAAATGTGACGGCGCCTCCATGCGAACTGCACCACTTGGACATTAAGTGGAGCTCCCCTAAGGGGCCACGGAACGTGTCAGGGGTGTGCCAAAATGGGGTGGCGCCGCCATGTGACCTCGAAACTGGGACCTTAAGTGGAGCTCCCTATGGGGCCAAGGAACGTGTGATGAGCGTGCCAAAATGGGACGGCGCCGCCATGCGAACTGCACCGCTGGGACCTTGGGTGGAGCTCCCTATGGGGCAACGAAACGTTTGTGGGGTGTGCCAAAATGGGGCGGCTCCGCCATGCGACCTCGAAACTGGGACCTTAAGTGGAGCTCCCTATGGGGCCAAGGAACGTGTGAGGGGTGTGCCAAGATGGGGCGCCCCGCCATGCGAACTGCGCCACTGGCACCTTAAGTGGAGCTCTCTATGGGGCCACGAAACGTGTGAGGGGTGTGCCAAATTGAGAGGGTGACGAGAGGAGGGAGGAGAGAGGAGAGAGTAGAGGAGGAGGAGAGGAGAAGAGGAGAGGACGGGAGAAGAGAAGAGGAGGGACGCACGGACCGTTTCTTCAAAACGACGACCCAACACCACAGGATGGTTGGAAAAACATAAGCGTAAACTTTTGGCGCTCTGCGTGGATTTCTTGGATCCGCGATAGGCCCCTCTCCCTGGCGCGCGGAGCGCGCCAGCGGCGGCGCCGGAGGCGCGGCCCAAGGAGGCCCAGCGCGGATCCAAGAAATACGCGCGGAGCGCCAAAAGCTTGTGTTTATGATATGTTTTCTTGTTCGACTCCGTCCACAGCCCATCCACGATTGGAGCTCCACCATCTTCTTCCAAATCCTGGATTCCTGATCCGATGGCTCCTTATCCAATGCCCTCACCGTAGAATGCATTATGAGGAAAACCCGGGAGGCCTCGCGCGGCGCGTAGTAGTAATTTAATCTAGTCCACGCGTCAGTTCCGTGCCCTATGGGTCGACGCTCGCGCGGCAATGCTCCGGAGTCAGTCCGACGTAAATCCGATGTAAATCTGACGTAGTCCGACGTGAACCCCACGTAAATCCAACGTAGATCCGGCCTCAAATTGCCGCGCGAGGCCTCCAGGATTTTCCTCCTACTAAGATGCGCCCTGCTCCCCGTTGCCCTCCACTCGAGTGCTCTCGGGCTGCTCTCCCTCGCACCGCCCCTCTGCCAATGGGGGGGGCGCAACAAAAAATGCCGCGCCATCCTGTGTGGCGGGCGCCCGAAAGACAAAAAGACGGAGCCGCTGAGGCCCCCCTCGATGCAGGTTGGTTGCACGCGGGGCCCCTCCCGTCGGGGGCAGAGGGCACGAACACCGGCCGTGTCATCCAGTGGGCTGGCGCTCTCACGGTCTCGAGGCCCCCCCTTCCCCCGTTCACGGCGTCCTCCTGCTGCTGACTCTCCCTTCCTCCTGATCCTCGTCCTCCTCCTTCTCCTGCCACTTCCTTGCCGTCCTCGTGCTCATCGGCCCTCCTCCGCATTCCTCCTTTTCTCGCCATGCGTGTGGGAGTCCCGCCTGTGTCCAGCTCCCCTGTGTGACCAATCACCCACGCTGGAACAACCGAACACGAATCATCACAGCAATTCGTTGACCCCACAAACAAGCCGCCTGAGCAGAAGAGAAGCAACACTGGACACAAAAGTAATTATTCTGGCATTTGTCCCAAAAAGAAATCGCTAAAGGAAGATTAAGAAATCAAGAATACTCCCTGCTGCTAATCATCCGCCAGCCCGCACCCTGAAAACACGCCGAAACATCTCCTGAATTCATCGGGGTTCGGCAAGGTGGATCTCAGAGAAAGAAAGTGGAGAAACACTGAGGCGGAAAGTACCGGCATGAGCAGCAGCCAGAGGGGCGAGAGGAAGGGGGATGCGGCGAAGGACAGGGATGAGGAGAGGTGAGGATGAGGCTAAGCGTGACCCAGGAGGCGGCCCGTCCGAACGCGAAGCCTCGCCGCAGGACGAGAAGAAACGTGGGACGCGTGACGCGTCTCGACGGTAGGCCACCACGGCTTTGCGCAATCACGCCAAGAGATTGACAAGTGTGGCATCCATGTCGCTGCCGTCATTGGCGCTACCTAGCTGGCGACCCGTCTCAACAACGACCTGTTGCTTCTCTTGAGGTCCGTGCAGAAAGCGCGGTTGACAAAACAATACTTTTTAGGCCCAAGCCAACGCGCGTCTCAAACGATCAACTCCACTCTTTCACAAATGCGATATCATGCCCGCCAACATATTACTGATGTTCCAATCCGATTCGAATGTGCGTTCTTCCGCGGCGCATCGGCGAATGGCTTCAGTCCGTAGCAGAAGAAAACTACGCTATTACCATCGACCCGCTGCCACATAGTGCTTGTCCAGTCTGGGTGCTGTTCCTATCGCATCCTTATTCGTGCAAGCGATAGCTCGCAAACTTTGTTGGATATTGCGCTTCTTAGCCTCATTAGCAAGGCCCCCCATCGACCTGCAAGTCTTGCCATCAATGATCCCATGCAACTGGCTCGTGTGACATCCTGAAATCGTGAGGCCGTTCTTTGTAGCGTGGCTAGCCACTGTCGTGCCCAACCCCTTGAATGGCTGGTCGCGGAAAGGGGAGTGTTCAGGAGGTCCACGATGCCGTTGAATTGTCCGCTCGTGCGCAGTGGGCGCCCCGTGCGTGTTGGCTGGTTGGTGGGATCTCGCCCCACGAAACCTCGTGGGCGCCCCGTGGTCGCTCGTGCCCTCGTGTCGCAAAAGTTCTTTCACCTGTAAGGAGTTCGGCTCTCCCGCAACCTGGAGGCCGGGGTCATGCGCCATACTCCGCATATCGCTTTGTCAACAACAGCGCGCACGATTGTTCGTTGGAAGCAACACAAGATATAGTCCCCTGCAAGCGGTTATCGCCCCCCGCACAATTCAAGTCACACAATGCGGTGCGCACGTGCTGATATAACAACGCGCGGGCTCGAGCGCGCATGTCTCGTCGTGAAACAATTCATTGCCGCACCAATGCAAGATAGATCCCTTCAAAAGCACATGACAACAAGCACATGGGTTTCCGATAGTTGGTTCCATTTGTTATGCGTGCGAGCACTTCCTAAAATCATGGGGGACCGATTGAAGTCTGTCATTCTGTCTAATGAAACAAGGCGGGCTGCAAGTGCGCGCATGCAGGAACCAAGCATCGACCATCACACTCACACCCGCCAAATGTCCAGTAATACCATGCGGGCCATACGGCTCGCCCGCGCGCGTGTCAACGGCAGTGCACCACCAGTGGTCTTCAAAGCATGTCAAGATCTATGTGTTCCCAAACGTATGACAAAAATGCCCATCAACGTTTGCTCAACAACAATCTGCACGCGCGTGGCTGGTGCCAAGCACGTTCGACAAGAACGGGTCCGCCTTTCGACCATGATCACAGGATAACCGTGCTACATAGCTAGGATCATGTGGACCAATGGCACGGCCGCTGGGATAAGGCCGGCCGATATCATATTCGCTGGCGCAACACTCTGCAACACCTGAAGGAGAAGGAAACACGTCGCTGCTGAAGCATAGCATGAGCCCAAGACCGCCGACGAGACAGATCACGAGCCTTGCGCAACATGCACCTCGAAGGATGACACACCCCGCGTGCAGAATCCGACCGTTGACGCAAGCGACACACGTCCTGGGGCCAGCGAGGGGAAGGAGGGTGGGGGGAACCTCCTGAGGAGCAGCACTAACACATCTCGCGGCCGTGTGCTCGAATACCACTGAACAGCTTGGGGGCTCGCAGGAGCCCACCACTTGAGCCAAAATGGCCAGGACGGGAGGGAGAGAGGACAGTGGGCGGGAGGCACGACAGGACTGACGCAAGAGGCATGCCCTTATCTATGGCCTCGCGGTCTGGACCCCCCCGCCGTTAAAAAATAACGACACTGGATGCAGGGCGGCATGGCGCGGATGCCCCGCGCGAAGCTTACCCGTGGGGTCCCGCATCTGTGGGGCCGCACCTCGGTATTCAGACCGCGAGGGCACGGATAGGGATACAGTGGAGGCCAGTCCAGAAGAAACCTTCTACAAGAAACCAAACCCTGAGACCCCAGGACGTCCATTGATTTCTGGTGTGGGAACGTCACGCTTTCCTCAGCAAAACCATTCAAAAACCCAATAAGCCCCCCAGAGCACCCTGGAGGCAAGCAGGGTGTTTGTTGGCATGGGTCTCCTCTGCATGTTCGCTCGAAAGCTTGGCGAAGGCTGGCAAATCCGTGGCTGTCAAAACGGCCTTCCCGGAAGAGAAAACAATTCCCGCAATAAAACGCAGCACGCTAAATAATAAAACGGGTTGCTTCCCAGAAGAATTAACAATTTCCCGGAGCTCCGTTTTAGCAGCCACGGGCTTGCCAGTCTTCGCCTGGCTTCTGACTCGTCAATCGCGAGATCAGACGGGGGCTGGGCGGACCTGCGCAAGCATCGCGCATAGTGCTGCAAACGGGTGCTGCTTTAGCGCCCGCTCCTTGGCACTGCTTGAGCCGGCTCTGTCGGGCGCGCGGGTGGCTCCAAGCAGGGGACATGTCGGCCCCTACCCCAGGCATGGGGAGGTTTTCGAATGCACCAGAAATTTTTGGCCCAACCCTGGGGTATACGATGGGGGGGCGTCTATCCTGGATAGTGGTGCGTCCGAATAACCCCTCGGGGTGTATCCCAGGGTCTCCCTCCTTTTCTAAGCCGCTACAATTTTCGTCGAAAAGCTGGGGGGTGGGATAGAAACATTGCCTGTGAGCTCCTGCCTCGCACGCAACCCTGACGTGCCCATGGTCGGCAAGGGGTCTTGGAAAGGCACAGATGGGCCCCAATGCCACGGGGATCATGCAGAGGAGAACGAAGGAAATGCATGCCCCCGACCTTCGCGGCAATGCCAGTGCAGTGGGCAGGCTGGACAGCCGGCATCAGCAACGACGACTGCAGCGACGACGATGACAGGGATCTGAATCCAGTTGGGAAATCAAGATCGCCACGAGGTTTCGCGCCCGCTGCTCCAGCTGGTGGCTACAAGTCCGGATGGCAGCCTCGCCGAAAAAAAATCAAAAGCAGCCCAGGAACACGAAATCCCGCACAAGGCCTGCGTGAGCTTGACGAATGGTTCTCCGGCAGCATCGACGCTCCCCAATCGTGTTACCTGGTCCCCGTGACTGCCTGCTGCGTGATGCCCAACCCCTCCCTCCCAACGATACAAGGCCAGAGGCATGCAAGACCAGTCGGACAGGTGGGCGGTAAAGTGTCCACATGGCAGGTCTGCTTTGGCAGACACTTATGTCAAGCGTGGATGAGGCACGCTTCTGCGTCAAGGCGTTCCAAAACACATATCCGATATGTAGATTGCTGAACCGCGCAAGCGAAGTGAATGAACTGTTTCCCGTAAGTGATTCCCATCTCCGAATTCGTACTCCACTGTTGAGCCCTTGCACATGTAGAGGCTGGGAGATTCGGGCCGCGCGCGCAGATAGCAGAAGGTAACTTCGTTAGGTTGTGACCCAAATCCATGCTTGGCGGAGTTACTGCTCAATGTGAGCTGCTTTGGGCACGCCCTATACTCATTGCCCTCTAGATCCTGGCAACGGCCACGAACTCAGGCCTCTGCTCGCATCGGGTCTGGATGGAGGAATGCTGTCACGAGCAAAGTGCCCATCGTGCAATTGCTGCCCACCTTCGGGAAGCTCGGGGACACTGATGTGAAAGTTTTTGGTGGGTCGGCGGTGACGGATCTGGATGGTCGCCCCTCTCCCGAGGCTCTAAGACCAAGAGGCACGCCAATTTCCTGTCAGGAACCCCACGGCCCAGCACGTTCCAAGGCTTCCTACAACAGTGGGCGCAAGTCCATGCGACTAGTGCTGGTTGGTTTGAATCACTTACGTCTTTGCACATGACAGTGCGCCAAGTACGCTCTCGGGAGGTCGCCAGGATGCCTCCCACGAAGCCCCGAAGAAAGGCTTCCAAGACTCAGCGCAACGCGCACATGCAACGCTGCAGCCGTGTGCCGCACTGAGCAGGGTGCCGCTGCACAACTTCCCACGGCGCTGAGGAATACGCGCGGCAACCCAACTGGATAAAGAGAATACGACCCGAGGGGAGGTCAATGGCCAACGCCAAGGTGGCGTCAGAAAGAGGAATCCGTGACCAAATGGAGATGAGGTGATCATAGCTAACATGCCGGCTGCAAGTCCGCTTGGACGAGGCACGTAGATTCCACATTTCGGCCATTTAGGCTGAAGGTGGCTTGGCGATGCCCTACTGAAAGCAAGCATGCACGGGGCGTACGCAAGGCGTGCCTCCGGCGGGAGCGTGGAAACATGTATCCACGATACCGCAGCATTTCGAATTACAAATTCTTGCTTTGCGATTCGCGAATTCCATGGTCAACTTGGACCTTTGGTGGAGCTCCCTGTGGGGCCACGACACGTTCGAGGGGTGTGCCGAAACGGGTGTGGTCGTGCCATGCGGGCGCTGCCACTGGGGCCTGCGGTGAAGCTTCCCATGGGGCCACAGAACGTGCGAGGGGTGTGCCGAAACGGGTAGGGTGGTGCCATGCAGGCGCTGCCACTGGGGCTTTCGGTGGAGCTTCGTATGGGGTCACGAGACGTGCGCGGGGTGTGTCGAAACGGGTATGGTGCCATGCCGGCGCCGCCACTGGGGCCTTCGGTGGATCTCCCTATGGGACCACGAAACGTGCGACGGGTGTGCCGAAACCGGTGCGGTGGTGCCATGCGGGCGCCGCCACTGGGGCCTGCGGTTGAGCTCCCTGTGGAGCCACGAAACGAGTGAGAGGTGCGCCGAAACAGAGACATGCGCAGGGCACCGTCGATGTGGCAGGAGGGAGGAGGGTTAGGAGGAGGTGAGGTGAGGAACACGGGGCGCTGTCTCCGCAAAACGAGGACCCGACACCACAGGATGACAGGATGGTGGGGGAAAACACACAAACTGTTTCCCGGAAAGGGCATGGGCCCAAGGTTCTCTTAGAACTGTTTCCCCACGGACCCGACGGCTGCAGGGCCGGCGAAAGCATGATGTTATAAGTAACGAGGTCGCGTAGGGCCGGCGAATAAAAAATCGAGGATGTCCCTAGCGAAACGGCTGTTTTATATAAGTTTGTTGGGGATGTCTCGGGCGAAACGCTAATTTGCGGAGTTTGGTGATGTCTCGTGCGGAGGCCTCGTGGGGAGCCAGAATTCAGAGGACGTCTCAGGCGAAATGCTTGTTTTCACGTGTCCAGGTCGGCCAAGGGGGTATCTAACATGATTGTCCAGGTCAACCACGGGAATATCTAACATGGGCCTCCTGTGGCTTTCCTGAGGCCTGGAAAGGATCGCCGAGAGTTCACTGTTGGGCCTGTGGGCGCATTCCTGGGCCCGCCTGCGCTCCAGACGACCGCATGCTGGGTATCCTCCCTGGGTGGACTGGAACGATGAGTTTTTACGTGTGCCATCAGGGGGTATCTAACATGGTGATCCCGAGATGGAACCACGTGTTTTCACATGTCCAGGCCACCCAGGGGGGTATCTAACATGGTGGTCCCGAGCTGGAACCACATGTTTTTACTTGTTCAAGCCACCCAGCAAGGGAATGTAATATGGTGGCCCCGAGCTGGAACCACACGTCTTCACGTGTCCAGGCCATCCAGGTGGGTATCTGACATGGTGGTCCCGAGCTGGCACCACGTGCTTTCACGTGTCCAAGCCACACAGGGGGGGTATCTAACATGGTGTTCCCGAGCTTGAACCACGTCGTTTCACGTGTCCAGGCCACCCAGATGGGTATCTGACATGGTGGTCCCGAGCTGGTACCACGTGTTTTTACGTGTCCAAGCCACCCAGGAGTGTATCTAACATGGTGGTCCAGCGCTGGAACCACGTACCACGTGTTTGCACGCGTCCAGGCCACCCAAAGAGTGTCTAACTTGGCCAACCAGGGGGGCATCTAACATGGACCTCCCGTGGCTTCCCTGGGGCCCGGAACGGAACGTCGAGAGTTCATTTGCATCCTGCATCGATTCGTTAACTTTTTGGCCCCCGGGCGCCTCCAGGCATTCCTGGGCCCTCCTGCGCTCCAGACGACCGCATGCTGGGTATCCCCCCTGGGCGGCCTGGAACCATGAGTCTCCACGTGTCCAAGCCACCAAGGAAGTATCTAATTCGGTGGTCCCGAGCTGGAACCACGCGTTTTCACGTGTCCCGGCCACCCAGGGATATGTCAATCTTACATAGTGGTCCCGACCTGGAACCACGTGTTTCACGTGTCCAGGCCACCCAGAGGGGGTATCTAACATGGTGGCCTCGAGCTTGAACCACGTGTTTTGCCCCAAACAGCTTGCTGAACGGGGTACCGTTGTGATAGAAACTAACTCCGGCCGCGGGAATTCAAAGCAGAGACGTCCTCAAAAACATTTGGGCCGCTTCGCCTGAGACATCCTCGCAACTCTCGTTTCTGAGTTGTCTGGGATTGGGCGTTTCACGTGAGACATTCTCCACACTCCCCTCAAGACCTGTTCTCTCCCATCCCCTCGAAACATTCTCCAACTCCCCGAACAGAATGGGAATGATGTGCGCGGTGCGCGTGGTGCAACGTGTTTGCGCCGCACGCGCGCGCGCACGCCCAGATCTCAAACAAGGGAATGAGGACG
This sequence comes from Prorocentrum cordatum, assembly GCA_963575745.1. NCBI lineage: Eukaryota > Dinophyceae > Prorocentrales > Prorocentraceae > Prorocentrum > Prorocentrum cordatum. The sequence goes on from CAUYUJ010017751.1 coordinate 100,773, forward strand.
TTTGTTCTTCGAAGCAAGCCTGCGGCACAATAAGAAATCGCTAGTCTTCAGCACGAGAACGCAAGCAAATAAAGTGCAACCCGCGACGATATTCCGAAGCCATCTCTTATAGAGACCTGCGAAGTTTTATTCCCCCGTCGCACATGCGCCACCCAAGAATTACACCTCATTCATGTAAGTCTCGCCAGCGCAACACCAACCTCTGCGACAATTCGCGAATTTCGGTTCCAACGCCCAGTGCGCGAGATGATGCGATCTAATAAAAATGTCAAACAAGAGTTCTGTTTCGTCAAGGAAAAATCGTGCCGCGGCTGCCTGGCAGGCGGGGACAACCCAAATGCACCGAGAGAGCTCATCCTTCTGATCGTCACGCAAGATACTGGCGCAAGGATTGTGCTTCAAGATCTCCGCAATGCGAAAATTCATTCGCAATGCCAGATGGATCTGCTTATGGACGTGATCCCCCTCTTCCATCTAAAACTTGAACACATCAGTCAACGGCGCAATCCCGTTCTTGGTATCCCATGCTTTCCCTTTCAGTTGTGGATAATTGGCACGTGGATTTAGCGGGTCAGTGAACATGCGAATCTTGAGCTTTGAAAAGCAGCCTGGCGAAGAAGACGAATAAAACGCCGTGGTCACGCCACCATTTTTCGCAACTCCCGAAAACGGTGTGCCGCGCTGCGTCGGGCGTGTTTCGAACGAGCATGAATACCAATATCCACAACATCGGTCCCAGGAAATATCTGTTTACGCCCGACTGTTTGGCATGCGCAAAATCAAACCACACCGTCCAAAGTGACGCAAATGATAAATAAAAGATCGGATGGTGCTCTGGGCGCGCAGCAAGCCATGTGTCCCGCGTCCGAATTGCATCCATCCACGCTGGGCCCACTGGCCGATTGTCAGTGAACGGCTTGTCCGCGGTATTCCCTTGGCAACGCGTGCGCGGGGGCAAAGATGTAGGCCGCGGCAATCCGAACTCCTGGGGGCGACGTAATCAAAGAAGGTTGTTTTTCAAAAAAGAGACAAAACGGAGAAATGCATTTGAACGTGGTAGGCAACTATGCATTACAAACGCAACATGCGTTTTGCTAGCGGCGCGTCCTCGCTCAATTACTCGAGGTCGCACTTTATGCAGGACGGGTGCATCCGCCTGCCAGAAACGTGCCCGCCCTGGAATTATCGACCCGCTTGTTGTTCCAATCCATCGCGGGCCAGACCCCGTCGAACAAGGCCTGAAGTGACCAGCGCATGATCTCCAACATGTCGGCATCGTCCTGCGCGCGAGAACATTCGCAACCGCGTAGTTAAACAATGCATGTGTGAATATATATATATATATATTTATATATATAATCAGATTTTTCATCGAGCCCGGCGGCCATAGAGCACCAAGAATAGATGTTCGTGGATTCGCTCCAAGATTTGCCCGCGCCCTTGATCGGCACACCGCCCCCATGGGTGCTGATAGGAACCGAACATTGATCCCAATGTGGCGCGTTCTTTACTGGGTTCCCCTCCAACGCAGGGCGGTTGCTCACGTCTTCCCAAAATTTAACGAGGTCGTTCCTTGAGCTGCACGCGCGTTCTCTCCAATGTGCCAGGTAGCAAAGGTACCGCGCTGCCAACAATTCATGATGAAGCATCATGTCCATTGGCCTGCCAGCGAAGATGCCAGCGAGAGGGGTTTGCACGCCGCTATGCTTTTGACAGCGATGGACATGTTATTTGCTGATAAACGCTTCATCCAATCACCGCGGCAATGGTTCTGGCATGCGCCCCGCGACCCCAAACTCGCAAGGTTCGCGAGCTCGCCCGGCACGCTTGGGCTCCCAAGTGACAACCAGCCATCGAAATCCACCCTCGCTTTGTCGGAAATTGCTTGCACCATTTACATCGACAAATGGCCCCGTGCCCATAGTTCCAAGAAGAATGTTGCCAAATGGCTGGTTGGCTCTCTGTGATGCGTGGTGTTGTCCTTGCCGCGGTCTCGCGCGAGGTTTGGTTGTCGTTGTTCCTTGGTCGTCCCCTTGCCCCTGCCCATTGCAAGCCGCTAGAGTGGAACAAAGAAATGTGCCCGGCGAGAGTAAAGAAGAATACCTCGCAACACAAAACGCCTTCATTGGAAACAACACTGAGCACATGCAAGCAACATGCGAAGACAGACGCAAAATCTGGCATGGCAAACTTCTCCCTGTGACACATCACCAGACCAAATCAGATCGCGCGGTCGCGCGTCGTCGTCGCAATCATCCGTAACACAATGCGCGCCTGTCCCCGCTCTCGCGCCATGCGCGCACTCACGCGCACGCGGATCATGTGAACTGGGCCGCGCTGAGGTAGAGCCACGCGCCATCTTCAAACAACATGACAACACCAAATACGTCGACACTACGCGCGCATGAAAGCTGATTCGCACATGGCTGACATCAACTCAATGCCAGTTGTTTAACAAAGCGATGCTCTATGCAATCGTCGCAGCAACGAACGACGCCCCCCTCGAAGACATCGCCGACTTGCAACAAAGCAGAAACGGATAAACACTTCGTGCGGATTTTTTTCACGCGAGTAGAGCTCAAGCGCGAAACGCAATCAAGGTCACGCAAGCGGTCTCTCGTAGGAAACAGAACTGCGGCACCGCGCCGCGTTGCAGCCATGCCATCTCTCACTATGCACGCATCATTCAGTCCATCCGTTCTCCCCGCATCATTTCTATCATGCCACCAACACTCACTATTCCCCATCAGTTCGAAGCTGCTCCAGATGCTACGAATGGCTATGCGATGCCATGCAATCGAAAAAACAAACGCAAAAAAAACATATGCTTCACATGACACGCGCCAGAAACAACACCTCATAACGACAAGATGCCCGTGCACGTGGCCGCTCAGCTCTTGAAGGCCCTAGTTAACGCAGATGCCAATGTATTTTCCTGGAGACGGGTGAGACAACAAAACAAGGGTGCCGCGCGAACCTCTGCCATTGCCGCTGCTAGAGAGACGAAACAATCACCTGGCAAACTTGCAGCGCACAACATCTCAATCAACAGAACTCCGGAAACTCTCCTGGATATGGGCCGCAACAGTGCTGAGGTAAGTATTGCAGCACCCCGCTGTCAGCGGTTCGTTGTCCCAGGCAACCCCGCGGGTCTGCATCTCCCCGAGAACTTGCTCTGCGCCCTGACAGGGCGCGGCGTCGGAGTGAGCAAATGCAGTTTCAACGGGCAAGACGCGCGCGGAATGGCGCGAGGCATGCAACGCGCGCGGCCAAACCGACCTTCATGCGCGCGGCGTGGACCAAATACAGGAAAAAGGGGGAGAAAACCAAAAAAAAAAACAAAAAACGACTTTCGCCGGCGAGGTTCCATGATTTTGGGCTCCAGCTCTGCCAACTTCGTCGCGCGGGAATTGGCGACGTCGTCGCCGCGAGCTCTGGGCATGTTCTACCATGTTGTGAACCCCTTGAAAGTCTTCGCGCGCGCCTGGCGCGCCTCCTCGACGCGCTGCTTGAGAGGCTGCTGGATATTCTCGTCGCGCAGCTTCTCACCCATCTCCTCGCGCGAAGAATGCAGCGCGCGACGGCGCGCGCTGCGCGCGCCCGCGGCAAACGCACCCATCGGGCATTCGTGAAAATGCGCTCAACCACTAGACACATGAAGTAGCGACGAACGCGACGCCGCACAATCTGTTGCCGAAACAAACCCATTCCGAAGGCCCACGTGTAAGAAAAAAACGCAAGGCAACAATTGAGGAACAAATGAACAGATGCCCTGCGTCTTCCTTGTTGAAAAATTGAAGCAGTCTGCGAGGCAGTCTGTGAGGGGCAACGCGCTACGATCCAGACTTGCGGGTGTATATATATATATATATAAACGCGCAAGCGCGCCTCCGTGCAAGCACGCGCACATCGCGACGACGCGTGCCAGTGAAAGTATGATGCAGAACAACAAACATCACACGACGTAAGTATAATATGTGCTTGTAACGCACGCACACACAGCCTGGACCCCGTGGAATACTGATGCAACGTAAACAGTAATCGGCGGAACTTGTTTGGACTCCGCATCCCCCTTCCTCTCCGCGCACGACTGGCGTTCCTGCGAAACGGGCGGAGGGAAATCTGAGCGACGAGATAGCTCGCGCAGAAACAAAAGCAAAAGCAATGCCATTTCCAACTTGCAAAAACGGCATGGAAGTGGGAAGCGTGCAATAATATTGCAAACACTTTTGCGCGCTGATACGTCGGGCGCAACGTCGAAAACAAAATGCAGCAGCGGCCCTTCGCCGTGGACGCGTTCGCATCGACTTCGCGCTTGCCTGGGCCGTTCTGCCTTTTGACCGCGGCGTTGGTGAATTTGGCTGCTTTCGCCCCCTTGGCCTCGATGGCCCCCCGGGCCGCCTCTGCCCGCGGGGTCGACCTCGCCAGCTGCCCGGAGCTTCGAAAATTTAGCAAACTGGATCCGGTCCCTGAGCCCAACTTCGCCAGCCCCTTGCTCTGCGCCCTCCTTTTTCTTTGTCCGGAGATAACGCCAACGATTGTTGAGCGACATGCAACCAAGGCGACAAAACAAGAAAACCTTGGCATTCCTGATTCAAAGCGCGACGCAGACCTCTTGGGCGCGCGCGGAACCAACGCATCTAGCACGCGCAAATCAGAAAGGTAACGCGACGATCAAAACCGCAACACTCACAACATGATTAGGACGAGAAAACGCGCAGATCGCTTCCTGGGCCGAAGGGCGCATCATCACCTTCGCGCCGGGCCTCGCGAGAAACGCTGCTGCAGGCTCCTTCTTGGCCGGGACCTTCTCTGCTTTTTCTTCTTCTTCGTGTATCTCTTCCTCCGCCGACTCCTCTTCCTCTCCCTCTCAATCTTCCTCGGCGTCGCTGTCCGATGAGACAAGCTTTTTCACTGGCATGCCGCCCTTGCGAAGTAGCAACTCAAAACCGTTCGCATCGTCGTAGGTAACAGTAACATTGCCTTGCGAATGGCTCCGCGTCAAAGAGTGCAGCGCGCGTGCGCCAAACATTCAATGGGTGGCCAAAAGCACGAAACATCTTACATGCAAACAAAAACACACACACACAACATGATCATACTGCCCTTCCCCACGCGGCCATCTTGCTCAAGGTGCCACCCCGGGCAGCAGTCGGCCTCGCGCCGAGCTTCGACGCGCCGGGCGCCATCGCCACGTGAACGCATGATCCAATGCCGACAGAAGCCCCGCGCAAAACAGCACTGCAAGGCATCGAACACGCGAGGCGAACAAACAAATAAGTCAAGGAAACGTTGTCATGACGAATACAGCGATCTGAATGAAGCGATGCGTCGCAACGACATTGCGACATGGGCAATCAAATGCAAACTAAATATGCAACGATGCTGCGCCGCGCATCCCTTCGCCCGTCGCGCTTCTCTTTGATGCCCCGCGCGCGGCCCCGACGCGTCCTGATGCGCCGCGAAGTGTCGTGGCAGATGCGCACCGCGGGAAGGTCGCGCAGGTGGCTGGAAGACTCCGAGGGGAATGGCAAAGAAACGCACGCGACACACGCGCACACACGCACGCGCGCATACAAATTCATCTTGAAGTCGCGCGAGTACAACGTTTGCGCGGCCCCGTCAAACAAAACCATAAGAATAATGATGCGTTGCCAACAGGTCAAACAAACAGGGGCGCACTGCGTCGAGTGAACAAAATAACATTAATGACAGGCCGCCTGCTGGTGCGTCTTGTATATGGCTGCGCGCAATTTCGCCAGGTGAACAACGATGTTCGGGGACGTCTTGGCGATGTCCGTGAACAGGCCTGAAAACTAAGCCATAGTCGCGGGAACTGGGATGCTGTTCTCCGCCACGTGCTTGCGGAGCGGGCTGCGAGGCGCGTGATTGCACAAAAGAGCTAAAGTAGACGTCAATGTGGCACGCTGAAGCATACAAACATGCATGACTGTTGCTTGCAACGACTGCGCGTGGCATGACAAAACGCATTTCCGACGCAACGCAAGGCACATGACAATGGATAGCAACGTGTGCTATTTTGCTCAACGTGGTACGAATCACAGCAAGTCAGAACAAGTGTGGGTCCCACAGAAAACTGCAATGCGAAAAAATACCTGGTGATCCGCCACAGGTCGCGGGTGCCCTCCCTCTTGTACAAATTGTCCAGCACATTGTTCAAGGAATTGATACTCATCTCCGAAGCAGCCTTCGACCTCTGACGCCTGCGCGTGAACCGGCCGAGTATCGCGTCCGAAACGCGCACCTCCTCCGGGACGATTAGCTTGGTCCCAAACTGCTGGAACGGAAACAAGCATCAGGGAAAAATGCCGCAATGCGTGGGCACCGCAGAGACGCGAACGCCTAAGAGAGCGTTTCTTTCTGTTCGGCGATGACGGGCGGCATTGGGGGGGGTATGACGTTTCGCCCGCCCCCCCGCCGTGTGGCTCCGGCACCACAGCCGCGCCCGCGCGCTCGACGCGACGAGCGACAAGCGACCACGACGACGACGAAGACGACGCGAGCAGCATGTAGGTGGCGATCTGCCCCCCTGCGCCTGTGTACACCACAGCGCTCGCGTGCACCACAACGCGCGTGTACACCACATTGCCTGCGTATATCGCAATAGCCGTGCGCAACACACTGCAGTCCTCGCGTGCATTACAGCGCCGGTGTACATGTGCACACAAGAGGACACCATGTGCAACACAGCGCCCGTGTACTCCACAATGCTTGCGTGCACCGCGGCGCCTGCGCACGCCACGGCGCCTGTCTACACCACAGCATCCGCGTACAACGCAGCGCTATTGTACACCACAGTGCCTGCGTGCATGGGACAGGTAGGAGGAGCCTGTACGAAAGGGTCTGCTGCCGCCAGGAAAATCCTGATAATCGAAGGCGACGTTTTTCCCCCTTCCCTTCTCGTCCACTTCCACCTCCTCCTCCTCGTCCTCCTTTTTCTCTTCTTCCTCCTCCTCCTCCTCCTCCTCTTCCTCCTTCTCCTCCTCCTCCTCCTTACCCCCTGTCGTGCGGGTTGGCGCTACAACGCACGTGCGCAACTCAGCGTGTACCGCACAATGTCTATTGAATCGGCCCACTTGGTTCTCGGACGGCCAATTTAACTGGGGCCTCCTGGACGCAGATGGGAGGAATTACGGTGATGCGGGGGAACTCGGAAGGACTCGTAGATTCCCTTGGCGTTCCCTTGTCCATAAGGATTATTTGTTGGTGTTCTCGGTGGAATCCACACACGCTCCATTTTGTCATAACGATTCCTTCCAACATTCTACATACAACAGTGGTGCCGTGTTGCACGCGGTTGCTGTGGTGCACACAAGCGCCGTGGCGTACACAAGCACTGCAATGCACGTAGGCATTGTGGTGTACACTGCTGTGTTGCACACGGCTGATGTGGTGTACGCAGGCGCTGTGTACACAACACCTGTTGTGCCCGCGCGCGCGGTGGCACAATCTGACGCTGTGTTGCACGCGGCTGCTGTGGTGTACATAGGCGGCGTGGTGTTTACAAGCGCGTTGGTGTACGCAGACACTGAGGTGTACACCAGCGTTGTGGCGCAGATCGCCACCTACATACCTACATGCTGGTGCCACCCGTCCTCCGTCATTCCTAAGCATTCTCAGGCGCCGCCGGCGCGAAGCGTAACGTCATCGGCCCCCTCCACCCCCCCCAAATGATTGCCGTCATCGGCCCGGAATAAAAAACAGACTCCAGCCGCGTCCGCGCGCACGACGACGATGAGCGACGAGCGACGAGCGACGAGCCACGAGCCACGAGCGACGACGACGACGACGACGACGACGACTGCGGACCAGACTCCTATGCGGATTCCTGCGCGGACACCTACGCGGATCCCAATACGCACGGCGGCAGTGCCCAGAGCGCACTTGGGGGGGGAGCGTTACGTCATAGGGGGGGGCCAGGGGCCATGACGCCCGTCATACCCCAAGCAATAAAGAAATGGTATGTAAACAACTTACCCAAACAATCGTTGCCATAATTGGAGCGAGCGACAAACGGGAGCAACATTAGCGCAATGATGATAAACCGTAATCTCGCTTCGATCCAACGTCAAAGCCGAATGCGTTCGAACACGTGTGGGATATCACACACATATATCCAAACAGTTGAGCAATATGAATACCAAGAACCATTCCGAACACAGTGTTAACTATACCAGGAAAAATACATTAGTTGTGATCATTTTCGAACTAGTTCTGAACAACTCAAATGTAAGTTGTCTAACTTATGAAAAAGGTCATGTAATTTTCTATCACATCTTAGTTGTTAGGTTAACACTTCTTAAGGATTTGAATCCCCTGATGCCGCGCACAAGGTGGTCTGGCCAGATTCGCCTGAGACATCCTCGCAACTCTGAGCTCCGAGATGCCGCGCGAGAGGTGGTCCGGCCCGTACCGCCTGAGACATCCTCCAAACTCTGAGCTCCCAGATGCCGCGCGAGAGGTGGTCCAGCCCGTATCGCCTGAGACATCCTCCAAACTCTGAATTCTGAGATGCCGTGCGCGAGGTGGTCCGGCGCGTTTCGCCTGAGACATCCTTGCAACTCTGAGTTCTGAGATGCCACGCAAGAGGTGGTCCAGCCCATTTTAGCTGAGACATCCTCCAAACTCTGGGCTCCGAGATGCCGCGCAAGAGGTGGTCCAGCCCGTTTCGCCTGAGACATCCTCGCAACTCTGAGCTCTGAGATGCCGTGCGCGAGGTGATCTGGCCCGTTTCGCCTGAGACATCCTCGCAACTCTGCGCTCTCTGATGCCGCGCCAGAGGCGGTCCGGCCCATCTCGCTTGAGACATCCTCCAAACTCTGAGCCGCGAGATGCCGCCCAAGAGGTGGTCCGGCCCGTTTCACTTAAGACATCCTCGCACTTTTGCATTTCGAGATGCCGCGCGAAAAGTGGTCCGGCCCGTTTCGCCTGAGACATCCTCCAAACTCTGAGCTCTGAGATGCTGCGCGCGAGGTGGTCTGGCGCGTTTCGCCTGAGACATCCTCCAAACTCTGAGCCCCGAGATGCCGCGCAAGAGGTGGTCCAGCCCATTTCTCCAGAGACATCCTCGCAACTCTGAGCTCTGAGCTGCCGTGCGCGAGGTTGTCTGCAACCTGAGCTCTGAGCTACCGTGCAGTTGAGCAATATGAATACCAAGAACCATTCCGAATACAGTGTTAACTATTTCGGGAAAAATACATTAGTTGTGATCATTTTCGAAATAGTTCTGAACAACTCAAATGTAAATTGTCAAACTTATGAAAAAAAGGTCATGCAATTTTCTATCACATCTTAGTTTTTAGGTTAACACTTCTTAAGGATTTGAATTCCCTGATGCCGCGCACAAGGTGGTCTGGCCCTTTCGCCTGAGACATCCTCGCAACTCTGAGCTCTGAGATGCCCTGCGCGAGGTGGTCAAGCCCGTCTCGCCTGAGACATTCTCGCAACTCTGCGCTCTCTGATGCCGCGCCAGAGGCGGTCCAGCCCATTTCGCTTGAGACATCCTCCAAACTCTGAGCCCCGAGATGCCGCCCAAGAGGTGGTCTGGCCCGTTTCACTTGAGACATCCTCGCACTTTTGCATTCCGAGATGCCGCGCGAGAGGTGGTCCGGCCCGCTTCGTCTGAGACGTCCTCCAAACTCTGAACTCTGAGATGCCGCGCGCAAGGTGGTCTGGCCCGTTTCGCCTAAGAAATTCTTCAAACTCTGAGCTCTGAGCTGCCGCGCAAGAGGTGGTCCAGCCCATTTTAGCTGAGACATCCTCGCAACTCTGAGCTCTGAGCTGCCGCGCAAGAGGTGGTCTAGCCCGTTTGGCCTGAGACATCCTCGCAACTGTGAGCTCCCAAATGCCCTGCGCGAGGTGGTCCGGCCCGTCCCGCCTGAGACATCCTCGCAACTCTGAGCTCTGAGATGACGTGCGCAATCTCGCACTCTGAGCTCCCAAATGCCGCGCAAGAGGTGGTCCAGCCTGGGGGCCCAGAAGACCACATGCTACATATCCCCCCTGGGACCCTGGGAGCCCCAGGAGGCCCCAGAGAGCTTTAGGCCGCAGGACGCCCAGGACAGGCCCCAGGGGTCCCCAGGAGATTCCCAGGAGGCTCCCAGGAGGCCCCAGGAGGACCCCTATCAGAACGTGTCAAGTTAATACACATCCGGTGTCGATTCGTTGAACATGTTCGATATCCCCCCTGGTAGCCCCAAGAGGCTTCAGGAAGCCCCAGGTGGGGTCCAGGCGGCCACAGGAGGCCCAGGAGGAAGCCCCAGGAGGTCCCCAAGAGGCCCCAGGAGGCCCCAGGAGGCCCCCGCAACTCGGAGTTCTGAGATGCCGCGCTCGAGGTGGTCTGACCCGTTTTGCCTGAGACTTCCTCGCGGCACGTTTCGCCCGAGACATCGTCGCAACTCTGGGGTCCGAGATGCCGCGCGCGAGGTGGTCCAGCCCGTTACGCCAACTCTGGGCTCCGAGATGCCGTTCGGGATGAAGAGGAGGTGGAGGAGGAGGAGGAGGAGCAGGAGGAGGAGATGGAAGAGAGAGGGAAGAGCTTGATGTGGATGAGGGAGCAGGCAGGAGGGGGAGGAGGAGGAGGAGGAGGAGGAGGAGGAGGAGGAGGGAGAAGGAAGGGAGTTGCAGGAGAGCACCTAACGGGAAGCGAGTGTGACGTGGACTTGTGTCACAGCAGTTTTCGTGTAAACAAGTTTTTGTGCAAACATCCCATGTGCAAGCATCATGCTATCATGTCCTAGCATGCCATGCCAGCCGGCAGCGGGCACGCAATCTACCTTGGAAACCGCAGTGGATTGAAAAACCCTGTCTAGAGGATATTGCACTCCGGCTATAATTACATGTCCAGGCCAACCAATAGGGCATCTAATTCGGGCCTCCTGTGGCTTTCCTGAGGCCCGGAAAAGATCGCCGAGAATTCAATTGCATCTGGTATCGATTCATTGACTTTTTGGCCCCGGGCGCATTCCTGGGCCATCCTGAGCTCCAGACGACCGTCGATATCCTCCCTGGGTGGCCTGGAACCATGTGTTTTCACGTCTCCAGGCCTCACAAGGGGGGTATCCAACATGGCGTTCCCGAGCTGTGGAACTAGGTCGTTTCACGTGTCCAGGGCACTCACGTGGATATCTGACATGGTGGTGCCGAGCTGGTACCACGTGTTCTCACGTGTCCAGGCCACCCAGGGGGGTATCTAACACTGTGGTCACGCTGGGGAACCCTCTGCCGCCCCCAAGAGGCCCCAGGAGGCACCAGTCGGACGGCTCGAGGGTGAGGAGGGAGGAGGAGCAAGAAGATGATGAGGAAAACCAGAAGCATGAGGAGATGGAGGAGGAGGGGTATGAGGAGGGGGAGGGGGAAGATGACGATGCGGATAAGGAAGCGAGGAGGAGGAAATCGGGAGGATGAGCATGAGAAAGATGATGAGGATGATGACGATGATGATGATGATGATGATGATGATGATGATGATGATGATGGTGATGATGACGATGATGATGATGACAACGATGATGATGATAATGATGATGATGATGAGGAGGAGGAGGAGGAGCAGGAGGAGGAGGAAGAGGGGGAGGCGGAGGAGGAGAGGTAGGGAGGGAGTGGGGGGAGGAGGGGAGGCAGGGGAGGGAGGGAGGGGAGGTAGGGGCGACGAGTCTTCCTGGAGCGTCCCGGCCGGGCGCCCTGCCAGCGCAATCGCCGCGGTGGCGGCATGCGGGCAGGCAGCTCGAGCTTAAGATCCAAATCAGTTCGGTCGGGGTTCTGATGCCAAGGACGGCTGAAGTGAGGAAGATGAGTTGGAGGAATAGCCGGAGGAGGAGGAGGAGGAAACAGAGCGTGAGGAATACGAGACGTAGCAGAAGCAGGAGGAGAGGGAGGGGGAGGATGCGGGTAAAGAGGAGGAGGAGGACGAGGAGGAGGAATAGTATGAGGCGAAGGATGATGAAGAGGAGGGGTCAACGTCTTTGGCCTCTTCGAGCCCAGGGACACTCGGGAATCGATCCTGGGTGAAAACTTCGGTCGGGCTGACCCTGGAAGGGATCTCGGAACCGATCGAAAGCTCCACTCATGCGTTCAAACAGCTCGAGCTCGAGGACTCGATCCACAACGCTATAGAGCACAATCGCGGAATGGCCCATCGCAATTCAGCACGGCGCAGCACAGCACAGCCCTCGGCACGGTACATCAAGACCGATACACTCAACATTGCAACCTGGCACGTTCTTTGACACGTTCCGTTGCGCGTCCCGTGGCGAGTTCCCCTGGTACGTCGCGCGGCGCGTCCCCTGGCACGTCCCGTGGCGCGTCCATTGGCACGTTCCGTAGCGCGTCCCCTTGGCACGTCCCGCGGTGCGTCCCCATGGCACGTCCCCTGGCACGTCGCCTGGCGCGTCCCTTGGGACGTTCCGCGGCGTGTCCTCCTGGCATGTCCCCCTATCAATTAGCTCTGGGGCTACTCTGTGCCAAGGCAGCTCGAGCATAAGATCCAGATCAGTTCGGTCAGGACTCGGATGCAAAGGAGGACTCGATCCACAACGCTATAGAGCACAATCGCGGCATGGCCCATCGCAATTCAGCACGGCGCAGCACAGCACAGCCCTCGGCACGGTACCTCGAGACTGATACACTCAGCATTGCATTTGCCCGTCGGAAAATCAAATGTCTTTGAAGCGTTGCCACGCCTTACATTCCCACACTCCTTTCCGGGTTCATGGGCCGATCATGTTTTAGATGAACTTGTTCGGTGCCCCCATGGCTTGGATCCGTTCCTGGATGGCTTGATCCGAAATATCGCATCGTTCACCGACGCCTGGCCCGTGCCTTCCAGGGGGTGCACAATCTATGCTTCCGCTTGGGCGGCGGAGGCGGGTAGGGGCAAAGCATGTTTCAGTTTCTAGACCTACAAACTGTTCCTGGGCGAGGGCCATGTGAACTTTCTCCGCTGCTTCCTTTTGCAAGCCCTGTAAACTTGATTTGGCCGATGTGTTGTGCGTGCTGGCCATGTAAATTTGTCCGGGCCCCTGTCCGAAGGACCCCGAGGGCGTTTCCTGATCGGGATGGGGCGGGGGCGACGTCCTGGGACAAGGAGCGAGGGGGCTGTGCGATCGTTGCCCACGGATCTTCTGGCCACGCTCCACCCCCCTAGAACTCGGGCGGAAGACCCGCTGCGCGAAGGAATGAAGGCCGCGCCGAGGGAAGGCGGAACGAAAAATGGAGGGGAAGGGCGAAGGGTCATTTCCCCCACAATGTTTTACCTTTGTGTGCTTTCATCCTCATCATCATCAGCATCAACATGAGACCATCACCATTACCATCATCATCATGATCATCAGCATCACCATCATTATCATCGTCATCATCAACATCATCATCATCATCATCATCATCATCATCATCATCATCATCATCATCATAATCAGAATCAGTATCATCAACATCATCATCGCCATAAGCAGCATCTGCATCTGCATTAGCATCCGCATCATCATTAGCAGCATAATCAGCTTCAGCAGCAACAGTCTCAGCATCATCATAAGCACCACCATCATCATCATCATCATCATCATCATCATCATCATCATCATCATCACCGTCAACATCAGCATCATAAACAACATCAGCATCATCATCGTCATCGTCATCATCATGACCATCATCATCACCATCACCATCACCATCACCATCACCATCACCATCATCATCATCACCATCACCATCACCATCACCATCATCATCATCATCATCATCAGCATCATCATCATCATCATCATCATCATCATCATCATCATCATCATCATCATCATCATCATCATCATCATCATCATCATCATCATCATCATCCGTAGCCATTTTGGCTCAAGCCTTCGGGCCAACCTCCATCGGGCGGCTGGTGCGTGTTGTGATGGCGCGGAAGGCGGCCCCCTCGCGGGAAGCTCCCGCTGGCGGCGATGTGTGCAGCCCGTGTGCGGCACGGCGGCAGAGGCGCCGAGCTGGCCAGGCGTGGGCCCGTTGGTCGGGGGACGTGCTCGTTCACGACCTGCAGCGGGCGGTGCGCTTGTGGCGGAGCCGCTACGAGAAGTTGGTGAAGTCGCTGGAGGACCCCGGCACGGCGGAACGCCTGGCGGTGGTGGCGGTGCACCTGAAGGACATGGTGCACGGCAAGACCATCGAGTCGCCCGTTGACACGCTGCGGAGGCACGTTGCGCTCCACGCGGCGTCGGACGGCGTGCTCGCTACGTCGAGCCCAGAAGTGGCCCAAGCTTGTGGCGCGCCACGCGCTGTCGGCGGCTGGCCTCGCCGCAGGCGGGGTAAACATCCCCAGCTCGGGCAGACCTGCTGAGGGCGGCGCCGCGCCCGCGCGGAAATTGGCCGAGTCCCCGCCCGACACGGCCATCCCCCGCGCGGGCGCGGGCGTGGCTTCCGCGGAAGCTGCCAGGGCCGCCGGGGCCGACGCGGTGCACGACGGCGAGATCGGGACGGAGCTGGACGGCCACGACCCCCTGCTAGCGGTGCCGCCATTCCCCTTGCTCGTTAAGGAGCTCAGCGATCATGGCACGATCGCGACGCACGAGCTCGCGGTGAAGCAGGGCGTGGCTGGCATGCAGTGGCAGTTGCGAGAAGGAGCTGGTGGTGAAGCGGAGCCCACACGTGATCAGCGACAGCTCGGAAATCAGCGCGGCACCAAAATGGCGATGTCAAACGCCTGTGCTGAGATCGCCACGGAGTGGCTGGCGGGCGGCCCCCATAGCAGGCGGCCCGAGGAGGCGCTCGTGGGCACGATCGAGCACGAGGAGGAGCACGGCGTGGAGGCGATGCACAAGGGGCAACTCCTGGCGGCGGCGGCGGCGGCTGCGGAGGCGGACAACGACTCCGCCACGCAACCTCCTCTGCCAACTTGCGTGGTGGACTTCTGGGAGCGCCTGGAGAATGCCACGAAGGGCATCGAGACCACCATGAAGTGGGATGGTACCCGCGCGGCCAAGCGCGGCATGACCATGTACCAAATCTCACAACTGGAGGCCATCTACGGGGAGGCCAAGCGGGTGTTGGACGGCTCCGACGACGGGGACGACGATGAGGCCGAGCTGGAGCGCTTCGAGGTTCAGAAAGCGCTCGAGTCTGCTTGGCTGCACATCGACACGCTGGAGAGCGAGGGGCCTGTCCAGGCGCCGCCGTGGGGCTGGCGCATCGCTGCCATTTCACATCGCAGTTCGGGGTGCGTCTGCATGGAAACCCTGGGGAGGGGGCCCGACGACCCCTAGTAGTGTTGCGCAGTTGAGCTTAGGGTGGCTCTGTCCTCGCCTGTGCACCGGGCGCGCGCGCCCGTGGGAGGGGCCAGCCCTAGGTGCAGGGAGGCGCACGGTGGCGTCTGCAGGAGTTGAGGGCGAGCGCGACACTGCGCCGCCCCTCCTTGAGAGAACGTGATCATCATCTTCTTCTTCTTCATCATCATCATCACAACCACCAGCATCATCATCAGCAGCAGTATTGTCATCATCATCATCATCATCATCATCATCATCATCATCATCATCATCATCATCATCATAATTTTCATCATCGTCATGATCATGCTCATCATCATCAGCATAATCACCATCATCATCAGCATCCTCATCCTAATCATCATCATCATGATCATGCTCATCATCATCATCATCGACATCAGAATGGTGGATATGTATCGCGATCACCACCGTCATCGTCATCATCACTACCGTCGTTATCACCATCATAGTTGTCGACGTCGCCCTTTTCGTCGCCACCGTCTTCACAACCATCATCATCATCATCAACATCATCATCACCGTCCTCATCTCCGCTGTCGCAGGTGTAGTCGTCACCATCATCACTCAGCCACCTAAATCATGGCTCAGCATGAAGTGTCATCGCGTTATTGCGAAAACTGAATTTTGCCAGCAAGTCGGTGGTGGGGGAATGGGTGCTTTGCTCATGCGGCAGAACTGACGACTCCGCGCTCCTCAAACATTCGCGACGAAACATACACTCCCCAGTCTGAAGAACCCTAGTTGCCCCCCCCACCCCATCCGACCCCTCGATTTCAACAATGAACAGACCCCTGCGCGGACTGCGGCTCGATATAACTGTTTGCACAACATGAACACAGCCGGTCTGTTGCAACAGACAAAAGAAACTCCACAAGCGCGTGCACACGTAGAGATCAGAACAAACAAACTGGCTCTTCAAACCATTCAACCGAAAAAGTTGAACACCAATGGTTGTTCCATCAAAGCCATGATGATTCTCCGTCCGCACACACTCGATAAAATAATACGAGAACCATCGGCGTTCAAGAGTCCCGTCCACAGACCGCATTCTCATCTCACCACGCGGGGCATCCAAATGCACTTAGCACTCGCCCGGTGCACGAACCCGTGCCACCTGATACAACGCGCCACATGCGCACGCCGCCACGCGCACGTGCCAGAACCCTGCCAAAACCGAGCGCCTTCGAAGCATGTTAACAGAGAGCTCTTCAAACCATGCGGCAAACAACATTCAAGCCCAAAGATCCCGGATTGTTTGCGTTTCTGCGCGCGCTCTCCCTCATCACCCTCGCAAACACCATCGCATTACCACCGTCATCGTTACCGTCCATCGCCTCAATTGCCGCCACCATCATACCAATCACACCTATGACCGACATATGGACCTCATCATCGTCATCATCGTCGCAACCAGCATCGGCGCCGCCGTTGGCCTTGTCGTCGTCGCCGTAACCATCGCCACCACAATCGCTCTTACCTCGGGGATCTTCTGACCCGGGTCAGTCCAGACCTGGGTCAGCAGGAAACCAAAAACTGCAATGCAGGAAAAAAAACTGCAACGCAGGTCCTCGCAAACCCGGGTCAGCCAATATGCAAGGCCGCCTCGCGGCCACGAGCGGCTCGCAAACCCGGGTCAGCCAGAGGGCGCCTTCGCAGGATCCTGCAGGATCCGGCGCCCTGGCTGACCCCCGTTTGCACTGACCCCCGTCTCGAGGCTCCCGATTACCATCATCGTTTCCACCGTTTCCGGCGTCAACATGATCTCACACCCGCACGAGCGACCGATCCGTACTGAAGTGCCCACGCGCCAACGCGGTCTTTGAAACAGGCTGGGAGGCTCACATGTGAGCGACATCGCGGCCGCATCGGCTGCGCCATACAAACTGGTCGCTCTGCGCGCGAACGTGCGCGCACCAGCGCGGCCGTAGAGACGCACTAGCAAGCTGCAACCAGAAAACAACATCGTGGCCAAATGGGTTTTGCCGAACACATTGCGGGTGGGAGGGTGGGTTGTTTGCGCAAACATTCGAGTTGACGACCGACTTCGAATTCTTCAACGAGGGCTCCGCTTCCAAAAAGAGGGAAGAATAGACTCGACCACCTCCCCAAGCCCAGACATATCCGCATCCCGCTTGGTACTGCAAACTACTTCTGGTTATGGCTCATCATGGCATCATGCCATCCCTGCCCACCTGCTATCACCCCCCTCACCCCTGTCAAGTAGTACTGTGCGCGCACACTTGTTGATCGCTTGAACCCATTGCTCAAAAGTCACTTGCAAACCAACGCAAAAAGCCAACACGCGCGAGCGCACAAATCAACAAAATACAAATCGGACTACAGTCGGACTTGATTGGAGAGGACACGCGAGAGGACACATGACTCTTCCGACGGCAACCTGGCCCCAAAACGCGGCCCAAAAATGCGGATTGCATATGTCAGGATAGACAAGACACAAGGGCACCCTCGATTTGGCATGGTCGACCTACTAATTAAGCTCGACTGTAGTTTTGCAACTGAAGCATTGCACACCAGTTTCTTTTCCAACATCCTGAATGTGACTCTTGCTTTCACACCATACCTTCTCCCTCTCTTCCTCCCCCTCATCCTCACGCAAGCTTCACATTCTAATCTCTTGCCCGCGCTACTCATCCTAGCCCTTCTCCTCCTCATCCAAGCTCCACATCCCCCTCTCTTGCAAGCCCTTCCCGCTCCCCCAGCCTGTCAAGTTTCGTGCCCTCCCTACTCCATTAACATTGCAAGTCTTACTCCACCAACCGTGCTTTCATTCCCCAAGCAATGCTTGCTCTTAGGGGACTTATTTGCCTTCTACAGCTGTATGCAGCAGAGCATAGCAGACCATAGCTCGTCGTTCAGCGATATATTGAGTTAGCTAACTTAGAGACTTAGAGAAGCCTGACCGATCCACGAGCCCTGGCGCGCAAGCCGACGGGTCCGAAATTGGGGCACAAGTGCCAGCGACGGCGGCGGCGGCGACGGGTGGTAACGAGCTGGCCGGGGCGGCATTAGAGCCGCGGCTCTTTCTCCCTTCCTCCTGGCCTCGCCTCTCGTCCTCGCTCGTCGCGCGTCCCTCCTTTCCTCCCTTCGTGCGTCCTCTCTTCCCTGCAGCGCCACATAATCGTTTGCATTCGTACCCCTATCCATCTGGCGCCCTTGCTTGGGCTCTGCGGTTCCCCCCCCCCTCCCTTCGGCTTTTGGCTGGGGCGTTGGGGCCAGACCCTTCGACGCCCGTCGCCGCCGTCCGTCGCCGCCGCAGCGCTTTGCATTGCGCTGCATTTCCTTGCATCGTATTGTCATGCTTTGCATTGCTTTGCAGAACAACGAATTGCTTTGTAGTGCTTTTCATTCGTTTGCGTTGATTTGCATCGCCTTGCGTCGCTGTGCATTGCGTTGTAATAACGGGTTAGTTTGCATTGGGTTGCGTTTATTTGTGCTATTGTGCACGCTTCGCATTGCAATGCACTGCGTTGCACTTCGTTGCACTGCGTTGCATTGCTTTTGCATTGCTTTGCATTTATCTGCATTGCTCCGCATTGCAATTAATTGTTTTGCATTGCTTTGTAATGCGTTGCTTGGCATGGCTTTTCATTACTTTACATTTCTTTGCACCGCATAGATGTTACCACATGGATTGCACCACTTCGATTGTACCACCTAGATTGCTAGAAGCCACTGCTCGGGGTCTACGCTGTCTAACAGACGGTGCCATGCCCTCCACACCCCGCCATTCTCTTACAAGCAATCCCCACTCCCCAACCTCCAGGGAAGCCCCGCCAGACCTCGGCAGGTATCCGGGTATCGTGTTTCCTCCACCGGGTTTCATGCCATCCCCCCACTCCACCAGCCACGCCAATGCCGCCTGGCCTCCTAAAATGCACCGCCGAACCGCGGCAAGCACCTGGATACAGTGTTATTTCTCAAACTTCGTGCCCCCTCCACTCCAGAAGCATCGCAGGGGTCGCTTGGACCTCCAGAGAGATACCGCCAGACCGCGGCCAACGGACTCAGGCCTCTGCTCGCATCAGGTCTGAGTGGAGGAATGCTGCCACAAGCAGGCTGCCCATCGTGCAAGCTGCCCACATTCGGGCAGCTCGTGATGGTCGCTCCTCTCCCTAGACCCTAGACCAAGAGGAACGTCCATTTCCTGTCAGGGATCCCACGGCCCAGAATATTCCAATGCTTCCTACAGCAGTGGGCGTAGATCCATGCGAATATTAATGGTGGTTTGAATCACGTTCGTCTTTGCGCATGGCGGTGCCCCAGGCCCCGAAGAGGCTTCCCCGACTCAGCGCAAATAATACATACAACGCTGCAGCCGTGCCGCACTGAGCAGGTTGCCGCTTCGCAGCTTCCCCTGGCGCTGTGACGGATATGCGCGGCAACCCAACTGGATAAAGAGAATACAACCCGAGGGGAGGTCAATGGCAAGCGCCACGGTGGCGTCCGAAAGAGGATCCGTGACCAGATGGAGATTTGAAGGTTACAGCTAAGATGCCGGCTGCAAGTCGGCGTGGACGATGCACGTAGGTTCCACACAATGCGGGTGAGCGTGGCCATTTAGGCTGAAGGTGTTTTGGCGATGGCGATAGGATTGCTCGTGTGCACCAGTGATCGCGACTGGCGGCTCACGAGATAACTGAAACACTATGGCGATTCCTCTAAAACTCACAGCAAGCACCGGGCGTGCGCGAGGCGTGCCTCCGGCGGGAGCGTGGAAACATGTGCCCACGATACTGCGGCGTTCCGAATTATAGACTACTAATTTGGGTGTGGCGAATTCCATGCTGCACTAACTCTGTAGGACAAACGCCAGCATAGTCGACGGGGCAAAAACTGCCCGTTGTCTTCTAACATTGTGCTAACTACTACTACGTACTGCCACTGCAGTGGTTACATAAGACAAATTCTGCTGGCCGGCTAGACGAACAACGAGCACAAGGCGCAGAGATCAAACTCCTCCTCCGGCGTCGCGATTCAGTTATACTTTCCTCGTGGACCCCAAGAGGTCTCGCCCCCTCCCCCGGGACGGGCTCTTCATCACGAGTCGCTTTACCGTGGCATGCGAGGGCCCCCAGAGGCCGCGCACTACCAAAACCCTTGTCACGACTTTCTCGCGGCTGGTAGGGGGCGTGCGGGCCTGCCGCCTCCTGCAGGACGCAGGGCCTCCCCGGGGGGCCCCGGCGCGTGCCCGGGAGCGCGCCTGCCAGCGCCTGGGCCCCAGCGAGCGCCTGGGCGTGCGGCGACGAGCCGCGCCAGCTGGGGCCCTCACGTCCCTGGGCTCTGGCTGCCCTGGCGCCCGAGCAGCGCCCTGGCCGGCCACCCCACTTTCCTGCGCAGGCTGTTGGGCGACGATTCGCTTGCTCCCCCGCCTCCTCCTCCTCCTCCTCCACTCTGCTCCCTCTTCCCCTCCCCCTCTGTCCCGTCTCGTTCTGAATAGATCCTCGCAGTCGCACCCCCAGACGTCTAGGGGCGGGCCGAACGTTGCGCCCGAGACTTCTCCACGGGTTATCATCTCAAGCTTGACATTTGAAACGATTTCAAAGATGGAGGGTGGGGTGGGGGCGTTTTCAAAATGTGGCTCTCGCATCAGCGCCGCGCACATTCGTTATCAAATCTTGTAACAGTCTCAACGATGGAAGGGGGAGGGCGTTTTCAAGATGACGCTCCCGCCTGAGGTCCTCGCGCATTCGTGTGAATAGTTTGCGACCGTTTCAACGATGCAGGAGGGGCCGTTTACAACATTGAATTCTCGCCTGAGCGGCGCGAACATTCCTCTTGAAATACAAGAGGGCCCGACCACAAGAAACCTTTCACAAGAAACCTAACCCTGAGACCCCAGGACGACCATTGGTTTTGGGTGTGGGAGCGTCACGCTTTCCACAGAAAAAAACATCGAAGCCCAAGAAACCCAGGGCACCCTGGAGGCGAGCAGGCTGTCTCTTGGCATGGGTCTCCACTGTATTACCACGGCTTCCTAGACGGAGGGCGGTTCCGCTTCAAGCTGGAATTCTACCTTAAACGCCGCGCCCATTCGCCGAAACGCTTGCACCAGTTCCACGGGCGGAGAGCGCTCCATTCCGAGATTGTCGCTCTCGCCCTCGCGCTGCGAGCATCCGTTGCCAAAACTTTGAGCAATCACGATGATTGCGGGCGGCCCTTACCATACATTGGCTGTCGCTGCACGCCTGCCCAGCCTGAAGACCAATCAACTGGGCAGATGCATCAGCCGCACGAATGATGGGCGGCTCCTTTTCAAACTTGGGCGTTGGGTGGAGGACTCTGTCAACTTCCGCCACCGTGCCTCGAGGCACGAAGAAGGGTGTCCCCCAGGCTTGTACGAGTTCCCTGCGCTCAGTATTCCACATTGGAATGCTCGGGGCAGGGAGCCCAACATCTCAATTTGTCTCGGCGTTCCCGCGTTGTCTCGGGCTTCCCCGCATGACGTCTGCAGAAGGCGCAGTGCCCGCAAGACAGGCCAACAGGGCCCCAAGACGCGCCCGGGAGGACGCAAGAAGCTTCAACAAACGGCCCGACCACGCTTCAAGACACCGACAATGCCCCACAAACTGCCCAAGAAGCCCCCAAAACGCCGCAAGAGAAGCACCAGAGGGGAAAGGAAGACGGCCGCACGATGCCGCCAAGGCGGCCCCAAATGCAGCCAAGACGGCCTACCGTGGCCCCAAGATGGCCCAGGACAGCCCACGCGGCTTTCAAGAGGCCTCCAAGAATATTCCGAAGGGTCCGACGATGGCAAATTCACTGGCTTCTCTTCGGCGTTTGAAAATGCGTTTTCTCATTTTCGGCGCTCCGACGGCCCAGAATGGCCGCAGAGGCCACCACCAAGGCCCCAAGAGCGCCCCAGAAGCCTCTGGCATGGCCCCCCGGCGGCCCAAGAAGCCCCCTCGACGGCCCGCGCAGCGTATAATGCGACCGCGTATCCAGGAGATCGCGCCCCAGTGGGCCTGGACCCCAAGCTCTCAAACCTCTTGAGGCTCCCCGCGCGCCCTCTGGGGCCCCCAGAATGTTCCCGCATGATTTGTTCGAGCCCAAGAGAGGCCCAAGACGGGCCAACAGGGCCCCAAGAAGCCCTCAAGACGGCCCAAGACGCCCAAAATGACCCCATGGCCATTGCCATGATGAGCATCATCATCATCAGCATCATCAGCAGCATCAGCATCAGCATCAGCATCAGCATCAGCATCAGCATCAGCATCATCATCATCATCATCATCATCATCAGCAGCAGCAGCAGCAGCAGCATCATCCTCATCCTCATCCTCATCCTCATCATCATCAGCATCATCAGCATCATCATCAGCAGCATCAGCATCAGCATCAGCATCACCATCATCATCATCATCATCATCAGCATCGTCATCATCATCATCATCATCATCACCATCATCGTCGTGATCATCATCATCGTCGTCATCATCATCATCAGCAACACCACCATCATCATCATCATCAGCATCATCAGCAGCATCATCATCAACATCATCATCATCCTCATCCTCATCATCATCCTCATCCTCACCATCGTCATCACTATCATCATCAGCAACATCACCATCGTCATCAGTACCATCATCAACATCAACATCATCATCACCATCATCATCATTATCATCATCATCAACATCATCATTATCCGGAGCGCCCCGGATCGGCGGCACTGGCTGGAGACCAGCACAATACAAATTGGTTGAGGATGTCTCAAGCAAAACGCTGGTTTTGCAGCGTTGGGGAATGTCTCGAGCGGGAGCCCCCTGGGGGCCCAGGATTCAGAGAACGTCTCAAGCGAAATGCTTGTTTTCACTTGCCCAGGTCGCCGATGGGGCAACCAACATGGTTGTCGTGAGCTGGCGCCCTAGACGACCGCATGTTAGAGCAGAACAAGGGTCTTGTCTGTGGGGGGGGGGGGGGGAGGAGGAGGTTGAGGGGAGGGGCCCCATCGGGGCGTCTTGGTCTCGGCATTGGGAGCGCGGTCCCATAGTGTTGCCTTCGTTGATGGGTCCGTCGCGCGTGGCCCCTTTCTGATTCCGCAGGGGGGTTGGGGGAGCGGGGGGGGGAAGGACAACACGTAATTTTTAGGAACAGAAAGAGGGGCTTGCTTAGGAGGGGGGGGGGGGCAGGGAGGAGGAGGCTGATGGGGAGGGTCCCCGTCGGGGCGACTTGGGGACTTCTTGGATTCCTCTGGCGGCTCCGCCGTGATGCGCTCGTCCCTGGGGTCCGTCGCGTGCGGCCCCTCTCTGGGCACGCGGAGCCTGGGGGGGGTGAGGGTCGGGGGGACCTGCTCCTCCTCCTCCTCCTCCTCCTCCTCCTCCTCCTCCTCCTCCTCCTCCTCCTCCTCCTGGCGGGGGGAGCGAGGGATCTGTCCGCCCCGCTCCCGCTCCTGTCTATCTCCAGCGTACCTCCAGCGTGCCTTCGCTGATTTGGACACGCGTGCCTTCATCTTGCCTTCGGCGTACCTTGACCATGACGTCTCGAATTCAAAATAGCACAACAATTCGTATGTTCAGCATGCCTTCGGCGTGCGTTCAACGGGTGTGTCCGACGTACCTTCAGAGTACCTCCGGCATACGTTCGGCATACATGCGTCATGTACCAAGGATCGAGCGCATGTTACGAAGCATCTGGGCACTGGGAGCGCGATCCAGCGTAATGTACGAGGGGTCGTGGCACTGCGAGCGCGGACGCAGTGCATTTTACGATGGGTCGTGGCCCTGGGGAAGCGGACGCAGCATCACTTACTAGTGATCGTGACCTACGAATGCGAGCCCAGCGGAATGCACGATGGATCGTAGCCCAGGGAGCGCGGACGCAGCGTCATTTACAAGGGATCGCCTTGCTCTAGACATCTCGATGAATAGCGGGGCGCGAAGATCCTAGGAAACTCCAGGTGATCCGCGTCGCGTCCCTTGGCGCATCTCTAGCGCGTCCCGCGCCACGTCCCGTGGCACGTTCCCTGCCGCGTCCCCTGGCACGTCTCCTGGTGCGTCGCCTGGCACGTTCCATGGCACGTTCCCTGGCATTTTCTGTGGCGCGTCCCATGGCGCGTCCCCCTGGCAGGTCGCGCAGCGCGTTCCCTGGCACGTCCAGCGGCACGTCCACTGGCACGCTCCGTAGCGTGTCCCCATGGCACGTCCCGCGGTGCGTCCCCACGGCACCTCCCCTGCCACGTCCCCTGGCGCGTCCCTTGGGACATTCTGCGGCGCATCTCCCCGGCATGTCCGCGGCGCGGCCCGTGGCACGTCCCTTGGCGCGTCCTCTGGCGCGTCACTGCGCGGCACGGCACAGCGCAACGGAGCACAGCGCAGCCCCCGGCACAATATTATCACCATCGGTATCTCCAGCATCCCCATCTCCCATCGCGCAAATGAAGTCAACAGAGGCGTTTGTTTCATGCCTCGCAGTTCAATCCCTTTCCGGATTCGTGGGTCGAGCATGTGTCTTCTTGTCGCAAGGTGATCCAACATACTCCTCGATGGTCCTCGCCACAGAAAAAAGTGCATTCGGCGGCGCGTCTCGGGGGGAAGTGAGGGGGGGCGGGCCTTCTCAGAAGGCTCGGAGGTCCCCTGGCCTTATGAGAAGGTCTCTAACTCTTCCCCGAAGACACAGAGAACACCTCTCGGAAGACCCGAGGGCTTCTGAGAAGCCCCGCCGCCCTCTGAGAGGGCCTTCTCCTTCTCACCTGCCCCCTTCGCCCGCCGCCGAAAAAATGCACATGCCCGAGCGATGCCGAGGCAGCGAATGGACATGCTCAGGAGAGCCCAGAATCGAATCGATAAGTCGGACCGTCAACCGAAATAAATCGGATCGGAGCTGGGCACCCGGGTCGGGAACAGCCGATTTGGCGAAACACGGCAGGCGATCAGGCCTCCATTGAAGAACATCGGAGCCCAGATCGGCATCAAGAGTCGCCTCGAATGATAATCGGAAGCAATGGAAATCGAATCGAATCGGAGGAATCGCACTGAGCCCTGCACGTTCCCTGCGGAGGGGGAGGAGAAGAAGGAGGAGGAAAAAGAGGAGGGAGAAGGAGGAGGAGGAGGAGGAGGAGGAGGAGGAGGAGGAGAGGAGGAGAGGAGGAGAGGATGATGGGGAGGATGGGGAGGAGGTGGAGGGGGAGGAGGAGGAGGAGGAGGAAGAGGAGGAGGAGGAGGAGGAGGAGAAAAAAAGGAGAAGGAGGATGAGGAGGAGGACGGGGGGGGGGAGGAGAAGATGGAGGAGGAGGAGGAGGAGGATGGGGAGGAGTTAAAGTACCCTGAAAGAGACGAGAAGAGGGCAAGCAGGCAAGAAACGAGACGAGGGCAAATGATGATCGTCCGCGGCGCCCGTCGCTAGCTCTCTCACCTGTCCAGTAGCGTTTTGGCAGCTCGGCTCGCTGCGGCCATCGCCGCAGGGCGGGAACTCGGGTCAGTGTGATGCTTCATTTTGTTATAAATTTGAAACGCTAACGTGGTGCACTCAATCGTCGAGCGCAGCGAAAGCGGATCCGGACTCTCGGGCGGGTACGCAGCTGCGGGCCCCAGGCCCCAGGCAGCGAGCGTCGAACGGAGGAGGGGAGGATCAGGGGACCAGAAGAGGCTCGAAAGCGAGGGGCAGGTGAGGTAGTGGGGAACTGAAACCGGCTGGCTCCCGCACCCGAAAAACGCATTGTTTTGGGGCGAGCACGTGCGTGCGTCCAGTGGTGGTCCAGCCACCGCTGCGTGTCTTAAACGTGTCCCAGCGCCAGCTGGGTCGCACCGTTTTGAATGATTCCGCGAGCTCTGCCCAGCACTTTTGGAGCTCTCCTGGCGCCGACGGCGCCTGGAGGCCCCAAGCCGCGATGCGTTTGCGCAGAGTGACGGTGCATGGCGAGGCGAAAGTTTGCTCTGCAAGCTTGCGTGCAAACGTGCGCTGGTATTTCGGGCGACGCGGTGGGGCGGCAGCTGCGGCCTCGCGCTGTTCGAAGCGCGCGGCGTGCCTCGCATTGTTCGGAGCGCGCGGCGTGCCAAGCGGCTGTGACGGCTGGGCGGGAAAATGGCTTCTGAGGCTGGGCTCCGATGGGGGGGCGATAATACTGCACGATGGACTGCTGGGACGACCAGAAAGCGGGCGACCACGCGCCAGCCTGCCAGCGAGGCGCGTTCTGAAGGGTGGTTTCCTCCAGTGATGTGTCAGCGAGGCGATCAGCAAACGGCCCCCAGTCACCCGCGAGAGTGACGGCAGCAGAACGGGCAGCGGCAGCGACAGTTGTATCCTGAGCGGACTGCGGGGCGGGCGGTGGGCCCCACCACGCCACGGCTATGACATCAACTTTGCGAAGTGAGTTCGGCGGAAAGCTAAGCATCTCATGCGAAACATACAGTTCACGGCGGGCGATCAGCGGCTGAAGCAGGAAGAACTGGGCGACGCAGCAAAGCGTGGACAGGACTGAGGTATTGCAAAGGCGAATTGTGGCGTCACTGCCACCCTGCACTAGGTGTAATAGAACATTTCCCCGCTGCCACCATGTTTGCCCTGGTGCGAGCCACTGCGGAGCCAGCGAGGCCTCGGGGCCGAGGAACGCGCCAATGAATTTGGCAGGGCCCGCAACCGAGAAACCGCCCCAGGATGGTCAGAGCTCGGCCAACATGGATTTGGTTTGGGCAATGGTGTCTGGGGTCGCCGCGGCCCAGAGCGGAACGATGAAACATTTGCGAAGCTTCAGCGAGAGGAGCGCAAGCTCCTCGGCTGCGGCAAAGGGCTCAGAAGCGCGGCGCAGCGTGTCGAAGGAGTATGCCAGCAGCCCGATGTCGTCCGCGCAGGCGCCGATGTAGCCAGCGCCCAGATTCGGCGCGCCGTCGCGGTGCTCCACGAACACGGAGAGGTGGCGGATGAGCGGGTCCATGGCGATGGCCCAGGCCGGGCCCGAAGCAGGGCAACCCTGCGCAACTCCAGACCCTATTGCGAACATGGTGTGCCTGACGCCATCGATCTTGATGTAGCTGTTCGCCGCATAGCACAGCGTGCGGAAGAGGTCCATGAGGCCAGTTGGGGCCCCGAAGCGCCCCAGCGCGGCGAAGAGCCAAATCCGCCCCAAGGACGGGAAGGCGGCAGAGAAGCCGAAGCTCGCGAAGACCGGCTTGGCCTGAGCAGCTCCAGGGGGTAAACCTGCGCGCCGCATCTCAGAGTCGAAGCGAACGGTGTGCTTGGTGAAGTTGCGCTTCTGCACGAAGCCCTGTCGTGCTATGTGGGTGCGCTCTGCCAGAGCGCCTTTCATGGGGTAGTTGGCTGCCCCAGCGATGGCCATGCTGTCAGTGTTGTCAGCGAGAGCGGGCTGGTAACTTCAGGAGCTCGGTCTGTCGTGAGTACGCCAACGTCGGTGTCGCCCTTCGGCAGGAAAGCGAAGTCGGAATCGTTCAAGTCGCGGATGTAATACTGGCCAGAGCATAAGAAGAAGGACACGTCCTCCAGGAGGGTCAACGAGGCATCGTGCGCGAGCCAGGCGGAGCAAGGCAAACGGTCGGGTCCTGGCGCTGACGGCGAGGCGCGCAGCAGGAAGGCCTTGATCTGCGGCTTCGCGGGGCCCCCAATGTCCAGGATTTCGCCCTTCGGCATGCGCGCGCTGATGTAGTTCGCGACCTTGGTCTCGTCGACGGGCTTGGCGGCGAAGACGGGCTGCCAGTGGTCGCGCAGGGCGGTGACCATCGCGCCACTCTCTCTCTCTCTCTCTCTCTCTCTCTCTCTCGCGCTATCCTATCTTGGGCCCAGCTGGGCCCGTGGCTCTGATTCCCTGGAGGGCGAGACGGCGCTTCCAGGGGAACCTGAGGAGAGCCCGACGCTGGGCGGCCCGAAGGATCTCACGGAGTTTCGCAGGGGCCAGGGCGCCAGCGTGCCCCAGAGTGCGCTGTGCGGCTTGCTGCGCGAAAGAGAG
Source organism: Prorocentrum cordatum (assembly GCA_963575745.1). Classification (NCBI taxonomy): domain Eukaryota; class Dinophyceae; order Prorocentrales; family Prorocentraceae; genus Prorocentrum; species Prorocentrum cordatum. The sequence goes on from CAUYUJ010017751.1 coordinate 129,003, forward strand.
TTGCCGCGCCTCGAAGTCGCGGTTGAGTTGCGATGCGAGGCTGGCAGTGGCGGCAGGCTCGTCGATCGCGATGATGCCGTTGGAAGCGTTGACGAACTTGGCGCCAAGTTCGGTCGCGGAGGCAACGCTGCGGGCCAGTTGAAAGTCTCGGCGCCAAATGGCACGCGAGATGGAGCGCATCGCGTAGATCCTGCCGGCCAGGAAGCCTGTCTCTTTGGCATGGCTGGCTGCTCGTCGGACACAATCGTCGCGAACCAACTGGGCGGCCCCCGTCGCGAGGCGCTTGTGGGCGCGCCAGCGGCTGTCTAGCGATGCGTGGTCGAAGCTGGTGGCGCCCAGGCGCTTATGGAAGTATATGGCGTAATTCGGGTCGCGGAAGATCGAGGGGTGGATGGCCTGCTCGTCCTTCGGGGTGCGCGGCTTGGTGCCGATGGGGAAAATGACGGTAGCGTGGTCGCAGCGCGGCGTCGTGCGCCGCGTTCGCGTGGATCGAGAGCTCCTGGGTGGCATGCGAGGGCAGGCTGATGAAGATGCGGTCGATGGTCGCGGCGGCGAAGTCCGGGCGGTTGAAGCGCGCGGGGAGCTCAGTCTCGATCTCATGCGCGGGGTCGACGAGGGACTTCCAGCAGGGCTGCTGCTGGCGCGTGCTGTTGTCCAGCGCAAGCCTGGCGCGCTGCGGCTGCGGCTGCAGGAAGCTCTGCGGCGGGCGGCGGGATGCATTGAAGTCCCCGATGGCGACGCAGGTGCGAATGCGGTAGTTGGCTTCCGCCCAGGTGCGATGCAGCTCCCAGGCCTGCTGGACCTTGCGGCGGTCGGCGTCGGCGATCTCGCGATTGTGCACAGTCATAAGGACCGAGGTGGCAAGCGTGACGGCGTGCGCGACGGCCGCCAGCTGGACGCGACCAGGAACGAGTTCTTCACGAGCGAAACGCGGGAGCTGGTTCGGCTGCAGCTGCTCGAGCTCCACCAGGGCAAACCATGGGATGAGCGTGGCGACGCCGCCCGCGGCATTCGGTTTGTCGCTGTCGGCGCGGGAGAACTCCGAGAAGACGAGCGCGTCGGGGCACGGCTGCGCGTCGACCCAGGTGCGGAGTCGAGCCTCCGAGCCGTGGACCTCCTGCAGAGTGATGACGCACGTGCGCTTCATATACTTCGCAAGGGCGGCCTGCTTACGACGGCGGCGCTTGCTCTTGTAGCACATGAGGGCTCTGGCGTCCCACGTGACAACAGTGGTCGGCTCGGTGGCGTCGTCAACCCTCCACGGAGCCCAGCGATGGTTAGGAACGCCACGTGGCCGTCTCCGTGTCAGCAAAGATCTCCTGGAATGAGGTGATAATGTTGCCGCGATCGATGTGCTGGAACTGCAAGTAGGTGGCGGCCTGGTCGTTCCACTGGATAATGGGCGGACCGGCTTGACCTCTGACGCGGATTCTGATGATGGGCACTGAGTCAACGTGTATTTCGCCTTTGATCCTGAACGCTCTCCATCTCGATCTTGGTCATCGTTGCTGCATGAGCTGGAGTAGTTTCTTTGTTTGGGCTGCAGCACGGATCTGCTTGGGCGACCTGTCGGGGTTGAGGTATATAATATCGCAGTGCTGCCCAGTAACGTCTGTCGATGTGAATCTTTTCCACTTCCCAGCGGCGTCTCGGAGGGCACGTGATAAGGCAAGGGCGCGCCGCACTGCGACAGCCTTGTTCCCCTTGGCTTGTAGCACGAAGCGGCGGGCAGGTTCGCCCCAGAGAAGTTCGACGCGGCTTGACTGAAGGGCGGCAGCTGCGATGCACTCCTGGAGGTCGTTGAGCAGCAAGTCTGGCGCGATGAGGCGCTGGCTTCCGATCGTGAAGAGCGTCGGGTCGGGCTGCCGGCCCCACTCTGCAAGGCGGTCGAGGTCGGCGATCGGCGTCTGGGCTTCGGCGAGGGCGAGCGCGTCGCGCATCTGGTCGATCTGTTGCCACATGCGTGGATGTTCAGCAGCTTGGCGGCATTGCGTTCTGCGAGTGCGAGCATCTTCGTCGTGTAGAACGCCAACTCTGCGCTCGGTAGCGGCAAGTTGCCGTTACGCGAGAAGTCTGGAACTTCCGCGAGATTCGGCGAGTATCTGGTCGGCTTGAGTTTGAAAACGAGCAGCGGCTGCGGCGACTTTCGCGTTGCATAATTTCACGAAGGGAGACGTCGAGATCTTCAGGTATTCCGGGAAGCGGTTCATTTCGCCCAGGAAGTGCAGGATGCTGCTCTGGAGGAGGTGCGGCGCGTCTATGAGCCGGTGCGGCCTGTGCGGCTCGTGCGGCGGCAACCCCTTGAGATGGACATGCAGGTGCCAGCACGATGTCGCGCGCGAGCTGTGAGCCGAAGCTGCAGCTGGCCCAGGTGTCGGGGGCGCCCAGGAGCGGGCCAGCAGGAGGAGGACCATGCGGTGGCGTATCTGGATCTTCCATGGCCACGGGGGCGGCTCCGGCAGCGGCGCGGCCTCCAAATCTAGCTGAGGATCGCGCTGAAGTGGGCAGCGGTCTCGCACCGCTTTGGCCAATAGCGCGTGAGGGAGCACCCGCGTGGCCTTGGCTGCTGAAGCCATGGTGGCCAAGCTGTCCGAAGTGTTCGCGGGCCGACGTCGACCATCTCGGCGAGGCTCTTAACGGCGGGGCTGGCGATCGTCACCACGCTCGGTGCGGCGAGGCTCGTCGCGGTGATGTTGTCGGTCTTCGCGTCTGCTGCGGGAGTTGGACCCATTCGATGCGGACTGGCTTCAGTCTGATGAGGCGGCCGACATGATGTCGACGTAGCTGGTCGTGGTGGAAGCGCGAAGTGGAAGCCAAACACCTGCAGCGATTCTTGTCCAGAGCGTGGCGGCTGTGGCACAGGTCCAGGAGGCGATAGCTGAACGAGGCAGCTTGGCTCGCGAGCCAGGGCAATGAAGATCTCCGCGCAGCACAGCGCGGGGAAGGAGACCAACTTACCCAACGAGGGAGCGGATGTGAATGGGCGGCCGCTAGCCCGTGATTGCGGCGGCAATGTGGAAGGGATGCCGCTAGTCCGGGACTGCGGCGGCAATCGACTGGATGCTGGATCGCTGGGGAGCCCGCACCGCGAAGGCGGTGAATGGAACGCCATTTGGCCTTGAGCCAAAATGGCTACGGGAGGAGGAGGGGGGGGGAGGAGGGAGGGGGGGGGAGGACAACGAGGAAAAGGATGATGGGGGGGAGGTAGGAGGAGGAGGAGCAGCAGGAGGAGGGAGCAGGAGGAGGAGGAGCAGGAGGAGAAAGAGGAGGAGGGAGGAGGAGGAGGGAGGAGGAGGAGGAGGAGGAGGAGGAGAGGAGGAGGAGGAGGAGGAGGAGGAGGAGGAGGAGGGGAGGGAGGGCAAGCTGGGTGCGCTCGCGTCATATCTGACGTCCTACCCCTCCCTCCCATCCCTTACCATGGCGCTGATTTTCTCTATCCGCGGACGCGTGTCGTAGCGGACCTGTGGCTCCGCGCGCGCGTGCGTAGTGGGTGGTGGTGCGCGTGCGTGCGTGCGTGCGTGTGTGCGTGATTGTGTGGTGGTGGTGGTGGTGGTGGTGGTGGTGGTGGTGGTGGTGGTGGTGGTGGTGGTGTGGTGGTGGTGGTGGTGCTGGTGGTGGTGGTGGTGGTGCTGGTGGTGTGGTGGTGGTGCTGGTGGGTGGTGGTGGTGGTGGTGGTGGTGGTGGTGGTGGTGGCGGTGCGGCGCGGTGGTGGCGGGCGGATGGGCGCGCGAGAAAGAGGCCCGCGCTGGGGCGAGAACGCCATCCTGAACGACGGAGGCCAAACACCGATCCGAAAATGAGGCCCACGCTGCAGCGGGAGCACGATTCGGAACGATTCGGGAGCAGAAATGAGGCCGGCGCCTCAGCGAGAGCAGCATTTTGAAAAAAAACGCAAGCGAAAACCCAACTCCCGGGAATCCTGTGTGTAAAAAACAGTACGCGGGGGGGGTCGGCCACTCCCAGCACGCCATCAGGGGAGGAGGGAAAATAGTATTCATATTGAGTAATTGTGGAGAGGAAGATGAGGAGGGGGAGGAGGAGGAGGAGGAGGAGGAGGAGGAGGAGGAGGAGGAGGAGGAGGAGGAGGAGGGGGGGGAGGGCAAGCTGGGTGCGCTCGCGTCATATCTGACGTCCTGCCCCTCCCTCCCATCCCTTACCATGGCGCTGATTTTCTCTATCCGCGGACGCGTGTCGTAGCGGACCTGTGGCTCCGCGCGCGCGTGCGTAGTGGGTGGTGGTGCGCGTGCGTGCGTGCGTGCGTGTGTGCGTGATTGTGGTTGTGGTTGTGGTTGTGGTGGTGGTGGTGGTGGTGGTGGTGGTGGTGGTGGTGGTGGTGGTGGTGGTGCTGGTGGTGGTGGTGGTGGTGCTGGTGGTGGTGGTGGTGCATTTTGAAAAAAAACGCAAGCGAAAACCCAACTCCCGGGAATCCTGTGTGTAAAAAACAGTACGCGGGGGGGGTCGGCCACTCCCAGCACGCCATCAGGGGAGGAGGGAAAATAGTATTCATATTGAGTAATTGTGGAGAGGAAGATGAGGAGGGGGAGGAGGAGGAGGAGGAGGAGGAGGAGGAGGAGGAGGAGGAGGAGGAGGAGGAGGAGGAGGAGGACAGGAGGATAAGACTCTGAATTGGCGCCGCCGCGTCTAAAGCACAGGCGGGCACAACGGCAGAGGGGCGCCAATTTGGCCTCCCTCGAAGCTCCGATCGCACACCAGCCCGCCCGACGGATCGCGGCCAGGGTGCGGAGCACAAAACTGTTATCTAGGTATTGAAGATGAAACGGGCCGCCAAGCACTATGGGGTTTCGCGAGCAAAAAAACCCTGGGTAGCTGGGCTCAACGAGGAGCCGCAGCCAATGAACTTCGGGATCCGTGGCCTGCAAAGGCCTGGGCACAGACAAAAACACGACATCCATCCCGCCCTTCATCGGCAGGGTGGCGGCCAGAAAGGAACACTTTCCGAATGCGGGCAGCCCTATCAGAAATGCGAGTCTCATCCGCGTCGCAATTTACAAGAAGGTGGCCCGCAGTTCCCGTGAAATGAAATCCGCAAGACACGCATAGGACGCAAGACCCTGGAGCAACCCACAATGTGTGGCCTCGGGCGGCCACAGCGGGCACGATGCCCGACCTGGGGACGAAGGCGGCAGGGATAGTGTAGTCAGCCTCCTTTGGCCGATCGTTTCTGCCGATCCCAGCGCGTTGTCTCTTGCGGTCGGGGAGAAAGGCGGGCCCTTCGCGCGAGCGGATCGCCGAGGGGCCGGGCCGACCTCACCACGACGAGGTGGGCCGCCTTCCCTGGGGCTGACTCGCTGGGTGGCAGCAGCGAGCTCGGAACGATCAGCCGTGAAAGTGGCAGCAATCGGAGAGAAGGGGGCACGCTGCCGCTGGGACGGTGGCTCCTCTACGGAGCTGCAAGCTTCCCGCTTCCTCCCCTCTGTGTCCCTGGCCCTGGAGTCCCGAGGAGCCAGGTCCAAGAAGACCTGAGGGTCCGTGGGGGCCCGAGCGTGGCCTACAGCCTCGATGGGCGAGGCTATGGGCGGCGGCTCTCCCCCAATGCCTTGATCCCAGGGAGGCTCAGGCCCAGGCCGAACCGCAGAGAACCTAGACGAAGGGGAGGAGTCAGACGCTGCTGGCACCGCCTGGTATAATCTCGCATTACACGTGGTGGCCATTAGCTTGCGCCTGGGTTGCTCAGTCCTCACTCCCTTCTTACAGTAGGTGCAGCGAACGAACCCGCTGCCCTCAAGGAGGTGGTGGTGCAAGTGAGGAGGAGGAGGAGGAGGAGGAGGAGGAGGAGGATGAGGAGGAGGAGTGGCCACATGACTGGGTCGCCAACGACATGACACTCGCTTGGTGCCAGCACGCGTCTCGGCCCTCCCAAAACTGGCATGATGCAAATGCGGTGTTACAATCCAATGCAACACTCGGCGCGTGGAGCGGAGAGCCAGGCTCATCGATCGAATATGAAGACGGGAGAGAGCATGCAAATCTCTCCCAGACCTAGCCGCGAGGTCGGCCCATCTGTTGGCCCTTGCACTGATCGAATCGCCCCTCTGATGGCCCCGAACATGTGAAACCTGGATGGCCTCTCCAAGGCCGCCGTGCTCATCAATTTTACTCCAGATCGTAGCCCAGACATCGGCATCAGGCCGTCTAGGGCCCGTGGTATACCTGGGGTCCCAGACCAAACCTTCGTCGAACCCCATGTAATCAGTATGTACATGCACAGGGGTGATACATACATCTAGGACTTTCAAGAACGCATAGAGTTCAGCCCGTGGTGAGCTCTGAAGGGGACCTGGGAAGGCGCCGAACACCATGAGCTTTATCGAGGACGCGTACTTGACGAACCCCCACCCCGCACGCGACGCCTCGGGCAAGAACAACGCTTTCCTGCAGGCGCCGTCTGTGTATGTCGCCAGTGACGTTTTCCAATGCTCCATAGCGAACGTGCCAACGATCACTGTCGTCTCGAAACTGCAGCACACGGAAGCAAGAGCGAGACGATAGCCCGCGAGTCCAAAACCACGAACCGTGGGACCTCGCAGGGAAGCCTCGCAAGTCGGTACCGCCTAAAGCGGCCTGCCGCTGCTGTTCACGACCCGAACATTCCCATATGAGGTGATATGGTGAACAATACTCATGATCACAGCATGGGCACTAAGGGGTCTCCGCGTACCCGTGCTTGTAGAGCCGGCTGGGGGCCCAGAATCCTCCACTCACAATCGTTCTCAGCATGGCACTTTCGGTGAGGAGGACAGGAGGAGCAGGAGGAGGATGAGGAGGAGAAGCCGGCTCGCCGTCCCGTCCCGGCGCCCCCCCGCCCTGCGCCCTGCGCCCGCCTGCGGTGCCGTGCCTCCAGGGGCTGCCTCTCACCGCGCCGTGGCCGTCGTGCAGCTGGAGCCCTGCAGCGAGCACGACGCGGAGATTCCTCTGGGACGGATCGGCGGCGGGCGAGGGTTTCGTTGCTCCCCTCGTGCTCGAGGACCACATTCCAGAAATACGTTCGCGCACCCCGAACAGTTTCGAATCAATGTCGAACGAGAATCGCCTCCCACGGCCCGACGCGTGAAAACCCTCCGGTTTCGGTATTGTGTTTGGTGCTCGAGATTCTTTCTGGCGGTCAAGAGTAATCCCGCCAGCCCTCTGGGCGTCGGTGGTTAGGGCGTTTCCTCTCTTCCACCCCTCCCTCTTCCACTTCGGGGAGGGATTTACCCCTCCCTCGACCCCCTCCCCATGGACCTGGACAAGGGGGCGGGGAGGTGTCAGCGCGTCCAAAACGGCCTCGGCGAGGAAACCAAAATCATTGATTTTACCATGGTTTTGGCTCCATTTTGGCCTCCTGGGGGGGCAACCCTAATTGAAGCTCCCCTCTTCTTTGATTGATTTCCTCAAAGATGGCCCCAAGAGGCCCCCAAGAGGCCCCCAGGAGGCCCCCAAGAGACCCCCAAGAGGCCCCAATAGACCCCCCAGAGGCACCCAAGATGCTCCAAGAGGCCTCGGCGAGAATGCCAAATCATTGATTTTACGGCGGTTTGAGCCACATGTTGGCCTCTCGGGGGGGGCACTGATTAAGATGACTCCAAGAGCGACTGGGAGAGCCCAAAATGACCTCTAAGATGGTTCAAGATATCCCAAGATGTCTCATAATGGCTTCCTCTATGTGCTGCCCACTTCCCTGATCGAGGCAATTCCTCTGGGCATCGTTTCTGGATGGGCTGGTGGGGATTCGCGAAGCGTAACAATTTGGAACATCATGGGGCGAGGGGGGGAAGCAAGGAGGAGGAGGCCTGCTCGGAGGGCGGCGGGGTTTCTCAGAAGCCCTCGCGCCTGCCGAGATGTGTTCCCTGTGCCTTCGGGGCAGGCATAAAAAGACTCCTCAGAAGGCCAGGGGGCTTCCGAGCCCTCTGAGAAGGCCAGCCCCTTCCCACTCCCTCCCCCGGCTGGCCGCCGAACGGAGGGAGGCCCCCAAGTGTAGGTGGCGACATCCGAACCGTACCCCCACCAGCCATATGGTCTCCTGGATCGATGGGAGACTGGGGTGGGGCCCAGAGTTCGCCAATCTTTCGACGAATTCCGAAACTTACTTCCGCCGCCCGTCGAGTTGCCTGAGTCTTTAATCGGCGAGGGCGGGGTGAACATAGGGGCGGAGTGGCCAAAGCTGTGCCCAAACATCTGCCCCAAAATGACCGCAACTGCCGCCCCGAACGCGACCGGGTGTGATCCATGTTGGTTGGGCACGATTGTCCAGTTTGGTAACAGTTCCTGTCGTACTACAATCGAGGTTAATTGACGAGGACACGCGAGAGGACTCAAGACCCTGCCGAGGGCCGCTTTGCGATAGGAATTTAGAAGGCATGGTTCGCAAAGCACGGGAGGGTACACTCGATTTGGCAGGGTCGACCTACTTATCAATTTCGGCTACATGTTGTCTCTTGCAAATTCTGCCACGGTTTCGGCCGCAGGCCTTTGTCGGCTGACGGGGGATGCCACGTCCTCGCGGTCCCGATCCCGGGGCGCAGCAGGCCTACGGAGACGCGACCCCACGGATACGTCCCGCGCGGGATATCCGCGCAAATCCACCCTGCATCCGTGGGGTCTCGGTCGAGGAGCCCAGACAACGAGGGGAGATTCCTTCCACCAGCGAGCCGGGAGGAGAGGGAAGGAACACGAGGAGCCGGGTGGGGAGGCAGATCTTCGGCGGCAGCTTCTAAAGGGCCCTCGTGGTCACGATGGTGAACTGCCGAGCCCGATCCGGGGGTCGATCCAGCCAGATTGCACGAAGGATCAAGCCACGTGTAGCCAGACTCTATCAGATTGAGCCGAGACTTGCAACCGGAGCGGCCCCGCAGAGGCCCCCAAGGGGCTCTCAATTCCTCCTCCTCCTCCTCCTCCTCCTCCTCCTCCTCCTCCTCCTCCTCCTCCTCCTCCTCCTCCTCGGCTCCACAACGGCCGGGGAAACACGTCGTCCAACATCGTGGCCGGGCTTCGGCCCAACGTCTGGTCGCGAATGCGCTTCGAAAAAGGCAGGAGGCAGCCGTGATTCGCCGTAGGCGTCGTCGATCCGCCGCCCCCTGCGGCTTGCCACGGGGGTGCACGGCGTTCCAGATATCTGAATGGCTTTGATTGTTCTTTTGCAATGCAAGCGCGTCTATCCAGAGTGGTCCCAGCGTCGAAGTTTGTCTGCATGTGCACAAAATCATAGCTGTGCGCGAGGAGGTTTAAAAGAAACAGCTGAAATTGAACAGCCTGCCTCATGGGAAAGGTCAGCACGTGAAACTTGGGTACAGTCCAAGGCGCGCACAAAATGCGCGATGTCGGTTGCTGTCGGGACCCGACTTGTAGGTGGCCTGCACGTGTCGTAGGTTCGTTCAAATTGAACTTCGCGTTCCAGCCGCTAGGACAGGAACATCATGCGAAGACAGTGTTGTAGAGGGGCTCACACAGATTATGGGTGCGCCTGCACAGGAAGACAATACATGAATCTCTCCGGGACATTAAAGCGCCAGCACAGGTAGCGGGCGCGCGTTCGAAAGGATTTGGAAGACGGATCGCGCGCCTGCCAAACAGCGTTAAAAAAGCATCCTGCAAACGTGTGGCAGCCACACACGTCAGAATACATTTGGAGTCAGGGCTGTGAGCGCGCCAGACAGACTCAACTCATCAACTGCCGCATTGCTGAGCGGCTGTCGAAAAGGGTCGAGAGGAAACGATGGCGTGGTCGGAACGACGCCAGCCCCAGGTGGTCCGACCCGAACTCACGGAACCCAAACAGCAAAACAAGCCCCGGCAATCACTAGTTGGGCAAGATGTAGCGGTTCTGAATGGTTTGGGTTCTTTTTAGATGTCCCCAATGGGGTCTCGGCCCACACCGCCGGCCACCTGGAAAGCCACCGAACATTCGTTCTCCATTGGCCGTCCCCCCCAAGATGGCCTCCTAGACAACTAAGATGGTCTCCAAGACGTGAAAATGGCCCTAGAGAGCCCAAGATGGCCGGCAGATGTCTCCAAGGCGGCCGAAGATGCAACCAAGACTACCTAGGATGGCCCCGAGATGGTCCAAGACGACCCAAGAGGCCTCAAAGAGGCCTCCAAGAAACCTCCAAGACGGCCCAAGAGGTCTTCAAGAGGTCCTCCGAGAAGGCCCGAAAAAGCCAAAATCAATAATTGTCCGACGGTTTTTGAAAGATGTGGGCATTCTTAATGTCGGCATTTCGACGGCCGCAGACGGCCCAAGACGCCTCCAAGATCGCCTCAAGAGCGCCCAGGAGGCCTGCGACATGACGCCCTGACGGCCCAAGAGGCCCACAAGACGGCCCCCAGGAGAGCTTCAAGACGCCCAAGATGACCTCCAAGACGGCCCCGAAGCGCCCCAGGAGGGCCCCAAGTCGGTCCAGAGAGGCCCACAAGAAGGCTTCCGACGGGTCAGGAACGCCCTCAGGCGGCCAAGGAGGCCATCAAGACGCCCCCAAAGGCCCCCAAAGAGGCCTCCAAGAGATCCCCAGGAAGCTCCCAGGATGCCCCGGGAGTGCCCCAAGAAGCTTCCAAGAGGCCTTATCCTCCTTCTCCTCTTCCTCATCCTTCCTCTCCTGATGCTCTCCTCCATCCTCCCCAATCCTTCTGCGAAGGGATTCCACTACGGCTCGGGGATCAGATTGTCCGATAGCTTGTCTAAGCCTTGGCCACAATATTCTGACTTTTCGGCGCTTCCAAAAGGCAAGCGGCGGAGGTGACTCTCCGTTGGCGTCTCCGATGAAACACACGAGGCAAGCCAAAGGCACCACATGCGGCGCTTGTGCCGGACCTCTGCGGATGATGGAGCGATGAGCGCGATGCTACCGTTAGGTCGGGCATGTCCTCCTACAGGCGGACTCTGGATGGATAGTAAACACCATCAAACAATGCTCAAACATAATTAGAACATAATATAAAAATCGTCCCCAGACTATTTTTGGACTATTTTGAAAATATTCCTCCTGTAGAGGGACATGCCCGACTTAGTGCTACCGATATTTCGCGGACAGCGTAGCGTGCATGACCACGCAGCCGAAGGGCAAGCGCACAAACTGCGGTGCCCCTGCATCCGAGTACGTTTTTTACCCGGCGCCAGTCGGCGAAAGGCGCCCGCACACACCGATGTCTCCTTGACCTTTTTCACTGCCTCCTCTCTTTGGGCTCTCCTGGAAGCGTGCCCGAGCCCCTTGGGACGTGATGGGGATGCTTGTGATGAACCGAACAAGGATCCCTGACCCGTTGGGGTAGCTCTTTTGCAGCCTCTTGTTGCCTCATGGGGCCATCACAGGGCCCTCTCGGAGCCTTCGTAGGACCTCTCAGGGCCGTTCTGAATGGGCCGATGCCTCTGGGAGCCTCGGGAGAAACTCTTGGACACCTGCGGAGCGTATGGAACCGGTATAGGTAGAAAGTTCTAGTTCTGAACATCGTAACATCGGTTCTGCTGAAAAGTACAAAAGGAATTGTAGTTCATATATTTCCACGGCTTTGTTTGCTATGAGGGGCCTCTTGGAGGCTAGTGTGGCGTCTTGGAGCTGTCTTTGGGGCCTCCTCTGGCGCCATGATGGCCTCTCGCAACCTCTCTCTGGCCCTGGCAGGATCTTCTGCGGGGTATCTTCGGGGCCTGCTGAGGCGTCTTAGGCTACTTCGAAGCGCTCTGGAAGCTATCCAGAATCAAAAATGAAGGACCCACACATTCCTTCGTAAATGAACGTGCAATCATCTTTCAATCCTCTGAATCGCTGTTTGGGCCCTGTTTAAACTCTTTTGAATCCATCTTGGGGTCGTTGGGAAAGGGCTAGTGGGGCATCTTGGAGCCGTCATTGGGGCATCTTCAGAAGAGGCTCCAAAGACGGCCCAAAATTTCAGAAGGCCGTCATATGGGCCAGAGGTTCTGGCCCCAACTCTCTCTGGCCTCTGAAGGACCTTTTGAACCTTCTCAGGCGTCAAGGGGGCTTATTGGGATGCCATTGGAATACCCTTGGGAGCCTCTTGGGGGCATCTTGGGGGCCCCTTAAGGCCTCTGAGGGCGTCTTAACTCTCTGGAGCCAAGCAGAAGGAATCCCAAGACTACCAAGAATGCTGAGGAGTTATGAAATCTTCTCACTTATCTGTAGAATTTGGAAATTATTGCCGGCTTTCTCGAACCGCTGTCGGAGCCGTATCGGGGTCATCTGGAGCCTCTTGACTTCTCTTGGGCTCTCTTGGAATTTTCCAGGAACTCTTTTTGGACATCTTACGGAGACATTTGGGCTGTCTGGGGCACCCCGGCGCACCTTGGGCACACAAGGGACGCCCTGGGGAGGCCGGAGCCATGCCTTGAAACTGTGTCGTCCAGGGGGGGGCTCCCGAAGCCCAGGCCTGGCGAACCTAATGCGCAGGCGCCACCAGCTGAGTAAGAACCTCAACTCGTTGGCAGGAGGTCAGCAGGTGGTAACCCAACATCAGCTGGCAACAGACCAGCAGGAGTGTTGCCAGGCAGCATGAGTACAAAGAAGGGGAGGGCACGAGAGACAACATCGCCTGTCAAAATAGCGCCGCCTGTAAAAGCAGTGTCGCCTGTGTCGTCTCCTCTCCCCGCGATGGCGACAAAAAACTGACAAGTGAGAGATGGGAGGCGAAGGGCGGGGCTGGCCAGCCAAAATGGCAGCGCCACTTACGTGCGGCACGGGCCAATGTGAACGCCCGAGCCACGCGCGGACTGAACATGTCCCCACCGCAGGCCTATTAGCTGCCGCTGCCCATGGTCTTCGTGGTGACAGCGGCAGGGACGAGATCGCGAGCGGCGAACGCATCCATACCCTCATCCACGCCGCCTGGCTTCGGGGGCGCGATCCCGTAGATACGCGCTCGCATGGATACGCTTCGCGCGGGGCATGCGCGAACAAAGGCGAGCCCCTGCATCCATGCTCGATGGCAACTCATGCGAGCCTCCCAGACCATCTTGTCGACTCTTGCGGATCGACGCCAATCGACGCCAGATCTACGCTAATCGACGCTGAATCGACGCTGGCCGACGCGAAATCGGCGCTACCTCATCGACTCCCAGACGCTAATCGACGCTAGAGACCGAAGTGCGAGGGTGCAAGAGGCTCCCATGACTTGCTTCCGAATCCATGGATCGGGGACCTTCTGACCCGTGCCAATCAAGACCCGAGTCAGTCAGGCCTTGCAGAATCCTGCAAGATCCTGCAAGATCCTGCACCCAAACCTGGGTCAATGCGAAGGGTCCTGCAAGATCCTGCACCCAAGCCCGGGTCAGTGCGCCCCTGGCCCTGCAGGATCCTGCAAGATCGGGCACTCTGGCTGACCCCCGTTTGCATTGACCCCCGTCTCAAGGCTCCCTGAGGGGCAACGATAGGGGGGGACTGGAATAGGGGGGGACACATCCACCTGGAATCGACGATACATCGCCGATACGTCGGCGATAGGGCCCCGATGATGAACCCGCACGCTCCTGGGCAGGTCTGGGCCCGGCTATCGGGCCCCCATCGGCGATCAATGCGCGATTGGGGGTCGATGCATCCCCCCCTGTGCCTATCCCCCCTATCGTTGCCCCTGACTCCCGAATGGGAGTCGCGGCCCTGGGGCCGGGCCCGCGATGCCGTGGATACGGACCTGCCCCGTGCCCGCGAGCGGGGGCGGGGCAGAGCCTCGGGAGGCGGCGGGCGAGGCTGGTCGAGCAGGGAGCGCAGCGCCGCTTCGGCGGGGGCACGGTGGCACCATGGTGCCGCCACGCGCCCCGGCACCGACGGGACGTCGGGCGCCGTGCTGGGCAGCGGAAGCCAGAGGAGGGAAGCTTGGGACGCACGGAGACATACTGTTACTAGATGTTCTCCATGGAGGCGCGCGTCCGACCCAAACATATAGCACACCCATGTTGTAGTATATCGTCTCCCGAGCGGTGTGGCCAGAAGCGCACGCCACGACGCATAGACAATGAGACTTCTCGGTGCGCGCATCGCCCCCGGCGGGGCGACGCACGTATAGTATAAGTATGCTGGGGTGACGCCGAGGAAGGGCGAGGGAGGGCTGGGAGACGTCGTAGCCATGGAGTGTCAAAGATGCTGCTGCCCTCGACCTCAGGACCCGCAAGCGAGACGACGGGACGGATGGAGCAACTCACAGTCGAACGCCGAACGACGTTCGCAGGACGCGGGCGCACGACAGGTGATCGAGTCGGGAGGGCACCCTCACGACGACCAAAGAAGGCGAGGGAGAGACGTGAAAAGGCCAATGAAATGAGCCCGCGCTGCATTTCAGCGGAGTGTGAATAAACAGGGTAAGGCATCTGGTTGCTTGGCTGAATCCCACCAGCCCTTTAGGGCGTAGGTGGTCTAGGGAGTTTCCTCTGCCAACCCCCCTTCTTTCCCTTCGGGGAGGGGTTTACCCCTCCCCTTACCCCTCCCCACTGACCTGGACGAGGCGTCTCGCGAGGTGTCAGGGCGCCCAAGATGGCTCAAGACGGCTCCAAGAGCGAAAAAGCGAGAAAGCACAAAACATTGATTCTACCTAGGTTTTGGAAGGATTTTGGCCTCTTGGGGGGGCCCAAGAGGCGCTTCGAGGCACTCTAGAGGGGCAACCCTAATTGGAGCTCCCCCCTTCTTTGATAGATCTCCTCCAAGATGGCCCCAAGAGCGCCCCGAAGGCTCCCAAGAGCGCCCCAAGAGCGCCCCAAGAGGGCCCCGAGAGACCCCAAGAGGCCCCCAAGAAGCCTCTAAGAGGCTGCCAAGAGACCCCCAAGAGGCCCCAAGAGAGTTCAAGATGGCCCAAGACGGCTCCAAGAGCGAAAAGGCGAGAAAGCAACAAACAATGATTTTACCTAGGTTTTGGAAGGATTTTGGCCTCTTGGGGGGCCCAAGAGGCGACTCGAGGCACTCTAGAGGGGCAACGCTAATTGGGGACCCCCTCTTCTTTGATCGATCTCCTCCAAGATGGCCCCAAGAGCGCCCCGAAGGCTCCCAAGAGCGCCCCAAGAGCGCCCCAAGAGCGCCCCAAGAGGCCCCAAGAGGCGCCCAAGAGGCCTCCAAAAGGCTCCCAAGAGACCTCCAAGAGGCCCAAGAGGCTCCCAAGACGGCCCAAGACGGCTCCAAGAGCGAAAAGGCGAGAAAACACAAAACATTGATTTTACCTAGGTTTTGGAAAGATTTTGGCCTCAAGAAGGGCCCAAGAAGCGATTCGAGGCACTCTAGAGGGGCAGCGCTAATTGAGGACCCCCCCTTCTTTGATAGATCTCCTCCAAGATGGCCCCAAGAGCGCCTCGAAGGCTCCCAAGAGCGCCCCAAGAGCGCCCCAAGAGGGCCCCAAGAGGCCCCAAGAGGCCCCCAAGAGGCCTCCAAGAGACCCCCAAGAGGCCACAAGAGGCTCCCCGAGATACGCAAGAGGCCCCCGGGACCGCCAAGAGGCCCAAAGACGGCCCAAGAGGCCCCCAAGCTCGCCATTGTCCTCCTCCTCCTCCTCTTTTTCTTCCTCCTCCCTCCTCCCCCTCCCCCTCCTCCTCCTCCTCCTCCTCCTCCTCCTTTTCCTCCTTCTCGTCCCCCTCGTCCTCGCAGTCCTCCATCTCCTCCTCCTTATCTTCCTCCTCCTCCTCCTCCTGCTCCTCCTCCTGCTCCTCCTCTTCCTCCTCCTACTCCGACGACGACGGCTCCTCCTACATCCTCCCCCTCTTGGGGTATATGGCGGCTCACCCCGCCCTTTGTTCTTCTGCATGCTCCCCCGCTCGCCCAAAGAGGGGCCCCAAGAGGCTCCAAGAAGCGCCCCAGAGGCTTCCAGGATGATCCCAAGAGACTCCCAAGATGCCAAAATCCATCCAAAACTTTAGAAAAATCAACGTGTTTTGCTTTCTCGCTTTTTCGCTTCCGATGGCCATCCGAGGCCTGAAGATGGCTCCAAGATGGCCCAAGAAGGCACCAAGAGAAGCCCAAGAGAGCTCCAAGACGGCCCCAAGAGCGCCCAGGAGCGCTCCAATATTGCCTCAGGTGGAGTCCACGAGGCGATTCGAGGCACTCTACAGGGGCAGCGCTAATGAGCGACTCCCCTTCTTTGATTCATCCCCTCCAAGATGGCTCCAAGAGCGCTTGGAAAGCTCCCCCCTCATCACCTCCACTCCCCTGGGGCTCATTTCTGGACGGGCTGGTGGGGATACGCGAAGCGTCTAGAATTCACGACCCGTTCGACCAAAAAGCAAGCCGAAAGCCCATACGCTTCGTTGGCTTTGAGGTGAGGCCAAAGTTTTGCAGAACACCTTGGGGTCTGAGACCTAGAAGACGAGAGAGGACTAGGAGGAGAAGCAAGAGCACCACGAGAAAGCGGACGCTAGAAGACGAGCGAGCAAGAAGCGAGGCTGGCTGCTTTCGCGGCAAGCCGCACCAAAAATCGCCCACTCCCCTCGAGACCTCTCGCAGGGCGGCTTCAAACTCCTGGCGGGCGTAGGAGATGGCGACCTGAGCCCGCCCGCGAAGACCGCAGGGTTGCAGCTCTCGGGGACCGTGCGGCCCATCGTGGGGCTGCTCCGGAAAAGCGCGATCTACGCCGCCAAGCCTTGCGTCTTGGCCGGAACCACCCTGCAACCGCTCGCCCACGAAAGCGAAGCCGCTGCCTCGCGTACTCTCGAAGTCCATGGGAACATGAGCGAAATCGTGCGAATCCCTGCGGATCCCTTTCGTTATGTTGCATCCTCGGGGGGCCTTTTCAATCCCGTCGCGGCCCTGCACGAAAAGAATCCGTGTCAAACCCGTGTCGGCCTCGTCGGATCCGTGTCGAATCCGCGTCGGGTCCGCGCCAAATCCGCGTCGAGTCCTCATCGAGCCCGCGTCGGGCACAAGAGAAGACACCAGTTTGGGGGACAGGCGAGGTTCTCAAGATGCAACGTAACCACATCAGAATGTGTTTTATCAAGCTGCGCAATACATTGCGCGGCATCGCTGTGGTAGCAGCCTGGGGCTGGGTCCATACCTGTCGCGGGAGCTGATCGCGGTCCGGAATCTACGGATGATAGCCGTCTGGGTCCAGGGCCGCACCGACTCACGTCAGGATCGGAATCGTCCAGATTAGGTCTGAAGAAATTCAACACTTGGTGCGACGAGCTTGGATCGAACGCAGGAGCCACGTTGTTAAGCTGGCTGCTCGGGGTGAATGCTTGAGCTTTGCTGTTCAGACGCGTGGGCATACTTCCAGACGCGCTCACAGGACCGGCAGCAGCAGGCAGTAAGCCACTCTGATCATCATACAGCTCCTCCTCGGAGTCAAGGTTGACACTGGCCCAAGCGCCCAAACTACCGAGCGTCAAGCGTGGTGCGGAGTGGGGACTCCTCGTCGGCTACAGCGTCACTGAGAAAAGAGGGGCACGATCTGGTTCGGTGGAAACCTTCACTTGCAATACTTGCCTGCGTGGAGCTCACAACGTGGACGAACGTATTCTTGACGTGCATGCGTACCTGCATCCTGATGCAGCACGAATGAAGGATGTGACAGGTCCGTGCGCAGCTCGTGCAAACGGATGGCTCGATGCACGCGCGTAAGTCAAACCAGAAACTGAGGAGTCCGACGGCCCTGAGCCACAACGGCGACGGACTGCATCAATACCATTTGTTGAGTTCGTTCAGAAACAATAAAGGGGCCCAAGGACACACACATAAATACACACAAATCACGGGATTCGCTTTCATTTATGTGTGTAAATATATGCGTATATATATATATATATATATATATATATATAGGTGTGGGTGTTCGTCTTCCCCACACTTCTCAGATCTCCCCATATTTTCCTGGGAGTCGACGATAAGTGTGTCTGTGCTGTTTTCCATCCTGCAATAACCTGGTGGATCATCCAGTTGGGGGGGGTAGGGCGGGGAGAGGACGGCCGATAACCTAACCTTCTCGCTCTGGGCAGCCCCACGTACAGTAGGGGCCCGACCAGAAGAAACCTTCTACAAGAAACCCAACCCTGAGCCCCCAGAACGTCCATTAATTGTTGGCGTGGGAACGTCGCGCTCTCCATCGCAAAACCATCGGCACCCACGAAACCCCGGGCACCCTGGAGGCACGCAAGGTGTTTTGGGGCGTAGCCCGAATTTGTCTCTCGCGAGGTAAGCTGAGCTATACTGTGATCTGAACAGACTGGTCGCACCCGTGACGCGACGGCTTTTTCTCGGCCGCCAAGGGCGCAACTTATGGCGCAACCGATAGGAGGCGGTTTAAGTATGCTGCACAGGGTGTCTAGAGCTCCGACCACTTTATTTCGGCACGGCAACCCCTCCATCACCCACACAGACACATTCCACCAGCCAGCGCGCCCCTCCGCCCCGACCACTTTATTCCGGCACGGCAGACCCCTCCGCCCCGACCCCTTGTATTTCGGCACGGCACACCCCGTCCGCACCCCCTCCGCATCCCCCCCCCGCCCACCAGCCAGCGCGCCCCTCCGCCCCGACCTTTGTATTTCGGCACGGCATACCCCTCCGCTCAGACACGTTTTATTTCGGCACGGCACACCGCCCCCGCATCCCCCCACCCACCAGCCAGCGCGCCCACTCCGCCCCGACCCCGTTATTTCGGCACGCCCACCCCCCGCGCGCGCCTTCCGCCCCGACCCCTTTTATTCCGGGACGGCACATTCGTCCGCCCCGACCCCTTGAAATCGGCACGGCGCACCCCCTCCGCATCACCTCCACCCACCAGCCAGCGCCCCTCCGCCCCGACCCCTTTTTATTTCGGCACGGCACACCCCTCCGCCCCGAGCCCTTGAAATCGGCACGGCACACCCCGTCCGCATCCCCCACCCGCCAGCCAGCGCGCCCCTCCGCCCCGACCCTTTTAATTTCGGCACGGCACACCCCTCCGCCCCGACCCTTTTCTTTCGGCACGGCACACCGCCTCAGCATCCCCCCACCCACCTGCCAGCGCGCCCCTCCGCCCCGACCCCTTTATTTCGGCACGCCCCCTTCCCCCCAGCATCCCCCCACCCACCAGCCAGCGCCCCCTCCGCCCCGACCCCTTCATTTCGGCACGCCCACCCCCCGCGCGCCCCTCCGCCCGACCCCATTCTTCCGGCAACGCACACCCCTCCGCCCCGACCCCTTTTATTTTGGACGGCACACCCCTCCTCATCCCCCCTACCCACCAGCCAGCGCACCCCCTCCGCCCCGACGCCTGTATTTCGGCACGCCCCCCCCCCCCCCCCCCGCGCGCCCCCTCCGCCCCGACCCCTTTATTTCGGCACGGCACGCCCCTCCGCCCCGACGCCTTTCTCTCGGTACGCCCTCCCCGCATCCAGCGCGCCTTCCGCGCCGACCCCTTTTATTCCGGGACGGCACATTCCTCCGCCCCGACCCCTTGAAATCGGCACGGCGCACCCTCCGCCCCGACCCCTTTTTATTTCGGCACGGCACACACCTCCGCCCCGACCCCTTGAAATCGGCACGGCGCACCCCTCCGCATCCCCCCACCCACCAGCCATCGCGCCCCTCCGCCCCGACCTCTTTTATTTTCGGCACGGCGCACCCTTCCGCCCCGACCCCTTGAAATCGGCACGGCACATTCCCTCCGCATCCCCCCACCCACCAGCCAGCGCGCCCCTCCGCCCCGACCCCTTTATTTCGGCACAGCCCCCCCCGCATCCCCCCACCAACCAGCCAGCGCGCACTCTCCGCCCCGACCCGTGTATTTCGGCACGGCCCCCACTCCCTCCCCGCGCGCCCCGCGCGCCCCCTCCACATCCCCCCACCCACCAGCCAGCGCGCCCCTCCGCCCCGACCCTTTTTATTACGCCCCCCCCCACCCACCCACCCACCCACCCACTCACAAGCCAGCCCGCCCCTCCTCCCCGACCCATTTATTTCGGCACGGCACGCCCCTCCGACCCGACTCCTTTTATTTTGGCGCGGCACCGCCCCCTCCGCCCCGTCCGTGCGCGCCCCCTCCGTATCCCCCCACCTTTCAGCCAGCGCGCCCCCTCCGCCCCGACTCCTTTGTTTTGGCGCGGCACCGCCCCCTCCACCCTGACCCATTCATCTCGGCACGGCACCCCCCCCCCACCCCGAGCGCACCCTCCACATCCTCCCATCCACCAGCCAACGCGCCCCCTCCGCCCCGACACCCCCATCCCGAGCGCCCCCTCCATCACCCCATTCACCAGCCAGCGCGCCCCCTCCGCCTCCTCCCCCTTTCCTTTCTGTGCAAGAGCCATGACGCGCGTGCCACTTGTTCTCGGCCACCGAGGGCGCAACCTATGACGTAACCGATAGGAGACGGTTTTATTCTCGGCCGCCGAGGGCGCAATCTATGGCGCAACCGACAGGAGTCGGTTTTATTCTCGGCCGCCGACGAGCGCAACTTATGGCGCAACCGATCGTAGACGGTTCTATTCTCGGCCACCGAGGGCGCAATTTATGGCGCAACCGATTGGAGACGGTTTTATTCTCGTCCGCCGAGGGCGCAACCTATGGCGCAAACGATAGGAGACGGTTCTACTCTCGGCCACCGAGGGCGCAACTTATGACGCAACCGATAAGAAACGGTTTGTAGGTTCGGCCACCGAGGGCGCAACCTACGGCGCAACCGAGAAGGGACGGTTTTATTCTCAACCACCGAGGGCGCAACCTATGGCGCAACCGATAGGAAACCGAGCTGGAGCAGTAGGAAGACGAGGAAGACGAGGAGGATGAGGAGGGGACGAGGCGGAGGACGACGACGACGATCAGGATGGGGAGGAGGACGGGGAGGAATACGAGTAGTACGAGGACGAAGTGTGGGCATTCAAATGCGTGCGGGCCTACGCCCGATTTATGCTCGCCGTTTGGGCTGGCGGTGGGGCCCAAGCGGTGAGCTGTCTTGTGATTCTCGGCCTGGGTCACCACTGTAACCTAACCCTTTCGCCCTCTGGGCAGCCTCGCGTATGTCCGCGCGCCCCAATCATGCGTACCCCCTTCGGACCTACGCCACCGACAGGGCCAGGCTATCCACCGGGAGGGTGGGGGGCCGACAAGGTCAGGCTATCCGAAGGGGATTGGGGGGCGGCAGGCGGCCCGATAGCCCGGGTTATCGCCGGTCGAGGTGTGCATCGGGATCGGGCCGCACCGGCACAGAATCGAACCCGGACTGGATCCGCCGCGCAAGGACGCGCAGCAGCGCCGCGCAGGCATCGGGCCGCATCGGCTCTCCAGGACGACGGCATCGCATCGGATCACGTCGGCCGAAACCGGCATCGAGTCAGACCGATCGGATCGACGTGGGCCCTGAAGCCGGAAGGCCCCAGTGCTACCGCCCGCATGTGTCCCCCCAAACCCAGTACAGCGCTTCGTGGCCCCATAGGAGCTCAACCGAACATCCCAGTGCTACCGCCCGCATGCATCCCACCCACCCAATACAGCGTCTCGTGGCCGCATGGGGAGCTCCACTGAAGGTCCAAGTGCTACCGCCCGCATGCGCCCCACCCACCCAGTACAGCGCTTCGTGGCCCCATAGGGACCCCCACCGAAGATCCAAGTGCTACCGCCCGCATGCGTCCCACCCACCCAATACAGCGCTTCGTGTCCCCATAAGGACCTCCACCGACGGCCCCAGTGCTATCGCCCGCATGCGTCCCACCCCCAACCCAGTACAGCGCTTCGTGGCCCCATAGGGAGCTCCACCGACGGCCTCAGTGCTACCGCCCGCATGCGCCCCCCCCAACCAATACAGCGTTTCGTGGCCCCACAAGGAGCTCCACCGATGGCCCCAGCGCTACCGCCAGCATGCGTCCCCCAGATCAAGTACAGCGCTTTTGTGGTCTCATAGGGAGCTCCACCGACGGCCCCTGTGCTACCGCCCGCATGCGTCCCACCCCCAACCCAATACAGCGCTTCGTGGCCCCATAGGGAGATCCACCGAAGGTCCCAGTGCTACCGCCCGCATGCGTCCCACCCACCCAATACAGCGATTCGTGTCCCCATAAGGACCTCCACCGACGGCCCCAGTGCTATCGCCCGCATGCGCCCCCCCCAACCCAGTATAGCCCTTCGTGGGCCTATAGGGTCCTCCACCGAAGATCCAAGTGCTACCGCCCGCATGCGTCCCGAAGGCCCCGATGGCACAATCCGCATGCGTTTCCATGCGTTTCCCCCACTCAGTACATTGTTTCGGGCACACATAAAGAATTCTACCGAAAGCCCCAATGGCAACATCCACATGCGTTTCCCCCACCCAGTACAACGTTCCGTGGCCCATAGCGAGCTCCAGCGAAGGACCCAGTGCAACCATCCGCATGCGTGTCCCCCACCAAGCACAGCGCTCCGTGGCCCCATAGAGAGCTCCCCAGAAAGCCCCAGAGGCAAAGCTCGCCCCCACCCAGTACAGCGTTTCGCGGCCCGTAGGGAGCTCCACCGACGGCCTCAGTGGCAAAGTTCATATGCGCCCCCCCAACCCAGTACAGTGTTTCGTGGTCCAAAGAGAGCTTCACCGAAGATAATACCCACAACTGCGGGACTCACACCTGCATATGGTTGGGTCCTTCGCCAGGCTAATGTTTGGTTCGCGGAGAGAACGGGCGTGATGGCGGGAGGGGGAGGGAGGGGCGGCCATGGGGGGGACATGACGCAACGCCCTCCGACGCCGTGTGGGTCCAGCACCACAGACTGTGGTGCCAGACGCACTGCGGCAGTGCTTGGGACGCACTGGGGTGGGCGGGGGGGGGGAACGTGACGTGCAGGGGGGTGGAGGGGGCGGGAGGGGGGAGCACTACCCGCATCATGGCCCAGAGTCCCACCAGCCCTCTGGGCGTAGGTGGTCTAGAACAGATCCTCTTCCACCCCTCCCTCTTCCCCCTTGGGGAGGGGTTTACCCCTCCCCCTACCCCCGCCCCTGGACCTGGACGGGGGGGGCCGCTGGTAGTTAGAGCGTCCCAGATGGCCCAAGACGGCTCCAAGAGCGCCTCAGAGAACCCAAGATGAGCTCCAAGATGGCTCAAGATAGCGCAAGATCGCTCGAGATGGCTCCTAAGATGGTTCCAAGAAGCCCAAAGACGGCCCCAAGATAACTCCAAGTGGCCAAACAGCTCCCCAAGGAGGCCCCGAAGAGGCCAAAATCGTCCCAAAACCTAAGGAAAATCAATGATTTTTGCTTTCTCGCCTTTTCGCTTCCGATGGCCATCCGAGGCCTGGAGATGGTTCCAAGATGGCCCAAGAGGGCCCCAAGAGAGCCCCAAAAGAGCCCCAAGACGGCCCCAAGAGCGCCCAAGAGCACTCCAAGAGCGTTCCAAGAGGGGTCCAAGAGGCGATTTTAGGGGCTTCCGAGGGGGGGCGCTAATTAAACCCCCCCTCTTGTTTGATCGATCTCCTCCAAGATGGCCCCAAGAAGCGCCCAGGAAGCCCCAAGAGGTCCCAAGATGGCCCCAAAATGGCCCCAAGAGGCCCCCAAGAGGCCCCCCGGAGGCCCCCAAGAGACCCCCAAGAGGCCCCAAGAGCCCCCCCAGATGCACCCAAGATGCTCCAAGAGGCCTCGGCGAGAATGCCTAATCATTGATTCTACACAGGTTTTAGCCACATGGAGGCCTCTTGGGGGGGGGCACGGATTAAGATGACTCCAAGAGCGTCTGGGAGAGCCCAAAATGACCTCCAAGATGGCTCAAGATATCCCAAGATGTCTCATAATGGCTTCCTCTGTGTGCTGCCCACTTCTCTGATCGAGGCAATTCCTCTGGGCATCGTTTCTGGATGGGCTGGTGGGGATTCGCGAAGCGACAACAATTTCTTAACACACTCTCTCCATACAGCGGCAGACACGCGCGCGGCAATACACAGGCTCCAGCCACTACGCGTGGCAAGACACAGGCTCTGGCACCCATGCAGCTGCAGGAGGGGGGATGAAGACGAGGAGGGGGAGGGGGAGGAGGAGGATTACCAGCAGCAGCAGCATGAGGAGGAGGAGGGGGAGGAGGAGGAGGAGGAGGAGGAGGCGGAGGAGGAGGAGGCGGCCGCCAGCGAGCTACTCTCGAAGTCAGCCCCTCGCACACGACCAGTTGTGGAGGGGTGCTGCAGCGATGGGAGGCTCAGCAGGGCCGCGACTGGGAGGATACTGCAGGTTCGTGTAGCGACGACCCCAGAGGAGGAGGAGGAGGAGGAGGAGGAGGAGGAGGAGGAGGAAGAGGAGGAGGAGGAGAAGGAGGAGGAGGAGAATGACAGCATCGGTTTCTGACACTGCGGTGTTCAACCTTACACGCCCACGCTGGGGTGTTCAGCCTTGCACGCCCGCGCTAGGGTCGCCGCCGGTCGACACGACGCGAACCTGCCGGAGGAGGGCGGGAGCAGGGGAGGGGTTGTGCGCGCGAGCGCCACGCTCCTTCCCCAGGGGCGGCTGCTGCGGGGGGCCTCTCAGACAGGAGGGAGTCTGGAAGGCGCCCGGTGTGCAGAGCAGACCGCGGGCGTCCAACAAGTTGTGATCACACTCTCTTTGCTGCTTTTCGCATGGGCTCGAACTGTTTGTAACTCCCTGGTCCTGCAGCCCGCACCACCTCGGTCCGCTGATCAAGCAAACCACGGACAACCTGTACGTGCGGGTCTGTGGCGTCTGTCGATGTCGGCAAGGAAGATGGGACAGCCGAGGAGCCGTCAAAAGTGGTCGCCGACGACCCGACGATGCTCCTTCTCCTCTGCTCCGGGCTCAGAGACTCCAGGCCCGTACCTCTGACGACCTGTGGGGGAACGAAGAGATACCAATGCCGCCATTCCCAAGAACTATTCTAGGGTGCGCTCTGACCAAAACTCCAAATTGAACCCAGCCGTGGTGATGAGGGCCCCCAGGGAGGCCCAAAGTCACAGTATCCCAGCAAAGCACCCTACTCGCAGCTAAGGTGAAGAGGCGAGTCGAGGAGTAGGAGGTCGGCTAGGGGTCAAAGATGCAGCTGGGACAATTGGTGAGAGTACGGCCCTGTGCACCTTAAAGAGTGGTTTGCCAAGAATCCTGGCCGTCTGGACCAGCAATGCAGCCGGCATTGGGGCGAGGGCACAGTTGCTGGATAAATTGTGAGGAAGGCGAAATGGCTGCTAGACCTGGCGGCCTTGGGCTTACCGATCCGCTGTGGGACTCTTCTGTGGTCCGTTTCTACTGCTATTGAAACACTATAAGCGGAACGCTGTTCGGGAAAGAGTGGAGCCTGGGGACGGGCCGAGTCTTGAGTAGGGCCCGGCCGTCCTGGCATTTCTGTAGGCCTACCCCGACGTGCTCTTAAAACCAAATAATGTTCTAATAACAGAAGCACACTGCTTAGAACATGACACCGGTTGATTAAGACCAGAAGGTCTCAGCCAAAAATGCTCTAAGAACATGTTCTGCACACCGCACAAAGAGTTCGTGGGTCCAGATATCTCTATATATACATATACATAGACACACATATATATATACACATATAATTGCATATATCTATATGTGTATATATATATATATATATATATATATATGAAAGCCAGGGCGCCTCGCCACCGCGTGAGCATCGACATCTTCCCCCTCCTCCGAGACCTGGGATCTGAGCGGGCTGCGGAGAAGGCTGCCGAGGCGGTCCGCCCGGCAGCCGACCTCCACCTCGCAGTCTGGCACGACGACGCGGTGGGCCTCCCCCCGCAGGCCGCCGTGGGCGGCGCCCGGCGCCCCGAAGGTTGGGCTCGCGAGCCCCTGCTGCGCCCGGGCGCTCTGAGGGCTGGGGCTGGGGCTGCGACGGACGCCAGGCGGAGGGGAGCCTGAGCAGCGCTTAACCGACCCCCATCGGCTGCACGCAGAGAGTGTCCCTGGTGGAAGAGTCGGCCTTCGGTGCGCGGCCTCTTGGGGGCCGCGGGGGGCCAAGCGCAAGCGCGCAGGACACCACTGCCGCCTCGCGTTCGTCGATCGGGGGACCCCAAGCGGCCCGCACCAAAGACCACTCCGGCGAAGAGTCACTCTTACGTGTAGTCGACCCTTTCCCCAACGGCGTGGCCTGGGCCCAACTCGCCAGTTTACCTTCCCCAGACGGGGACACAGGCCGTTCACTTCGGGTTCCGAAGGGTACACCCCCAACTTGTGTGGTAGAATGGTGGGGGTCTGGGTGGGGATGGGGATGGTGATGGGGAGAAGGGTTGGTTAAACGACACTGAGCCGTAGGGGTGGCCGCCGTGCAGCTCGGGGCCTCTCTGGAGGGAGCCTCGTGTCGGGTGCTGCTAGAAGCGTGTCCCTGACCCAAGGTGCCCCCTAGATTTTGTCAAGGAGGCCCCCTTGGCCTCCAGAGCGCCCTCTCACGAGGCCCAGAGGGACCCACGATCTCCAAAATTGAGCGAAAAGCTGGGGGTTCCTTGGGCCAGGGGTACCTTAGTAGGGGAACGGACACTAACATAGAAAGAAGAACTCGGAGATCCGCGCCGATTTCTTGGATCGGCGCCGGAGGCGCCGCCAAAAGGGTCCGGCGCGGATCTGAGGAATCCGCGCGGACCTCCGAGTTGTTCTGTTGATGTCATCGCTCGTTCCCTTACTTTTTAGCACCCCCCGATCGTGTGCGAGGATCGTGCTCGTGCCCGCGAAATCGCGGCCCGCACTCCTCGGCCGCGGCGGCGATGGGCACGAGGGGGGGCGGCTCGGCGCGGGCGCGCCCCGCGGACAAAAACAAAACGCCCCCGCGTGCCCGGTCGGGCACTCTCGCGCGCCTCGGGGTGCAGACCGAGAAAGGGCGCGGACCTGGAGCATGCTCGTCGCTCGCGAGGGGGCTGCCATAATGCACGCCGAGTTTCTTAATAAGCGTCCGGGGGGGCGTCACCCCCGCCGACAGCCCCACATCCAGCCCCAGTCGCGGGCAGTCACCGCGCGCCGAAGGCGCTCCGAGCCCCGTCGCGGCGCGACGACGAGGCGAGGTTGACCCCCGTCGGAGGGGTACCCCCCACGCTTATCAAGAAACCCAGAGCACGGATACCGCTGCTCCCCGGACCTCTCCCAGGGTGCTTCTAACCAGAACGCCGAGGCGAATCCGCCCGTGGCGACGAGGGCCTCCCAGAAGGCCCCCACAAAGAGGCAAAGCGAGAGAAAGGTAGCGGTATCGGCACCTTTTTCCTCTCAGACATGAGGGCCGTGGATGGAACATCGGCTGTCGTGCTGCAGCAGCTCCTTCTGGCCGAGGCCCGCGCTGAGCGGGGGGGAGCCGTGGAGGGAACCGGCGAGCGATCCCCGGCTGGCGCTGTGGGGCGCTCCATCGTGCACCTGCTGGAGCCATCCATGCCCATACTCTTCGGTAGCAGCTCATGGGAGCCTATACCATCGGAGGGCGGGGGGTGAGATCGCAGCGGAGCGGAGACCCCCAACCGGGAAATCGTTTCGTTTCGTTCGTGTCGTGCGTGCGGGCGAGGCGAGGCTGCGTGGGCGCGCGACAGGAATGAACCCGCCGTTGCTATGGCGAAGTCAAGACAAATTCTTCTCCCCCATCCCGCCCGTCCGGCGGTGGCCCGCGGTGTCCCGCGGTGTCCCGTGGTGTCCCGTGGTGTCCGGTGGTGTCCGTTGTTGCTTGGGGGAAGTCAAGACGAATGATTCTCCCCCGCCCGCCCGTCCGTCCGTCCGTGCGGCGGTGGCTCGCGGTGGCTCGCGGTGTCCCGCTGTGTCCCGTGGTGTCCCGCGGTGTCCCGTGGTGCCCCCAAAAAAGAAATCGATAGTGAGATCGACAGGTGTTCCGTGATGTCCCGCTGAGTGATATCGATGGTGATATCGATAGTGAGATCGATAGTGAGATCGATATGGTGTCCCGAGGTGTCCCGTGGCGTCCGATGGTGTCCCGTTGAGTGAGATCGATAGTGAGATCGATAGTGAGACCGATAGTGAGATCGAGAGGTGTCCCGAGGTGTCCCGTGGTATCCCTTGATGTCCCGTTGACTGAGATCGATAGTGAGATTGATAATGAGATCGACAGGTGTCCCATTTTGTCCCGTGGTGTCCCGTTGAGTGAGATCGATAGTGAGATCGATTGAGTCAGATGTTGGTTCGCCCCCCTCTCCCCGCCCACAACCTCCTTATCACCCGAAGGGTGGTCGTATAGGATACCATCTATTCGGCCCTCGTGAATCGACGCTAATCGAAGCTAGTCCACGCTAACCGACGCTATATCGACGCTGAGTCGGTGCTATCTCGTCGAGTACAAGATACTTCTCGACGCGAATGCGCTCTAGAGATGGAAT
The DNA here is from genome assembly GCA_963575745.1 of Prorocentrum cordatum. Taxonomy (NCBI): domain Eukaryota; class Dinophyceae; order Prorocentrales; family Prorocentraceae; genus Prorocentrum; species Prorocentrum cordatum. The sequence continues at coordinate 157,172 of CAUYUJ010017751.1, forward strand.
TGCGACGGGGTCCGAGGCTCCCACGACTTGCTACCGAACCATGCCCACACCAAACTGTTCGAGGTCCTGCCCCAGGCCCCTGGGGAGCGGTGGGAGCGGATGCCTGCCCGCCTGCAGGGCCGGGCAGAGGTCCACGGCCGCCATCGATGTCGCACCAGCGCGAGGACGACACCCACGGGACACCCCGCTTGGCGCGTCGCGCCTCCACGTGCATGACGCACGCTGACCCTCGCGCCCACGCGCCGCCCTTTTGGGTAATATAACGGGTCAGGGCTCTGGCCCAGGCCGCGACGTGCGAGGAGCGACTCTCTTCGCGGTTCCACGGGCGACCTGGGATGCATGGGGCGGCGGGCAGACATCCGCCCCTGCCACGCCTCGATGTCCCGCCAGTGCGAGAGCGACGCTCGTGCAGAGCACCATGTTGCGATTGTACTCCATTCGGCCCCACTCCAACGACGTTTGGTGCATGACTCTTGTTGGCCCACGGTACCGAGAGCCTGTGCACGTTTTCCAGGCCTGGCTCGAGGATCGACGACCCCTCGGGATACGCCCACGTGGTATTGTGCATACGGGCCGATCGCGCCGACCGCCAAACATGGCGCGGCTGCGAAGCGGCGCATCGAGGTCCCCGATGCCGATGCTGGTTCACAACGTGGACCCCCATAGGTCTCGACCCCATCCCCAGGACTGGCGTTGCATTCCCGACTCATGTCTCGTGTCCCTAGAAGAAGAAAACAACAAACAACGTCATAAACGTCAAGTCTCGGCGCTCCGCGCGGATTTCTTGGAGGAGCGGCGCCGGAGGCGCCGCCGGGGTGGCCCAGGCGCCGATCCAAGAAATGCGCGCGGAGCGCCAAAAGTTTGTGTTTATGGTGTTATTCCTTTTTCGAGTCACGGCGCGAGGGGGTCTGCGGCCGAGGGCGGAGATCACCACCTGGATGTCCCCTGGAACACGATCCGGCCAGAAGGTCCACGCGGATCCGGCCGTGTGGCGACGCGGAGCCTCTCCCAGAGATCCCCCAGCACGGAACACGGCGCACAAAAAGACACACACGAGGTTCGAAGTCCGCACCTCGAGCGGTGGACCAGAAACCGAGCGACACCACCCCACCTACGGCCCCACGGGGCTTAGCGTACTCCAGGAGATCTGGCGTGGGCTTTTGCGTGGAAAACAGTAGGGGTCAGACCACGAGAAACCTTCTACACGAAACCCAACCCTGAGACCCCAGGACGTCCATTGGTTTTTGGCGTGGGAACGTCACGCTTTCGATCACGAAACCATCGAAACCCAAGACACCTAGGGCAAGCAGGGTGTTTCTTGGCATGGGTCTCCATTGTACTCCAGGAGATCTGGCGTGGGCTTTTGCGTGGTATGCGCTGCGGCCCCCGATGGGCCGCAGCGCAGCATGGGGGGCTGGAGGTGGGGTGGTGCTGCTTGTTTCGTGGTCGAGACGTGGATGTGCGCTGGCGGTGCACCTCCGAACTGCTCAGCAGCTCGTTTGTCACGGCAGCTGCGTGCAGCTGCGACGCCAGCGCCTCGCGCAGCCTCGCGATCTCCAGGTCCCCCGCTCGCGCGGCGCTCTCGGCCTCCCTGCAGCGGGACTCCAGGGCCAACAACCGAGCATCCTGCTTCCTGCCGCGGGCGACAAGGGTATCCGCATCCGTGCCCTCGCGGCCGACACTGCCCTGCGAAAGGAAGGCAAGTCTCGCGCGCGGTCCGTCTCCCCGCGCCCCCCACTCTCTATGTTCCCGCGGGGCGCCGTGCGACCAATTTTTTCCGCCCGTCCGCCGCGGACGACTCGACATGGAGATCCGGGGTTCTCGGGGGGGGGCAAGAAATGGAAGAATCTGTTGGCTTGCTTTTCAAAGGGGGGTCTGGCAGATGCGGAGGCGCAGATGTGAACAGGCCTCCCGCCCGAGATCCTGAAGAGCCCGTCGCAGCGATGGTGCCTCGAGGGTCGCAGAAACAGCAGCGCGTGTGTGTGTGTGTGTGTGTGTGTGTGTGTGTTTGGGGGGGGGCACGAGGAGGAGGAGGAGGAGGAGGAGGAGGAGGAGGAGGAGGAGGAGGAGGAGGAGGAGGAGGGGAGGAGGAGGAGAGGAGGGGGGGCACGAGGAGGAGGAGGAGGAGGAGGAGGGAGGAGGAGGAGGAGGAGGACCACGCGCGTTTCTGGCGTCGGCGCTGGGGCCGCCGACCCACCCAAAAACCCCCTGCGCGGCGGCTGCCGCTGCCGCCCTGGGGCGCCCCGCGCGCGGGGGAGGGGGCGCGGAGCGGTGGGGGGTCAAGGCGCGGGCCCGAGAAACCCGCGCGGGCCTCCGAAAACTTTTGCGCGGTCGGAGGTGGCTCGTGTCCGGCCCCCGTGGTGCCTCTCCGCTATGTCGCTGATGTGCTCGCGTATCTCCTCCTCCATCGCCTCGGAGTGCTTCGACTGCCTGGACTGGGCGGTGAGCGCGGACAGCGTGGGCTGCGGCGGAGTGGCACTGCGCGCCTCTAGCGCGAGGTTGCGGTACTTCTCCACCTGCAGCTCAGCCTGTGCACGAGAAGGGCGTCCTGCCACCCTCGCCCTCCTGGGTGACTCAAAGGCCTCTGGGGTGGAGGCCTCAAGCCCCAGAATGGAAGTTGCAAACTTTGCATACATCGGATGCTGCAATTTCCACCCCAGAGGGCTGTTGGACCTCTGGGCCTGAGGAGGAGAGGGAGGAGGAGGAGGAGGAGGAGGAGGAGGAGGAGGAGGAGGAGGAGGAGGAGGACGAGGAGGAGGAGGAGGAGGAGGAGGAGGAGGAGGAGGAGGACCCCGCGAAAGATCACTGGGGGGGGGGCCGAGGGTCGAGAGCAAGTGGAGCCCTCTGGCAAGGCAGCACTAAGCCTCCCGTCTGTCCAGCCCCAGGCCCCTCAAGGAGACCGCTCAGAGGATCGCCTCCAACTTGTGGGGTGGGGTACCCCAGACATGATCGCGTCGTGAAAAAACTCAGGACGGCAATTTTTCTATTATTTTTGCCCCCGGGGGGCCCTCGCCGGGTCCCGGGACCGACAAAAAATGACTCAGGATGAAAAGCTGGCACCCGGGGACAGGGTCGGGACTCCCAGGGACGCCGTCCTGAAAAGATCAGGACGTCGCATGTCTGGTACAACTTGGCTCCGAATGGGACTCCACTGGCCACGGATGAGCAGTCCGTGGCGCGCTCTAGAACCCCTGACCCTGAAAAAGTTGGCATTTCTTGGCAGGGCAGCGTGCTGCTTATGCCGGCCTTCTGCCGAAGCCGACCATCCCACGCTGGAGGGGCCGCCTTCGTTCTGCCTCCGCCTGCTCCCGCCGAAAGGGAGAAGTCGGCTTCTCGGTCCCTCGACAAGGGGTCATTTCCTGGAGCGCCCATCGTGGCCACCCGTGGGGTGCAGCCTGACGCGATGGCTGAGGTGAGCATTCGAAAGGACCCAGCAGGCAGGGCAGGCGGCAGACCCTGACCACGGAGCCTGCAGCGCGAAGACCCTGGACTCCAGCTCCGAGCAGTGGCGCTGCGTCATCTCGGCCTTGTCACTCGCGGCCTTCGTGTGAGCTCAGCATGGGGAAGCCAGAGAGCGGAGCCACAGAGCGAATCGCGCCATAGACGCCCACCCGATTTCGCATTCATGCCAGGAGATGCCCTCGAGGAGGACAATGTCTCCAAGGACATCCTAGAGTCTCCAAGGACCTCCCACTCCCCGCCATTCCAAACGATCCTGTGGGGCTGCGTCCTCGCTTTGAAGAGGCATCGCCCCGCGTCCTCCTCCTACTCTCAGGCTCCGCCTCCTCCTCCTCCTCCTCGTCCTCCTCCCTACCCTCCTTAGCATTTCACCATCACCGTCGCCATCACACTCCGCATCCGTTTTGAAAACACCGTCCCACGGCTCCTTCCCTCCCTCCTCTCACCCTCAGCATGCCCTCATCGTCATCGTCATCGTCATCGTCATCGTCATCAGCATCATCATAATCACAATCATCAGCAGCATCATCATCACCCTTATCATCATCATCATCATCATCATCATCATCATCATCATCATCATCATGATCAGCATCATCATCATCATCATCAACATCATCATCATCATCACCATCATCATTAGCATCATCATTAGCATCATCATCATCATCATCATCATCATCATCATCACCGCCACCATCAACATCGTCGTATTAGGACCACCATCATCGTCATCGTGACGGTCACGGTCATGATGAAGATCATCTTCATCATCATCCTCATCCCCATCACCACCACCATCATCCTCACCATGATCATCGTCATCGGTATCAATACGGTCATGGTCATGCTCATCATCATCCTCATCAATAGCAGCATAGTCATGATCACCATCATCAGCATCAGCATCATCATCAGCGTCGTCATGGTGGTCGTCGTCAGCATCACTACCATCACCACCATCATCATGATCTGATCAGCGTCAGCATCACCATCACCATCATCATGACCACGACCACCGCAACCATCATCATCATCATCACCACCCTGGCAATCACCAACACCATCACCATCATCAGCAGCACCACCACCTTCTGATCCTCATCCTCATCATCCTCATCCTCATCCTCATCCTCATTAGCAGCAGTATCAACATCGTCTACATCATCATCAGCAGCATCATCATCCTCAGCATCATCATCATCAGCAACAACAACATCATTATCATCAGCATCGGCATCCTCATCATTATCCTCCTTATCCTCCTCCTCATCGTCCTCCTCATAATCCTCCCGCTCCTCCTCATCTTCAACATCACACCTCTCGCACGCTCCGTGGCCCCATAGGGAGCTCCAAGGCCTCAGTGGCGACGTTCGTAGGTGGACGTCACGCCTGTTTCGGCACACACACACACACACACACCTCACGCGTTTCGTGGTCCCATAGCGAGCTCCACCTGAGGCCCCAGTGACGACATTCACAGACGGTTCCCCGCCCATGTCGGCACATCCCTCACCCGCTATGTGGCCCCTATAGTGCTTATAGCGACGTTCGCATGCGGGCGTCACGCCCGTTTCGGCACACCACTCACACGCGTCGTAGCCCCGAATGGAGTTCCAATCTAACGCCCCAACGGACACGTTCAGCTTAATCGAAGTCTCCAGTTGCCACGTTCGCATGCGGTTCCCGCCTATTTCGGTACACCCCTTACACCTTTCGTGGCCCCTTAGGCAGCTAAACCTACGGCCCCAGGGGCGCCGTTCGCATGCCGTTCCGCGCCCACATTGGCACACACCTCCCGCTGTTGTGGCCACCGAAGGCCCCAGTGGCGAGGTTCGCATGCGCTTCCCCGCCCATTTCGGCACACCCTCACACGTTTCGTGGCCCCCCGGGGCAGCTACATCTACGACCCCCATGGCGACGTTCGCATGCGCTTCCCCGCCCCTTCCGGCACACCCCTCACGCGCGTCGTGGCCCTCTAAGGGAGCTCCACCCCTTCGGCAGCCCTTCCTGCCGGGGGCGGTCAGCAGCGAAGGCGGACGGCAACGCGCTCGAATTGCCGGCGTGCCGCGCCAGAACTAGGGCTCGGTCGGGGATGTCCCCCAGAAGGCGGATCTTGGTTGACATATAACAGGTATTCGAAACAAGCACACCAAAAATGGTCAAACATGGTTGGAAGCTCGGTCCGAGACTATTCTTGTGGACCCCATCTTGGATGTTCCTGCTGTCGAGGGGCAGGCCCGACTCAAGACTGGGGGGGTCCCCTTTGTGGGCCCTGGAAACGGCAGGGCCGTTTTTTCACCGTTTCCAAAAACATGTCCCTTGAAAATGGAAACGGCAAAAGAACGGCGACCGGAAACGGCAAAAAAACGGCTCCAGGATTGGAACCGGAGCCGGAACCGGTCAAAAAACGGCGACGGAACCGGTCAAAAAACGGCGTCGGAACCGGCAAAAAAACGGCAAAACGGGACCGGTAAAAAAACGGCCCTGTCGTTTCCAGGACCCGCTAAGGCCCACACGACTCGAGGAAGAGGACCGAGGGCGGCCGCGAGGAGGCACAGAGTGTGCGGAGCCCTCGCGGCGCAGAGAGTCTTGGCCACGGGGAGGGCGCAGGCGGCACCTATTGTCCGCCCCCCTCTCCTCTCCTCCCTCCCACTCCCTTCACTCTGCTCGGGGATGCGCCAGATCCGTGGATCGGTGGAGGTGCCCTCCCCAAAATGCGACCAGAGCCGCCCCGCTCGTCGGCGGAAATCCGCGATTTCCCATGGGAACGGGACCCGTCGCTAATCCACGACCCCTTGATCCATGTTGGCGAACCCCAGATAATGGCGCGAGCACCATTGTGGAGGGGTCCAGGTCCCCTCCCCCTGCGTACGATCGTTACCACATTTTTGGGGGGGGGAGGGCCTGGGTAACGACAGCGACGCGCCAGCGGATAAAAACAAACCCTCCCCCTCGAACAAACCATCCCCCTCGTTTTGTCGAATAGTCTCATCGTCGCTGTCTTCGTCGTCGTCCCCCTTCAGGGTCGGCGGCACCGGCCGTGTAGCCTTCGCAATCTCAGCCACCAGGAGTGCGTGCAGGCGGCCCCAGGCACCGGAGACTGGTGCTCCCGGGGAGTGCGGAGGTGCTCCCGCGGATTTTGGAGGAGACAGAAAAGGATAGTCCAAACAATGCTTCAAAAAATGGTCCACTGCAGTCGAAAATGATCCCCAGACGATTTGACTCTTTGGGAATCTGCCTCCTGTAGAGGGACGTGCCCGACTTGACCCCAGGCACTGCAGCCTGGCGTACCAAACTGTGTGAAGGGGAACTGGGACACACAAATAAATACACACAAATAAAAATATCCCCCATATTTTTTCTCATATTTTCTAGGTTTTTGTCTTCCCCCCCACTTCCCATATTTTCCCATATTTTCTTGGAATCGCCGATTAATTGTGTCTGTGTGTTTTTTCCCCTCCTGACTGTGGGCGGTGAGTCCAAACTGCCGCAGGGCGGGGGCCGGGCAGCGCCGCGAGCCACCGGGGAGGCAAGCCGTCGACAGGCTGGGCGGCACGCAGACCGCCGCTGCGGAGCCAGGGCCGTCCCCTTTCTCGGCACGCCGCTCGCGCGGGCTTCGTGGCCCCACGGGGAGCTCTGCGTGAGGCGCCGGTGGGTGCGGCCACATGCGGTTCCCCAACCCGTTGCGGCACACCCTCGAGACGCTTCGCGGCCCCAACGGGAGCTCCCACCGCAGGCCCCAGTGGCCCCATAGGGGGCTCCACCGAAGGCGATACTCACGACTGCGAACACACTTGTTTCGCCGCATGTGGTGTATCACATTACGGGCTCGGCTTTATCTGGGGTCCTGTGCAATGGTCGCGCTTGAAATTATGGTCGCGATGTTCGCATCTGTTGCCAACATCTTGAAATCTGTTCTGCGAGAGCTTATGATTCTACCAGACGGAGCTTGGTACTGTAGCTGGCTGGGTCGACTTCGTGCCAGGACGGCGCGGCGGGCGCGAGTCCCATCGCGGAAATCCCACCAGCCCTCTGGGCAGAGGTGGTTTAGAGCGTTTCCTCTTCCACTTCCCTTTTTCCCCTTCGGGGGGGGAGGGGTTACCCCTCCCCCTCCACCCCGGCCCCAGGAGGCCTTCCACGGCTACCTGGAAAGCCCCAAGAGAGCCCCAAGAGGGCCACGAGACCCCGCATAAGGACGCCCGAGAGGAACCCAAGCCCCCCGAAAAGAGCCCCAAGAGGGCCCCAAGAGGCATTTTGATGCCTCCTGAGGTAGGGCCATCGTGTTCCTCTTTTCCTCCTCGTCCTCGTCCTCCTCGTCGTCGTCGTCGTGGTCGTGGTCGTGCCCGTAGTCGTGGTTGTGGTCGTGGTCGTGGTCGGCGTCGTGGTCGTGGTCGTGGTCGTCGTCCACAACGTCGTCGTCGTCGTCGTCGTCGTCGTCGTCATCATCATCGTCGTCGTCGTGATCGTTGTCGTCGTCGTCTTCCTCCTCCTCATCCACCTCCTCCTCCTCCGCCTCTGCCGCCTCCTCATTTGCCTCCTCCTCCTCCTCCTCCTCCTCCTCCCCTCGCCACGCCGGCC
>CAUYUJ010017751.1:170211-195211 GCA_963575745.1 Prorocentrum cordatum
AGGTTCGGCGAGCGCGCGAAACCAGCAGCGCGGCTGCTGACGCAGAGGCCCTCTCCGCAGCGCTTGCCACCCCTATGAAGGCTATGCCGACGAAGGCCCAGCCAATAAAAACCCCGCCCGACATTCGATGAGCCCACGGCTACAGCGCCGCGGGATATCGAGGCCCTCGCTCTGAAACGCCAACGGATCTTGCCGGCGGCGCGAGATCGCTGGAGCGCCGCCGCTCAGGGATCTCCCATCGAAGAGCACTCCCGGGGACTTTCCGTCCAAGGGATTTCCTGATGCCTTCTCCGCCGCACGTGCAGCTCGGAGTCTCCGCGCGCAACAATTGCGCCTCTGCTTGCACACGATTTCTCCACGCCCCGCTCCGTCAAACGGCCCTCGGTGACCCCCTTCCCCACTTTCTGCTGGACCAGCCGAATTGTTGCTGTCACGATTCCAAACCCTCACCCTCCGTCTTCCTTGTAACCCAATCTCCTCCTGCTTGCATTCCTGATTTCCGTCCTCGTTCCCGCCCGAAGATGGCCGCAGCGCCACTGCCGACGAACCCCGCTTACTTCGTTCAAACCTTCCGGCGCCATTTCATATGGCATCGTGCTTTGTTCGAAGCAGACAAGGTGGCCAGGCCAACCAACCAGGCAAACCAGACCGACCAGACCAAACCAAAGACACTCAAATATCAGTCAAAGACGCGCGAACCAGCAAGGCCAACTAACCGGACCAACCAGACCAACCAGACCAGCAATCGCAGCTTTAATCTGCCAGACTAACCACGCGAGCCAGCCAGGGCATCCAACCAGACCAACCATACCAGCTAGACCAGAAATTGCAGCCTCTATCAGCCAAAGTAACCAAACGAGCTGGCTCGCCACAGGGCAGTCGCAGCATCAGTGCTGTTGCTCTAGGCCCCGCGCACCGGAGCCGCCAGACGCGATGAGCTATCCCGAGAAATCAGCACGCGCGGGCTTCCCCGGCGGGCGCGACATTCGCCGCAGAGTTGGATCATTTCCACGTCCATGCCTACATCCCCCACCGAAGAGCGAGGAGGATATTCTCTCTGGCCGACGCCGAGGCATCATCTGTCCTTGGATCGTAGCAGAAAAAAACATGCTCGGGTGGAGCGTCATGAGTTGGAACTCATGGAAACCATCCGACATCTGCCTCTTCGATGGGCACGGTCGCGAGGTTCGCTGCGCGATAGATGATGCCGTGCCTTTGCGAGATGGTGGGGGATTCTACATGTATGTGTACGACAGCAGACGTATTCCGCAACGAGCTAGCAAAAGCGTTGCCGAAACCCTCCTCGTGCTTCCCAGTCGGCGGCGCAGCCGCAGCCCTCGCCCAGGAAGCGACGAGGCCGCGACTGGGACAGCCATTTCTCCGACGCGCAGCGCACTGCAACGCCCGAGTTATTTCGAGACCTCGCTAGCATTGTGAGCTTGACGCTGTCAAAGGCTTTCCGCCGAATGTGGCCTCTCTGGGTTTGCGAGTTGGGCGTTGTCAGATGCTTACCGCCGAAGATGATCTTGCTGGATTTTCGAATCTGGCATTGTCGGAGGTTTTCCACCGAAAACCGCGTTCTGTGTCTTCCATTACTTGATTGCCCGTTGCCTTCCTGAAAACGGCCCTCGGTGACTTCCTTTCTCTTGATCTGCGTGACTTGTTCGCCACAAGGGCAATCCCTCCCCGCCCTTCTGCGCTCAGGGAGAGCCTTCGGTGCCCCACTCTTCCTCCTTTCGCGCCCAAGGTCTCCGTTACCACTTCGGCTCAAGGCAGCGCGTCGAGACCCGTGCACTCTCCTGCCGACAGCTCCACCGCGTCTTGTGATTACCCTGGCTCGCTCTTCAGACGAGGCGCCAGTGCGCGCAGCGAGTACGAGGCTGAGACCTGGACGGCGGTGGGCGGCCGCGTCGTGCTCGCGCGCCTGTTCGAAGTAAAACCGAAGGGAAAAGCAAAGGGAGCGAGTAAAGGACGCGGCAATGGCAATGACACGCCAAAGACCGACATGTGCGAGCTGCACATCCTTGTCGGCAAGACTCTCCGTCGAAGAGACGCGGGGACAGACGTTGGCCGACCTAGGTGAGAAAGTTCGGCAGGGGCGCGGGAGAATGCAGCATGAGAGGATTGAGAAAAGATCACTCTAGAGGCTCCCTAAAGCGTTTGCGCGAGGGACTTGATTAGCACCGACTTCCACAATGGGCTCCCTGACTAACCGCGATGTGGCAGATCGTCTTGCATTACCTCATTGCTTGTTGCCGACCTGGGAAACGGCCCTCGTGACCACCTCGAACTTTTCCCCGATGGAGGATAGAAGGCGGGGAAGGGGGAGAAGGTTCAAACAATGGTGGGAAACATCCGCGACGAGGGTTCGGAATGCAGGATTGCGCAAATATGACTATGATGAGCAAACACATAATGGTTAAATTAAGTATGTGTGGTTCCTTGGTAGCGGAATTGGCAGCGCGACTTGAGTGCCCTTTTATTGCCTGCTTTGCGCACGGCCGGCGTCTTGTCACAAAACAAGACAACATGAACTTCGCGGCTAAATCTGGATCATGCGCGGCCACCCCACGATCAGCATCCATTGGCGTTTGACAAGGACCGCGGGGGTGCTGACATATCGCCGCCTGCTGCGTGTGGGCCCATCAGACACCATGATGGCCTCCCCGCCGCGATTGCGCACTGGTTTTGGTAGGGGCTGCCAAGTTTCCCGATGTGTGCTGTCACGTTCGCGGGCGCACCTGGCACACTCTGCACATTCCCCGGACGTGGCACGCCTGGCGCGGCTGGGCCATGCAGCACACATAGCGCACATGGAGCACGTGGCGACTCTGGCGCGCAAGGCGTGCCTGGCACGCTTGGGCCCCAGGGGTGCCTGGCGCACCTGGAGCGCCTGGCACGCGTGGCGCATCTCGCCCCATCGCGCACATGGGGTCTGTATTGGTTCCCAGCAGCTGCCCATCCACAGGGAATTGCTAAACACGCAGGTGCTGCTTATGTGTTGGGAGGGCGGGTGGGAGTGAACGAGACAGCTTGCAGGCGGGAAGGATGCCTTGACCCCTCCCCCTGCCCCCTGCCCCTGGACGGTGCCTTCCGCGAGGGATTAGAGCGTCCAAGATGGCATCGACGAGGAAGCCGCAACCAATGGCTTCATTAAGGTTCTGGCCAACTTTTGGCATCCTGGGGGTCGCCCTAATGTAGTACGGCCCCTCCTCTTTGATCGATCTCTTCCAAGATACCCCCCGAGGCTACCTCCCAAGGGTGCCGCAAGAGGGCCCAAAGAGGTGCACAGGAGGCCCCAAGAGGCCCCCAAGAGGCCACCGAGGTGTCCCCAAGAGACTTTGGAGAGACCCTAAGACGCCCCAAGAGGCCACCCAGAGGGAGGCTTCTGCGAGAAGGCCAAAATCACTGTTGTTACTAAGGTGTTGGCCATAATTTGGCCTCCTAGGGGGGACTCTAATGTACTACGACCCCTCCTTCGATCGATCTCCTCCGAGATGGCCCCTAAGATAGCCCCGGAGGCTCCCAAGTGTGTCCCAAGAGAGCCCCAAGAGGTGCCCACGACGCCCCCAGCAAGCTCCCAAGAGGCCCCAAAGAGGCCCCCAAGATGCTCCCAAGAGGCCGCACGAAGTCCACCAGAGGCACCCAAGACGCACCAAGAGGTCTCGGGGAAAACGTCAAAATCATTAAGTGTACGAAGTTCTTGGCCACATGTTAGCCTCTGGAGGTGGGGGGGGGCCTTAGTAAGGAGCCCACCTCCTTTGATCGATCTCCTTCTAGATGGCCCCCAAGATGGCCCCCAATGCTCCCAAGGGTGCCCCCAGACGGCCCCAAGAGGTGCCCAGGAGCCCCAAAGAGGCCCCCACGATGCCACGAGAATGCCCCGGAGAAGCTCCCCAAAAAACCTCAACGAGGCTCCAAGAGGCCCCCCAGAGGCACCCAAAACGCCTCAGGCGGCCCCTGGGACTGACACGAGACCCCCAAGACGCCCCAAGAGGACTCCAAGAAACTTTCGAAAGACATCCGAAGAAACTCCGAGAGGCATCGAAGAGGCCTCTGGCTTTTCTGCTCGCCCTCCTCCTCCTCCTCCTCCTCCTCCTCCTCATCATCATCATCATCATCATCATCATCATCATCATCATCCTCATCCTCCTCCTCCTCATCCGCCCGTTCCTCCTCCTTCCTCCTCCCTCCTCCCTCCCCCCCATCTCCCTGCTCCGCATCTTCGTCCTGCTCCTCCTCCGATTCATCTTCCATCCTCCTCCTCTTCAGGTACGACGTCATACCCAACCCTTGATTTCATTACATTATCCTCCACGTCCCTGACCATGGGCTGGGGGGGTGCGAGAAGCGTCTAGAATCTTCATCTGAACCGCAGTCGTCAAACATCCGGGCCGAAGCAAGATGCAATGAACCAAAGCGGGCTACCGTTGAAGGCGAGGGCGGGGGAAATGATACGGGCCTTGAACGGCCCGTGTCACCTCCCCCGCCCTCGACACGGCTCGGGTTCGGATCGGGGCTCGAGTGGGCCGTCCACGACACCAAACGAGCCCGCAACTAGAAACAACACCGCGTACATCGGACAGCCGTAATGGAAGATGTTCCAGCAAGGCCCATGGAAGTTTCCAAGGGGTGAAAACACGTTCGTTGGGCGCTGTGGGTGTCCTCAACCTACGCTGCAGAACCTTCGTCAGAGCTCCGAACGCTGTGCGAATTGCTGGCTTCGTGCTGGCCGACTGCCATTGTTTGTCGCGCGCGGGCGGAGGGCCTTTGGCGCGACGCTTGTACCCGTGCCTGGCTAAAGGCAACGACACATTGCAACGCGGTGGATTTGCTCCTCAAATTCAAAACACTACCGCGTGCAACGACTAGAGTAGGGCCCCTGGGGAGGCTCGACTTTACTATACAACTATCCTCTCTCCGTCCCCTTCCATGTGAGTCTCTTCCTGATTCACTTGCTCCTTGTGAGCTTGAATACTAAGTCGTCCCAAGGGGCTTGCGTCCTTCACGAAAGGAACCTGTGCTTTCGAAGTCGGGTGTTTGATTCGGCATGGCTTAGGAAGGCCAACACATGAGGGTTAGGGGATCTTCTCTGCAGATGTACAGAAAAACGCCCTTGATTATACCCCCCAAATGCCATCACTGGAATCGAAATGAGGCCACGTCTTCACGATTTATGATGGACAATTTGAAGCAAGTCCGACAGGAAGGTCGCAAGTCGCAGGCAACGGGCCGCACGAACAGGTCGCAAGAGACCCAAAATGTAGCTGGTGGCCCGGGCTGTGGTCTATAACCGGGTCGCCTACACCTATGTCCCGCCTCAAAGATGCGAGAGCTACCCGCACCCTGGGGCCCTCTTCTGGGTCCACTGGGTGGACCTCCTGGGGCTCTCTGGAGCCTTCTGCAAGCACTCCGAGGGCGGATCCATGAGAACGTCGTCTAAAAGTGTTCTCGGAAGCTGATTCTTGGATGCCTCCTCGAGCGAAACTACACGTTGTGCAAAACTTTCTTGACATGAGCTGGATGCGAATGAAATCGCAAGGCAGCCCGGGTCCCAAGACGCCCCCAACCAGCTACACGAAGCCCCACATTGGCGCCCGAGATGCCCCAAGATGCCCCCAAGAGGCCGTCAAAAGGCCTCCAAAGGCTCGCAGCAGGCCCCAAACGCACATGCTCCACACGCTCCGGACGTGCACCCCACGAAGCGTCAGGATTCCACGTCCGGAGGTGACGTGATGAGAGGCAGCGCTTTTCGACTTTACTGGCCAATGTGTTGTACGTCCTGTCTCTCATGTTCGCCGACCTAGGGGGTCCCCGGCGCGCCAAACGGTTGCTCCTTCCAAGGCTCCTCCCCCACGAGCCCAGTCCAATGGATTCGGACAGGACCAGGAGGTGGTCCCACTGAATTGCCCCTGCGGCCTCATCGCGGCCCCCGGCGGACTCACCTGCTCCCCCCCAGAATCGCTTAAACTGCCCCGGATGGCTCCGAAACGGGCCACGACAACTCCACGGCGGCCTAAGGGGACCGCAGATCGGCTCCAGAGGGCGCCCTGGCGTGCCAGAAGCTCCCAAGACGGCCCCAAACAGGACTGCAAGAGGGCCTCTAAAGGCAAACACCACTGATGTCCCTTGACGGTCTCTAGTGATTTGGCTTCTGGAGACCCAGAAAGGCCTACAAGGCTTCCCAGACTAGCACGATACTGGAAAAAGAGGCCCCAGAGACTAAGACGGCCGAAGAGGACGACGACCTAAGAGGCCTCCAGGACGCCCCAAGATGCCCCCAATAGGTCCCAGGAGCCCCGAGGAGGCATCAAACGACTCCCAGAAGCCCCCTCCCCCGAGGCACCCCAGAAACCACGCAACATACGAGGACGACACCCAAAAAGGCCTCATGCGCCGCCTCCTTCCCCCTTCTCCTCTTCCTCCTCCTCCTCCTCCTCCTTCTCCTCCTCCGCCTCCTCGTCCTCTATCCACTCGTCATGCCCGTTTCCCTCCCCCCCTCCACCTGAATCTCCCAACTTCGCAATCATACTCTACGGCTCCTGGGAAACAGCAGCCGCAAGGTCCCCAGGAAACGGCGGTGAAGAATGAGCCTATGAACCGCTCACTTCTCAGAGATGCGAGAACTACCCGCGTGAACCCTCCCATGTTTCATGCTTAAGGGGGGTCAACAAATATCCCGGGACACCCAGGAGAACCGTGATCCGGTATCCAATTCTAATATGTAGAGGCGTGAACGAGCAACTAAGGGGTAATGTTGAACTCTTCCTTAGGGCAACCCAAACGCACGATTTCGCCAGCCATGTCGTCACTGTGGTCCGCAGCCGCTCTTCCAGGTCTTCAGTGTGGCATCTCTGGAGCGTCAGCTCCTCCATCGACACGGCAGCCTGCTGGGACAGCTCGGCCTTCTGCTGCTCGTAGACCGCCAGCTGCCCGACCACCTCCTCGAGGTGGCAGGACAGCTCCTGCAGCTCCGAGGCGCTGTCTTCGCTGGCCAGCTGGCCGAAGGCCTTCTCGCGCACCCTGCACGCGGCCAGCTCGCGCTGCGCGCTGGTGCACCTGCTACTGATGATGATGATGATGATGATGAGGAGGAGGAGGAGGAGGAGGAGGAGGAGGAGGAGGAGGAGCAGGAGCACCTCGCGACGGCCGACTCGACTTGCCCGCGCAGGCGGTGCGACTCCATGTGCAGCAGGGCCTCCGCTGCCTGGGCCGCCGCATACTGCTCCGCCGCCTCTCGCGCCCGGCCGCGCAGGTGCTCGTTCTCGGCGGCCAGGAGCAGGTTCTCCCTCTGCGCGGCCTGCACGGAGGCCCGCAGCTTGGCGCTCTCCTAGGAGAAGAAAAAAGCCATACACATTGACTGTTGGCGCTCCGCGCGGATTTCTTGGATCTGCGCTGAAGCCCCCGGCGGCGCCTCCGGCGCCGCTCCTGGCGCGCTCCGCGCGCCAGGGAGGGGGGTCCGGCGCAGATCCAAGAAATCCGCGCGGAGCGCCAAGAGTATATGTGAATGGCGCTGTTTCTCCTTCGTCTCCTGCTGAGCGGCGAGCTGCTGGCTAGCGAGGTGCGCTTGCAGGGTGGCGAAGTTCTGTTCGCAGCCCTGCAGCCGTGCCTCGGAGTCTCCGCTGGCCAGCTCGGTCTGCTCCAGCCGCTCCAGGGCTGCCTCGTGCTCGGCGCTCCAGCTTGCCCGCGAGGCCTCGTGCTCAGCGAGCGCCGCCTCGTGGTGCTGCTGCGCCTGCTGAGAGGCGTGAAGCTGCTGCCTCAAGCTCCCGAGCGATGCCTCGCCGTCGGAAGCCGCCTGGATGCCCCGCTCCTTCGCCTGCTCGGTCTCCTCGAGCTGACGCCGCAGGGCATCCAGCATGGTGCCCCGCTCCTGCAGCACATCCTCGGCGCGCAGCTCTGCCTGCTTGGCCGCCAGGAGCTCACACTGCAGGCCTCCGACCACCGACGCCTGCTCAGACAGAGCCACCTCTTCGTGCTGCGCGGCCTGCTGGGACTGGTGGAGTTCGTGCATGAGGCTCTCCAGCACCGCCTCTCGCTCTGCCAATGCCGCGCGGTGCACCTCAAAAAAACGAGAATCAGAAAGTATAAACATAAACTTCTGACACTCCGCGCGGACTTTTTGGATCTGCGCTGGGCTTCCCTCCCTGGCGCGCTCCGCCAGAGGCGCCGCGGGGGGGGGGGGGGGGCAGCGCGGATCCAAGAAATCCGCGCGGAGCGCCAACAGTTTATGTTTATGGCTGTTTCTGCTTCGAACCTCGGCAGCTGCCTGAAACTCATGCTGTGCGCTCTCAATAATGTTGCCGTGGTCCTGGGGACAAGGAACGGCGACACTAACACCACCAGGGCGAGGAGATGCGAGGAGGCAAGGGAGGTCTCCCTGGTGGTGTGGTCCCCCCCCCTCGCTCGAGACATCCCCAGCCTCCGGCTCGGGAAGGCATCGTGGACCTCTTCGCTGGAGGTGGGCACCCAGGTGGTGTTGGTAGCGCTTCTCCTCCCTCCGATGGTCCGAGGCCACCACCTCGCTGCGCTGAATTGTCTGCTCGGCGTCGTGCAACTCGCTGCGCAGGCTCTCACAGGCGCCCTCCCGGGACGCAAGCGTCTCAGCACCTTGCTGCCGCGCCTGCTGCGCCTCCTGGAGCTCGCCTCGAAGCCTCTCGAGCGCAGCCTCGTGTCGGGCAAGCGACCCTTAGAGAAGCAGAGAAAACGGCATACACTTAAACTTGTGACGCTCCGCGCGGATTTCTTGGATCTGCGCTGGAACACCGCCCTGGCGCGCGGAGCGCGCCAGGGGCGGCGCCGGAGGCAACGCCGGGGAAGGGGGGGCACAACGCGGGTCCAAGAAATCCGCGCGGGGCTTCGAAAGCTGGCGTTTTTTCTTCCTCGACCTTTGCTGTCTGCATCCGCAGTCTCGGCGGCGACCAGCTCCTGACGCAGGCACTCGAGCGCGCCACCCTGGCTGTCGTCATCGTTGCGCCCCGTGGCACGTGCTAGGTCGCATCGCAGGCTCGCAATGATGGAGTCCCGCTCACACAACAACGCCTCGCCGCTGCCCCACGCCTGAGCCAGCGCGTCCTGCAGAGTCGAGACGAGTGCGTCCCGCTCTTGCAGCACGCCTGCACTGCGCTGCCTCGCCTGCTCGGCAGCGTGGAGCTCCGAGCGCAGGCTGCTGAGCGCGGCTTCCTCCAACGCTAGCGCCTCCGCCTCGTGTTGCCGAACACTTTGTGACTCCACGAACTGCTGCCGGCAACCATCGAGCACGGCCGCCTGGCTGGCCAGCGCTTCCTCGCTGTGCTCCTCGGCATGCGCCAGGGCACTCTCCAGCCTCGCGACGACAGCGTCCCGCTCTCCCAAGGCATCCTCGGCGCGCGACTTCGCCTGCACCAAGGCGTCCTGCAAGCTCGCGATGGCCGCGTCCCGCTCCCGCAGCGCAGCTTCGCCGTCCTGCGTCGCCCGCGCCATCTCCTCGACAGCCGCGCTCCGCTCTCGAAGGGTGTCCTCGGCAAGCTGCCTCGCCTCCTCGGCGGTCTGCAACTCGCCGCGCAGGCTCTGCAGCGTGGAGCCCTCCCGGGCCAGCGCCTCCGCGCCGAGCAGCTGTGCCTGCTGCGCCTCCTGGAGCTCCTGACGCAGGCCCAACTTCGAATCCGCCAGCTCCTGCCGGCAACCATCGAGCACGGCCGCCTGGCTGGCCAGCGCTTCCTCGTTGTGCTCCTTGGCATGCGCCAGGGCACTCTCCAGCCTCGCGACGACAGCGTCCCGCTCTCCCAAGGCATCCTCGGCGCGCGACTTCGCCTGCACCAAGGCGTCCTGCAAGCTCGCGATGGCCGCGTCCCGCTCCCGCAGCGCAGCTTCGCCGTCCTGCGTCGCCCGCGCCATCTCCTCGACAGCCGCGCTCCGCTCTCGAAGGGTGTCCTCGGCAAGCTGCCTCGCCTCCTCGGCGGTCTGCAACTCGCCGCGCAGGCTCTGCAGCGTGGAGCCCTCCCGGGCCAGCGCCTCCGCGCCGAGCAGCTGTGCCTGCTGCGCCTCCTGGAGCTCCTGACGCAGGCCCAACTTCGAATCCGCCAGCTCCTGCCGGCAACCATCGAGCACGGCCGCCTGGCTGGCCAGCGCTTCCTCGTTGTGCTCCTTGGCATGCGCCAGGGCACTCTCCAGCCTCGCGACGACAGCGTCCCGCTCTCCCAAGGCATCCTCGGCGCGACTTCGCCTGCACCAAGGCGTCCTGCAAGCTCGCGATGGCCGCGTCCCGCTCCCGCAGCGCAGCTTCGCCGTCCTGCGTCGCCCGCGCCATCTCCTCGACAGCCGCGCTCCGCTCTCGAAGGGTGTCCTCGGCAAGCTGCCTCGCCTCCTCGGCGGTCTGCAACTCGCCGCGCAGGCTCTGCAGCGTGGAGCCCTCCCGGGCCAGCGCCTCCGCGCCGAGCAGCTGTGCCTGCTGCGCCTCCTGGAGCTCCTGACGCAGGCCCAACTTCGAATCCGCCAGCTCCTGCCGATAACCATCGAGCACGGCCGCCTGGCTGGCCAGCGCTTCCTCGTTGTGCTCCTTGGCATGCGCCAGGGCACTCTCCAGCCTCGCGACGACAGCGTCCCGCTCTCCCAAGGCATCCTCGGCGCGCGACTTCGCCTGCACCAAGGCGTCCTGCAAGCTCGCGATGGCCGCGTCCCGCTCCCGCAGCGCAGCTTCGCCGTCCTGCGTCGCCCGCGCCATCTCCTCGACAGCCGCGCTCCGCTCTCGAAGGGTGTCCTCGGCAAGCTGCCTCGCCTCCTCGGCGGTCTGCAACTCGCCGCGCAGGCTCTGCAGCGTGGAGCCCTCCCGGGCCAGCGCCTCCGCGCCGAGCAGCTGTGCCTGCTGCGCCTCCTGGAGCTCCTGACGCAGGCCCAACTTCGAATCCGCCAGCTCCTGCCGGCAACCATCGAGCACGGCCGCCTGGCTGGCCAGCGCTTCCTCGTTGTGCTCCTTGGCATGCGCCAGGGCACTCTCCAGCCTCGCGACGACAGCGTCCCGCTCTCCCAAGGCATCCTCGGCGCGCGACTTCGCCTGCACCAAGGCGTCCTGCAAGCTCGCGATGGCCGCGTCCCGCTCCCGCAGCGCAGCTTCGCCGTCCTGCGTCGCCCGCGCCATCTCCTCGACAGCCGCGCTCCGCTCTCGAAGGGTGTCCTCGGCAAGCTGCCTCGCCTCCTCGGCGGTCTGCAACTCGCCGCGCAGGCTCTGCAGCGTGGAGCCCTCCCGGGCCAGCGCCTCCGCGCCGAGCAGCTGTGCCTGCTGCGCCTCCTGGAGCTCCTGACGCAGGCCCAACTTCGAATCCGCCAGCTCCTGCCGGCAACCATCGAGCAGGGCCGCCTGGCTGGCCAGCGCTTCCTCGTTGTGCTCCTTGGCATGCGCCAGGGCACTCTCCAGCCTCGCGACGACAGCGTCCCGCTCTCCCAAGGCATCCTCGGCGCGCGACTTCGCCTGCACCAAGGCGTCCTGCAAGCTCGCGATGGCCGCGTCCCGCTCCCGCAGCGCAGCTTCGCCGTCCTGCGTCGCCCGCGCCATCTCCTCGACAGCCGCGCTCCGCTCTCGAAGGGTGTCCTCGGCAAGCTGCCTCGCCTCCTCGGCGGTCTGCAACTCGCCGCGCAGGCTCTGCAGCGTGGAGCCCTCCCGGGCCAGCGCCTCCGCGCCGAGCAGCTGTGCCTGCTGCGCCTCCTGGAGCTCCTGACGCAGGCCCAACTTCGAATCCGCCAGCTCCTGCCGGCAACCATCGAGCAGGGCCGCCTGGCTGGCCAGCGCTTCCTCGTTGTGCTCCTTGGCATGCGCCAGGGCACTCTCCAGCCTCGCGACGACAGCGTCCCGCTCTCCCAAGGCATCCTCGGCGCGCGACTTCGCCTGCACCAAGGCGTCCTGCAAGCTCGCGATGGCCGCGTCCCGCTCCCGCAGCGCAGCTTCGCCGTCCTGCGTCGCCCGCGCCATCTCCTCGACAGCCGCGCTCCGCTCTCGAAGGGTGTCCTCGGCAAGCTGCCTCGCCTCCTCGGCGGTCTGCAACTCGCCGCGCAGGCTCTGCAGCGTGGAGCCCTCCCGGGCCAGCGCCTCCGCGCCGAGCAGCTGTGCCTGCTGCGCCTCCTGGAGCTCCTCGGTCACGCGCTCGATCTCGTCGTTGTGGGCCTCGCGCAGCTCGCACATGCCGCGCACGCTGGTGGCCTGGACCTGCAGGACCCTGCGCTCCAGCTCGTTGCGCGTCCTGGAGGGCAGAAAAACACTGACATAAGAAGCATCCCGACAAGCTAAGCCTCTTGGGAAACGCACCTGAGGAAGGGATCGAGCAAGACAGGGCTGCTCAATAAACGCCCAGGGCTGTTCAGTAAACTTGGCGGCGCGGTGAGGGGGGAGAGGGTGAGAGGGGAAGGCTTCCTAGAAGGAGGCTGCTGCTTAGCAGGCGCCCGCCTCACATCTGAAGACAAAGCCCGCGTCTTCTGAGCAGCAGGGGGCTGCTTCTAAAGAAATCTTCCCCCTCTCCCCCTGCCCCCCCCCTTCGCGCGGCCGATGAGCGCCAATCGTGGGGGTCCGGGTGTTTCTGTTGTCCCTTGCGGTCCCCTGCAGGCTTGCCACCTCGGCCGCTGCCCGGGCGCCGTGCGCCTGAGCCTTCGCTACCGCCTTCCTCGAGGAATCCAGAAGGTACAGTCATATAGGAACTCAAATCCTTCTCTTTGAGTTCAGGTAGGAACTCAAATCCTTATCTTCCAGAAGGTACAGTCAGATAGGAACTCAAAACTCCCGGATAGGGACTCTGTCAGATAAGACCCAGGCCAGAGGAACACCCCTCAAGAACATGAGACCCTCCGACTGCCAACACAAGCAGACCATCCAAGGGTACCCTCCCCAGGATGCACCAGAACATCCAACCAACACGAAGAATACTCGGGCACCCTCCCCGAACCTACCTCGATCTTATACCTCGGCCCGGCTCTGCCGATACAGCTGCTCCACGGACCTCTCTGGGGGCGCGTTCGGACCAACATCTCGCGGAGAATCCAGCCGTGTCGACGAGGGTTCTTCAGGACAAGCAGCAGTATTGGTACTGGGGCGCGTTCGGGCCAGAATTCCGCGGAGAATCCAGCCGTGTCGACGAGGGTTCTCCAGCGGCATGTCCTCCCACAGGCGGATGTGAGGAGCAGTCGAATCAGATACGACGCCAATGATCCCAAACACCGTCCCCCGATTCTTCCTCGACCCTTGTTGACCCCTCCTCCCATAAGAGGGACACGCCCGACGCACACCTCTGTGCTGCCCCGGCTCCTCTCGCGGTCCGCTGCGGCCAGCGCCTCCCGCCTGCTGGCCTCCACCTGGGCCTCGGCAGCGGCCAGCTGCTCCTGGGAGCCCAGCGCCTCTCTCCGCGCCACGCGGGGGAGCGACCCCCCCTGGGCGCTTCTAAGGAGGGACCCTCCTTGGCGCGCGTCGGCTGCGGGGGACCGCGGGGACGCCAAAGCCTGGCGCGAAGGCGAGTGCGTGTGGACCCCCCCCCCTTTCCCTGGGAGGGGTTTGCGTCAGTGGTTCAAAGATGGGGTCCTGCAGGGATGGGGTCTTCAGGACGAGGTGCTCCATACAAAGTGAATCCACCCTTGCATCCCTTCCTATCCTGAGGCCTCCATCCCTCAGGACCCCATCTTCGAACCACCGATTGTGGACCCCCCCCTGGGGAGGCTTGCAGATCCACCCCAGGGAAGGGGAGGGCGTTGTGAACTTCCACGAAGGCGGGGGGGGGGGGGGGCGACCCAACCTTGGGGGGGTTGCTGCAGACACTCCCTGAAGGAAAGGGGGGGTTTGAGGACCTCCCCCGAGGGGGGTCCAAGAAGCTTGTGGACCCCTTGGGGGCCCGCGCCACGTCACCCTTAGATCGGGCATGCCCCCCTACAGGCGGGTTTTGGACGAAGAATGCAGAATAGTCAAACAAGTATTTAAAATAATAGAAAAATGATCGAAAACGTCGTCCCAGACAATTTTTTGACCATTTCTGAACACTCCTCCTGTAGAGGGACGTGCCCGACCTAGGTCACCCCCGCGAGGGGTCACTCCCACGCGTGGCCGAGCCTCGTGCTGCCGCCTCCGGGCCTCCTCCGCGAGCTGCTGCTCCAGCTCTCCGCGGTGCCGCTGGGCCCTCTGCCGCTCCTGGCCGACCTCGGCCTCCGCGACGGAGAGCCGCTCGCGCGCACCGAGGGCCTCCTGCCGCCACCTCCGCGACTCCTCCGCCATCTGCCGCTCCAGCTCGCCCCGCAGGCGCCCGGCCTCCTCTCCGGTGGCATCTCATGGGAGCCTCCCGTGCCATCTTGTGGGCTCGTGCGAACCGACGCTGGCCGTCGCTGGTCGTCGCTGAATCGACGCTAATCGACGCTGAACCGCCGCTGCCTGATCGATGACCCGACGCTGCCAGCGCACGCTAACGCACCCTAAAGACGGAATCCCGAGAGGACTTGTTTTAGATGGAGTCTCAAGCGAAAAAAGAAAGAGGCTACGCGGTTCGCCTCCCTGAGGGGCCCTCCGAGCCCAATTGCCCACTGTGCAGCACCGAACGAGCATTCGTCACGATGGGACCGGAGGCGAAGTACAGAGATGCAGTCTAGAGTGGCGGTGTTTTGAACCCCCCACTGCGCAAAATAACTGCAATGCCCCAACGATGGGCGGCGCTCACGGGGGGCAAGGGGGAGGGGGAGGAAAGTCTTCTTGGAGTGAGGCTGCTTCTTAGCAGCCGCTGGCCATTCATCCATAGACAAGGCCCGCGCCTTCAAAAACGCAGGAGTGCTTCTAAGCAGCCTTCCCCCCTCTCCCTGCTCCCCTTCTGCGCGTGGCGTCGGTTTTGGGCAGCAGCTCGGGCGTCTGGCGGCCGCTCGGGACGACCCGGGCAGCCCCAGAACGCCCTCGGCGAGGCGCAGGTGCTGGAGGGCGTGCCGAGGCTGGAGCACCGCCGAGGAACCGACGAGCCACGCGCGCCGAACGGCGCCGCAGACCAGCCAGCAAAGACCCCCCCCCCTTCTGCGCGTGGCCCCCACGGTTTGCCGCCGAACTCCTCGACCTCCCTCCCCAGCCGCTCGCTCTCCCTCGCGGCCTCCTCGCGCGCGGCCTCCCACCCGCGCTGCTCGGCCTGCAGCCTCTCCGTCGCCTCGCGGGCGGCGGCCTCGGCGCGCTCGCGGCCGCCTCCCCGCTCGGTGGCCAGCAGCTCCAGCCGCCCCACCTGCGGGCGAGGTCTGCGGCCCTACGCCCTGTCTTATCTTGCATCGTTCGGGAGCGGCCAAGAGAGGGGGGTGTCCAAGAGAGGGGGGGTGCAAATCATGACCGGCGGCATGTGCGCGGCTCAGCGGCGGGGCCAGGGACGTAATGACATAAGAAGAGGCGCCATGAAATCTGGGGAAATATCATGGCCCACGCCATGATATCCACCCCCCCTAGTCATCACCCCCCTCTTTGCCGCCCCCGGATCGTGGGGCGCTGTGCTTGGCCGTAGGATCGCCCACGGTACTGCTCCAGCCTCAGCTGGACCGCGTTGAGGAGACTAGCTGGGTAACTCGGCGTTGCCTGGGGGAAGAACCACACATGTACGCATCCATGGTCTTCGGCCGGGCATGTCCCCCTACAGGCGGATTTGGGGAGAACCAGAACAAATAGTCAACACAAACTCAAAACTTGCCAACCATAGTCCAAACATCGTTCCCATACTGTTGTTGGACTGTCCTTGAATATTCTTCGTGTAGAAGGACATGCCCGACTTAATGCCTGGGGGAACAACCTTACGTGTGTGTGTGTGTGTGTGTGTGTGTGTGTGTGTGTGTGTGTGTGTGTGTGTGTGTGTGTGTGTGTATCCATAGTCTTGGGCAATCGCCCCTCCTGCGCAAGGGGCGCCACAAGAACCGAGGCGCAGTGGCTATGCATACTTGCGAGGTCCAAAACCCGGGTAGCTGGGCGCCCGAAGGGCCTGTCGAAGTTCTCTGGAAGGACCTGCAGATGGAGAGAGCTTCCGAATGACTTTCTGGAGAGCTTCCGGGCAAGCGTATTGGAAAACGCCTAGGAACGGCCCGCTGGAAAATGCTGCAAGCTCGCACAGCCTTCGAGGCGCAGTGGCTATGGCTGAACACCTGGCCCCCAGGGCCAAGACTCTTACCCATGTCCACTGCGCCTCGGGTGCCTGGGGAATGGAGCCCGAAACTCCAAGATGCAGTGGGCATGGATCCCGCACCACCTCCTCGCTCAGGCGGCCGATCTCCTCGCGCGCATGGGCAGCCTCGCGCTCCTTGGCGGCGCGCAGAAGGGGGGGTATGGGGGAGGGGGAAGGCTTCTTGGGAGGAGGCCGCCTCTTCGAAGGAGCCTCCTTCGGAAGGAGGCTCCTTCCAAGAAGCCTTTCCCCTTCCAGGGCAAGCCGAAAGGTACCGATCCCACTACTCCCGGGATCTCTCCGGGGGTGCGCTCCGACCAGGATGTCGAGGCGAATCCCACGGCGGCGACGAGGGCCTCCGAGGAGGCCCGAGACAAGGGTGGACGAAAAACCAGGAGAGGGCAGAGGTAGGGCCACCTCTTCCTCCTCGGACCCTCACCCTACACCCTGCGAAATGCTTAAGAAATCATGGGTTAAGAAATTCATAGTCTCAGAACTTGAATAAAACCCAGAACTTCGATCAAAATCTTGGGATTTACATTGAAAAGTTAAGAATAATCAAGACTCTGGACGAAAACTTAGGTTTTCTTAAGCATCGCCTAAGGTGTACCTCGAGGGGCAACGATAGGGGGGGGGGGGATAGGGGCAGGGGGGGATGCATCGACCTGGAATCGGCGCTACGTTGCCGATAGGCCGGCGATGGGCACCCGATGGCGAATCCGCACCTTCCTGGGCGGGCCGGGGAATTCGGGCCCTGTCGGCGATCCATGGGCGATCGGGGGTCTCGATGCATCCCCGCCTATGCCTATCCTCACCACATCGTTGCCCCCGATACCCTCAGGTCGAGCATGTCCTCCCATAGGGGGATTTTGGGTGAAACATTTGTTTAAAATATGTGTGTATATATATATATATATATATATATATATATATATATATATTCCAAATGGGCCAAAAAAGAATACCAGATCGTCCCCCGACTACTTTTTGACTATTTCTGGAGATCCCCCTGCAGAGGGGGGGCATGCTTGACTCCACGAGCCCCCCCTCTGCGCGCGGCCGAGCTCCGCGGCCCGCCTCTGCTCCTCGAGCCGCTCCCCCGCGCGCGCGGCGCACGCGGCGGCCTCCGCGCGGAGGGCGGCCGCCTCGCCCAGGGCGCCCGCGCGCCGCTCCTCGAGCTCCGCGAGCGCCCTGCGGTGCTCGGGCACCGCGGCGGCCTCTTGGAAAGCCGCGCGCGCAGCCATCGCGCTGCCAGAGCTTCGGGGCGTGGCCCCAGGTGGGATCGCGTCGTGACAAAAAAAATCGGGGCGGAGGTGTTCAGCCAATTTCGGCCTCGGGGGTCCTCGCCGGGCCTCGGGGACGTCAAAAAACGACTCAGGATGAAGAACCAGCCCCAGGGAAAGGGTCTGGACTTCCGGGGACGCCGCTCTGAAAAAATCAGGGCGTCGCACGTCTGGGGCTGGAGGTGCACCTGGCCCAGTGTGCCACCAGGATTTCCAGGGAGGCCCCCGCGGCCTCCAGAGCACCCCGCACGAGGCCCAGAGAGGGCCTCACGGGCTCCAGAGTGGAGCGAAAAGCTGGGGGCGCCTTGGGCCAGGGGCACCTTCAGCACCCCCCCGCGAAATGGCGGCGCGCAGAGGGGGGCAGGGGGGAAGGGAAGGCTACTTAGAAGGAGGCTGCTTATCAGAAGGCGCGGGCCTTACATCTACAGACATAGGCCACACCTTCCAAGAGGCAGGGATGCCTCTAAGCAGCCTTCCCCCCCCCTGCCCCCCTTTCTGCGGGCGAATGACAGAAACAACGCGTGCTAAGGAACCAAGGCGCTTTTCTGGCTATGGCTGGCCTAGGCCATAAACAGGCTCCACGACATACACCTGAGGAACGGCCCAGAAACCCGGGCCCCTCCTGAGCCCAAACCTGTCCTTATTCCATCCTGGCTGTATTCACATCAAGGTATCTGGGCCCTGCCCCATGGCACTTCGCAACAAAAGCCACAGGACAACACATAGTGTATAGATATTCAGCCTGTTATCTGGGAGGATATATATATATATATACATATGTATATATACACGTATAAATACAAACATATGTACACACATGTATATATACATGGGTCCTTGCCTATTCCCGCCCCCTGCTGAGATCGACAGCTTTTCTTGGGAGGGACTTCCGTCCACCTAAAACACTTCAGGACGATTTGGAGGTTGTGGTTCATTTGTTTGGGGGTGCTGTTGGGCTTTGCTGTTGTGCCTTGTTGTTTGAGCGTTCCCTTGTGCTCTTCTCTCTCTCTCTCTCTCGCTCTCTCGTGTCCTCCTCCTCTTCCTCGTCATCCTCGTCCTCGTCGTCCTCGTCGTCGTGTGGGCGCGATACACATGCATTCCGTATGTTGGCGGTGGGAAACACCACAAACGTTGGGAAAACACTTGGAATAACATACAACAAGAAACCGAAGTGCTGGAAATTATAAATGCTTTCAATGGGGATCCTTTCGTATTGGCTTTCAATCGGAATCCTTTTGTGTTGGCGTTCAATGAGAATCCTTTTGTAAAGGCTTTCAATGGGAATCCATTTGTAGCGGCTTTCAATAGGAATCCGTGTGTACAGGCTTTCCACAGGAATTCTATTACATGGGCTTTCAATAAGAATCCTTGCGCAGTGACTTTCAATAGGCATCCTTGTGTAAAGGCTTTGAATGGGAATCATTCGGCGTTGGCTTTCCCTAGACATCCTTTTGCATTGGCTTTCAATAGTCATCCTTCTGTAAAGACTTTCAATGGAAAGTCTTTTGGAGAGGCTTTCAATCGAAATCCTTTTGTATTGGCTTCCAATCGGAACCCTTTTGTAAAGGCCTTTCAGTAGGAATGCGTTTGTAGCGGCTTTCAATCGGAATCCTTGCGCAGTGGCTCTCAATCGGGATCATAAGAATCCTTCTGTATATGCTTTCAATAGGGATCCTGTTTGTAGAGGTTTTTAAAAGGAATCATTTTTGGAAGGGGCTGTCAATGGGAATCCTTTTGTATTGGCTTACACTAGAAATCCTTTTGTCTTGGCTTTCACTAAGAATCCTTCTGTAAAGGCTTTCAATCGGAATTAGTTCGGAGCGGCTTTCAATACACATTACTTTGTATTGGCTTTCACTAAGAATCCTTTTTGTCTTGGCTTTCACTAAGAATCCTTATGTAAAGGCTTTCAATCGGAATTCTTTCGGAGCGGCTTTCACTAGATATCCTTTTGTATTGGATTTCAATAAGAATCCTTGTGTAAAGGATTTCAACAGGAGTCCCCTTGTAAGAGCTTTCAATCGGAATGTTTGTTTGTTGTAGAGGCTTTCAATATGCATCCTTTCGTATTGGCTTTCAAAAGGAATCCTTTCGTAGAGGCTTTCAATCATAATCCTTTTGTAGAGGCTTTCCATCGGAATCCTTTTGCACAGGCTTCCACTAGGAATCCTTCTGTAGAGGATTTCAGTAGAAATCCTTTTGTATATGCTTTCAATCGAAATCCTTATGTACAAGGTTTCAATCGGAATCGTTTTTTGGGAGACTTTCAGTCGGACTCCTTTCGTATTAGCTTTGAATAGGAATCCTTTCGTAGAGGCTTTCAATATTTCCACAATCTCGGGTACACACCTAGAATCGCAGATGGCGCGACTCCTGACCTCGTAGCTGTGCACAGTGGTGCGGATCCCCGCAAAAAGAACATCTCGGCCAACGTCGTCCGTTTTCGTTCTTTTAAAAGGCAACCATCGGTTTCAGCAGGGAGGGGAATAGGGCAGCGCCCATACATATCTATATTTATAGATGTATATATATATAGAGAGAGAGAGAGAGAGAGAGAGAGACCTATGCATAGATAGACACGTGAACCACGCGCACGCGCTTCGCTCGCGCTTGGTCCTAGCAAGCTCTACTTGTAGCCTAAAAGTGTTCGGCATCGGAGGACATATATTGTCATCCAGATTGCGCTCCTCAAAGAGCTCCATCTGCGGACCAGGGACCGGCTTGGCTTACATAGCGAGCCCATGTCGGCGCACCCCTCATAGGCATCGCGCCACACAGGAAGCTCCACCTACGTCCCCAGGGACAAGCTTCGCATATTGGCACGCCCCTCGTGCGGATCGCACCCGCAAGTAACTGAATTTGCGGCACCAGAAGGAAGCTTCATAGCCTCGCCCCGCTCACTTTGGCACACCTTTCACGCGGATCGTGGCACGTCAGGAATTCCACGGACGGCCCCAGAAACAGGGCTCGCATCCCGCCGCACCACCCGTCTACATCAGCACAACTCTCACACGGATCGTGGCCCACAGGGATCTCCCTCTACGGCCCCGACTTTCAGGGTGCACACTGCGCCCCCCCCCCCCCCCCCCCTGGCCACTGCGGCACACCCCATCACGCGGATCGTGCCCAGGAGGAGCACCGTCGAACGACCCAGAGGCAAGGTGAAGTATACAGCGCCGCCCGCCCATGCCACCCCCGTCGCGCGGGCTATGCCCCAGAAAGAGCTCCACAAATGGCACCCATGTGCAGCTTCGCAGGGCGTCCCCCCGTCCATTTCGGAACATGCCTCGCACGGGTCGTGCCCGGACGAAGTCCACCTGCGGCCTCAGTGGGCGAGTTCGGGCGAGGGCATCCACATTATTCGGCACATCCTTCACGCGGATCGTGCCCCACAAAGAGTTCAGCGCACCCGTGCACGTCTGCTCCGCAGCAGCCATCTTGCCGCAGTGGCCCGCGACGCGCAGTGTATGAAGAGGATCCGCGCGCTGTGCTACACATGACTGACTGCATAGGAATGGGTCCGTCGCCAAACCAATTGCTCGCTTTCCTAAGAACGTCGGACCATACCGCTCTTGTGCCTGAATTTTGGCCAGAGGATTCCTGAATACCTGTAATCCGGGGTACCTTGGTATGCTTCTCGGGCGCCTCGTGGAGCGAGTTTGAAAAATTCGTATGGCCTCATGTGGGCCTTGTGGGGGCCTCTTTTTGGGGCCCTTGGGGGCCTTTTGGGCGCCTGCTGCGGCCACTGGGGCCCACTTGTGGCGGAGGCTCAACAAGTCAGCTGAAGCTCCCCCTCTTGGACTCCTCTTGGAGCCCTGTTGGGCCATCTTGCGCGCCTCTTGGACCGTTTTGGGGATCTCTTAGGCCGTCCTAGACCCCTCTTGGAGGCCTCTTGGGCCGTCTTGGCGCGATATGTGGGGCCTCTTGGGCCTTTTTCTTACGCAGTTAAAGCCCACAATGCTAACATGCTGCTAATGCACGTTTCCCCTACTAGGAAATGGGACAAGTTTGGTCTCTTGGGGCCCTCTCGGGGCGCATCTTGGAGCCTTCTTGGACATCTTCGGGGCCACTTGAACGTCTTATTCGGGCGTCTTCGCCCATGTCAGGCCGCCCGGGTCGCTGTTGAATGGCCTCTGGAGCTGTTTTGAGCGACGGGGGGTAGGCCTGGGAGGCCCCGAAGGGTCAAACATGCATGTAATGGGCCAAACAAAAAGGGGGGGACATCCAGAAGGGTGTCCCAGCCCGGTCCCTGGGCCCCAGGTACCCAAGCATAAGTATATATATGTATGTATGTATGTATGTATGTATGTATGTATGTATGTATGTATGTATGTATGTATGTATGTATGTATGTATGTATGTATGTGTGTGTGCAAATATATACATCACGATATGCATGCATATCCACACACCTATGTACGTACATACTTATGTATAAGTTGTACATGTGCATAGACATACAGACATACCTATATGTATACATATATATACATATATAAACATAAACACAACAATACACATTAGGTGCACCTATATTACATACATATGCGAAACATATAATATCAGAGTGAGGAGGCCGAACGGTCATTCATTGTCCCTGGGCGCGTGGCTTAATAGGAAATTCGTTGTGATAATTCTGTTTGTTGCGTTGTTGTAGTGGTTGTGGTTGTGGTTGTGGTTGAGGTCGTTGTTGTTGTTATTGTTGGTTGTCGTCGTCCCACCCGCGACCCACCCGCGACGCACCCCGCGACCCACCCCGCGACCCACCCCGCGACCCACCCGCGACCCATCCCGCGACCCACCCGCGACCAACCTCGCGACCGACCCTCAAGGGAGGAAAAACCACCCGGACCCGACAATAGACGTTTACTAAACGGCCCTGGGCGTTTACTGAACAGCCCTGCCCTCTTTGATTCATTCCATGTGTGCGTTTACTAAAGCGGCTTCGCTTGTCGGGGTGGTGATTATGGGTTGGATTTCTGCCCTCTACACCCGCAACCCACCCGCAACCCAACAACGACCCACCCGCGACCTACCCACATTGGTTTAACGAAAAAATCTGCGCCTGCGGCGGACTTGTTGCATAAATTGTGAAACTTTGGCCCCTGCGGCGGGCTTCTCCAGAGTCTCGCAAACTGCCGACGTCCCCACCGTCCCCTCACTCTTATCCGCATCGGCGGGTGCTACGTAGATATAAAAGTAGATGTGGCGTGTGGGTGCCCTCACTGGGCCCCGGCGTCCCTGTGCCCCGTGCCCTGCCTTCTCCATCTTTCCGATGAGAGCCGGGCGGAGAGACTTGCAAATACCTTAAGGGCTCTGAACGACCTGCTTGCTGCTTTCCTTCCTCCACCTCATCACCACTAAAAATCACTGGGTGGTTCGATTCTGTCACAGCTCCACTGAAGCAGTAACCCACATATCATAGGAAGGCGCTTGTCATGCGGATTGAGCCAAGACCTACGGCCCGAGAGGTACGTAGGGTTCACAAAACATCACCGCACCAACGCCGTCCCTCACCTGGATCGTGCCCCCCCATGAATTCCACTTTCGGATCCAAGGACAAAATTTGCATTGCCTCCCTCCCCCTCGGCACACCCGTCACACGGACGGTGCCCAAGAGGGATGTAGCTTCACGTACGGCACTTGTAGGAGGAGTCGCACAACGTCACGTCCCCCTGTGCACATTGACTGTCTCCTCACACGGATCGTACTTCACAGGGATCGTACTTCACAAAGAGCCAAGATTCGCATCCCGCCGCCCCGCCCATGTCGGCACACCCCTGACCTGGATCGTGAGGTCGGGGCGTCTTGGGTGCCCCTATGGGCTTCGCGGCCTGTTTCTGACGGGCCTCTTGAAGC
Organism: Prorocentrum cordatum; assembly: GCA_963575745.1. Taxonomy (NCBI): domain Eukaryota; class Dinophyceae; order Prorocentrales; family Prorocentraceae; genus Prorocentrum; species Prorocentrum cordatum. The sequence goes on from CAUYUJ010017751.1 coordinate 193,463, forward strand.
CCCGAAATGGATAGTGGGTTAAGGGCCTCTTGAAGCCTACTGGAACGCCGTGCAGGATGTAGACGCGAGAAAACCCATGCGCTTACGGAGGCCTAGTGGGAGGCCTCCTGGGAGCCCTCTGAGAGCACTGAGGGAGCCTCTTGGGGCCTCTCTTGGGGGTCTCGTGGGGAATCCGGAGGGCGCGTTCAGGGTCTCTCGGGAGCCTCTGTGGGCCTCCTGAAAGCATCCTGGGGGCGTCCCGTCGAAGGCCTGCTGGGAGCTGCAACCCCCAAAAATAGTGCCCCACGACCCGTGCTGCCACCCTCTTGAAGCCCTCTGGGGGCTCCCTCGGGGCCTTCTCGGGCCTTGTTTGGGGCCTCGTATACGGTCTTGGGGCCTCCTTGGGCGCCTCGTGGACCGTCCTGGAGGCTGCCGAGACTGGAAAACACACATCTGCTGAACATGTGCTCTCCTGAAGGAATGGGGTGCCTTTGCCTTCTGGGGCCCCGGGAGGGGTCTCCTTGGAGGCCTCTTGGGCGGCTCTCGGGGGCCTCTTGGCGCATCTTCAGGCCGTCTGGGGGCGTCTCGGGTGGCGCCAGAGCGTCCCAGACGGAATTTTAAGCGGTCTTGTACCAGTTTGGAGGGCGTTTGGACCTGTCGGGGAGCTTTCTGGGCCCACACGGCACGCCAGGCCCCACTAACCCAAATGCACATGGAAGGGCAATGCACACACATCGACTCATGTACATACATATAGATGTCTATATGTGTACACGTATGCATGCGTACATGAATATGCAGATTGATAGATGCTAACATAGATGTTGATATATGTACATGTGTATGTACCAGTGTAGTTACAGGCATGTGTATATGTATAGGTACATGATTGTGTACATGTTTGTATGTTTGTATGTATGTATACGCACTGTGCTTGGGCCGCCATTTGCCACCAAGTGGTACACCAACATGATAGATTCCTGGCCCCGGGCCTCCTGCGCGGCGGCCGCGTACTCGGACCTCCACCTCTCCAGCGCCTCCGACAGGCCGGAGGCGTCGTGCCGCGCTGCCTCCAGCGCCTCCTGGGCGGCCGCTGCCTGAGAGGCCGCCTCGGCGCGCGCCAGGCGCAGCTCGCCCGCCTGCGCACTCAGCTCGCAGGCTCGCCGCTCGCTCTGCTCCGCGCGGTGCCGCTCCGCGGCGAGCTCCCCCAACGCCTGTCCTCTCAGCTCGCGCAGCTCCTCGGCGCACGCTTCATTCTCCTCGGCGGCCGACGCCCCGCGGCGCGCCTCCTCGGACAACTCCGCCTGCACGGCGCTGGCTTGTTCCTGCAGTTCGCTCGCCCTCGCCCGCTCCCAAGCCTGCCCGGCCTCCAGCTTGAGCACCTCACTGGCAGCGCAGAGACGGGGCCCCGAGACGTGAGGGCCTCAGAAGGCGAGGAGGCGTTAGGCAATGCAAATTCTGCCTGAACGCCCACTCATGCCCTGACAGAGGCCTCCCCCGTGGGGTCCGAGCAGATGTGGCCGGAGGATCGCGCCGCATCAGCGACGTCGGCGATGCATCGGCGCCGTCGGCGTGGAGAAAATCTGGCTCCACATTGAACCGCATCGTCGATGTATGTGCGATGCGGCGAGACCCGCCGACCCTGCTATCTACTCGCACCCTGTTTGGCAAGTCTAGACCTCAAGGACCCATCCATCCCGTGGCGAATCTTCGGTATACCCCCATAGGCGGCAACGGGCGGCGACGTGGCAAATCCTCGGCATCCCCACG
>CAUYUJ010017751.1:200211-217711 GCA_963575745.1 Prorocentrum cordatum
CGAGGTCTGGTGAAGCCGCCAGAGTGTCCACACAAGATATCCAAGAGGAACACAATAGTCAAGACCAAAGGCATTCCACCCCAACGTGTCTTGTCTTCTTGTCTGGGATTTATGTGAGTGGCGAACGCGTGGCTCGAAGATGGCCCCGGAAGCTCACATTCACCAGAAGGAAAGCCCAAAACCATTGATCAAAAGGATGGCCCAAGATTGCCGTGAATGTCAATCTCAAATGCGACTTCAGCGGCCAAGGCGTGCGCTTCCAAGCCAAGGATCCGTTAATCCGGACACGCGTCTGACACGCTACATCCTTGGCCCCATGGCACGTTTAACGTGAGCGCGGGAAAAGCGCACGCGATGGCTCTAGTCAAGGACCCCCAAGACGCCAATCCGGACTGGAACTTGGATTCCTGTCTGTGGGAAGTGGATTTCGACACTGATAGCAAACGCGGAACAAAAGAGGCTCCGATGAGGTCGCCAGATGCAGCGGAGGCGTTGCAACGGGACCCAAGACAGGGCTGCCCCGACCTAGTTCAGTGACTTCCTCGGCGGGGCACCAACGGTGTGTGATGGAAATTACCGAGCTAGGTTTAGTCGTTTCCGTTTTTCGTTTTTCAACCGGATTCATGTCTCTGATGCGATTCTCGATTACGCGATGGTCGCGGCCGTCGGGGTGTTTTGGACGCGATGGGTTGGATACGCCTCTTGTCCACGATGTTTTCTCTCCGCCGCCAGGGAGCGCGTCGCCGTCGTGGTCGCCGTCCGCTGTCGGGGGGTCGGCGTCGTCGGTAGATCGGTCGATGGGTCGTCCTCCATCCTCCTGGTCCTCCTCGTCCCCCCCCCATCCTGCTCCTCCTCCTCCTTCTCCTCGTCCTCCTCCCCCTTCCTCCCCTCCTGCTCCTCCTCCTTCTCCTCGTCTCCGTACCTCCTCCTCCTCCTCCTCCTCCTCCTCCTCGTCTTCCTCCTCCTCCTCCTCCTCCTCCTCCTCCTCCTCCCCCTCCTCCTCCTCCTCACCCTCCAGCTCATGCTTCTCCTGCTCTTAGCCCTCCTGCTCCTCCTCCTGTCCCCCACTTCGCCACCCCCAGCATCTTCCCGAAACCCTTGCGCCATTGCAACACACCGCCCTCTCTCATGGAGAAGTCCACCCCAGCCGAACACCAGGCACTCGAAGAACCCTCCGAAACATCACTCCAACCGCGGATATCCCATCCAACACGCTTCCCATGTAGCTACCCCCAAAACACATTTCCGTGTCCGTTTCCACTTTTCCCTGTCCGTTTCCAGTGCTAGGGAACTCAGGTTTCCAGATTTGAAACCAAACCTCGTTTGTCGGACTTGCGGGTTTAACACCCAAAGAGGCTCCACGATGGCCCAAAAGGCGTCCAGGACGACTCCAAGACGACCCAAGAGGACCTCCCGTGGGTCCCAAGACGGCCTTAGAAAGCTCTTCGACCGCCCGAGACGGCGACAAGATGGCCCCCAGACACCCACCATACGACCAAGAGGGCCCCAAGTCGGCCGGAGAGAGCCCCAAGCCAGCGTAAGAGGGCCCCCAGACGGTCAAAGACGGCCCCAAGGAACCCCAAAGACTGCCTCACAGAAGACCGACAAAAACTCCAAGACAGCCAAGACGAGTTGCATGTTCATTGTCATCGGCATCGTCATCGTTATCGTCAGCAGCATCATCATAATCGTCATCATCATCGCCATCATCATCATCATCATCATCATCATCATCATCATCATCATCATCATCATCATCATCATCATCATCGTCATCATCATCATCATCAGCATCATCATCATCAGCATCATCATCATCAGCATAGTCAGCATCATCATCGTCATCGAAATCGGCATCAGCATCGTCATCGCCATCATCACCAACAGCGTCGTCATCATCAACATCAGCATCATCATCATGTTCATCAGAATCACCATCATCATCATCATCGTCATCATCAGCAATAGGAGCATCAGCATCAGCAACGTCATCATCATCATCATCATCACCATCAGCAGCAGCATCACCATCAGCATAATCATCAGCATCATCCTCATCATCATCCTGATCATCAACATCACCATCAGCAGCATCAGCATCATCCGCATCCTCATCCTCAACATCCACATCCCAATCCCCATCTTCATGGTCATCAAAATAACCATCATCATAATTACCAGCATCATAATTAACATCATCAGCATCATCATCAGGATCATCATCAACATCATCATTCTGTTCACCATCGCATTCACCATCACCAACACCAACACCATCACCATCCTCATCCTCATCCTCACCCGTATCCTCATCATCATCAGAATCAGCCTCATCATCACCATCATCATCACCATCATCATCATCATCATCCTCGGCCTCACCATAATCATTATCAGCACCACCATCATCACTATCCTCCTGTACCTCATTCTCATCATCACCATCATCGTCAACACAAACTTCATCACTCTCCTCCTCATTGACTCCTCATCCTCACTATTCTCATCCGTTCCGTCATCCTCATCCTCATCCTCATCTTCATCTTCATTACCATCACACTCAGCATCATCATCATCACCATCATCACGATTACCATCACCATCACCATCACCGTCACCATCATCATCAGCAGCATCATCACCATCACCATCATCATCAACATCATCATCCTCGTCCTCATTCTCATCCTCATCCTCATCTTCATCCTCATCCTTCTCCTTCTCCTTCTCATCATCACCACGGCTGTCCCAAATTCGAAAACACGAAATGTAACGTGACGGCCTCCTGTGCACCCTCGATCAATCGTCAACCAAAAAACTGGGCTGGCACGATGGCGGGATTCTCAGGAGGTCCTCCTTCCCTGGTGTGCGAAGCGCGCCAAGGGCGGCGCTGGCGGCGCCGCTGGGGGGGGCCAAGCGCTAATCCTAACCGCGGAGCTCCGAAAACTTATGATAACGCAATTCGTTGTCCTTTGAGTCTTCGAACCACCGGCCTCGGCCTCCGAACCCAAGGCGGCCCGTATTCCAGCGTCTGGACTGTATCGCCGCGGGCGGCAACGGGCGGCGACAGGGCCCCATCTTCTCTCGAACCACTTTGGTTGACGCAAAAGGGGGTCCAGCTGGAAGGGGGTGGTACAATAGAGGTGGGGCAATGGTATTGTAAATGTATTGCGCCAGAGAATTGTATTGCACTGTGCTGCAGCTAATGTCTTGCACGACATGGCAAATATATTGCCACTGCATTGCATTGTGTTGCAGCTAATTGGAAGACATTGTATCGCATTGGAGATCCCAACCAACACGCTTCCCATGTAGCTACCCCAACACATCTTTCCGTTTCCGTTTCCACTGCTCGACCTTTCCGTTTCCAGTGCTCGGGAGCTCAGGTTTCCAGGGTTGGAGCCTCGTTTGAGCGCGTTCCTTTATTTTCGGCGATGACGGGCGTCATGGGGGGGGGCGAAGGGGGGGTATGACATAACCCCCCCCGCCGTGTGACTCTGGCACCACAGCCGCGCCCGCGCGCACGACGATGATGAGCGACGAGCGACGAGCGACGACGACAATGACGACGATGCGAGCAGCATGTAGGTGGCGATCTGCCCCACAGCGCCTGAGTACACCACAGTGCCTGCGTGCACCACAGCGCGTGTTCACCACTGCGCCTGCGTACCCCTCAACAGCCGTGCTCAACACAGCGCCTCTGTACAACACAGCGTTTGCGTGCACAACAGCGCCGGTGTACACCACAGCGAATGTGTACACCGCAACAACCAAGTGCAACACAGCGCTTGTGTACACCACAATGCTTGCGTGCACCGCAGCGCCTGTGCACACCACGGCGCCTGTCTACACCACAGCATCCGCGTGCAACACAGCGCTGGTGTACACTACAACGCCCTGTGCACAGGACAGGTAGAAGGAGCATCTCGGTGAGGATCTGCTGCGGACTGCTAAACGCCACGCCACAGAAGTGCTGATAACAGAATGCAACGTTATTCCTTCCTCCCTCCACCTCCACTTCATCCTCCTCTTCCACCTCCTCCTCCTCCTCCTCCTCCTCCTCCTCCTCCTCCCGTCGGCTTCCTCCGCTTCCTCCTCCTCCTCCGTCACCCTTCCCCCTTTCGTGCGGGTCGGCGCTGCAACGCAAGTGCGCATCTTTGCGTGCACCGCAGAATGATCAATTGAATCAATCCACTTGGTTCTCGGACGGCCAATTTTGCAGGAGCCTCCTGGACGCAGATGGGAGGAGTTAGGATGATGCGGGCGGACTTGGGAGGACTCGTAGACTCCAGCGGCGCTCCTTCTTCCATTCGGATTCCTTTCCAAATCCTATATGAAACAAACTGCTCTCTGTGGAATCCAGAAGCGCTCCATTTTGTCATAAGGACCCTTACTAACATTATATATGCAACCGTGGCGCTCTGTTGCACACTGCTGCTGTGGTGCACACAGGCGCCGTGGAGTGCACATGCGTTGTAGTGCGCGCAGGCATTGTGGTGTACACTGGTGCTGTGCTGTACACGGCTGATGTGGTGTACGCAGGCGCTGTGGTGTACACAAGCGGCGTGGTGCCCGCAGACACTGCGGCACACACTGGCGCTGTGTTGCACATGGCTGCTGTGGTGTACATAGGCGGGGTGGTGTACACATGCGCCGTGGTGCACGCAGGAACTGTGGTGTACACAGGCGCCGTGGTGCAGATCGCCACCTACATGCTGCTGCTACCTGACCTCGGTCACTCATAGGCATTCCCAGACACTGCTGGCGCGAAACGTGACATCATGGGCCCCCTCCACCCAACCCCCAAATGATTGCCGCCATCGGCCCGGAATAACAAAAACAGGCTCCAACCGCGTCCGCGCGCACGACGATGATTAGCGACGAGCGACGAGCGACGAGCGACGAACGACGAGTGACGACTACGACTACGACTACGACTACGACTACGACTACGACGACGACGACGACGACGGTTGCGCACGGGGGGAGGGGGGGGAATTACGTCATACGGGGGGGGAGGGGGGGGCGTGGGCCATGACGCCCGTCATGCCCCAGGCGATACAGAAACACGCTCTACCTCGGGCTGGGAATTTAACACCCAAAGAGACTCCACGATGGCCCAAAAGGCGTCCAGGACGGCTCCAACGATCCAAGAGGACCTCCCGTGGGACCCAAGACAGCTTTAGAAAGCCTTCGACCGCCCCAGACGGCGCCAAGACGGCCCCACGACGGCCCCCAGACACCCACCATACGGCCAAGAGGGCCCTAAGTCGGCCGAAGAGAGCCCCAAGCCAACGCAAGAGGGCCTCAAGACGGCCAAAGACGGCCCCAAGGAACCCCCAAGACTGCCTGACAAAAGGCCAAACATTCTCCAAGACTGCCAAATCGAGTTTCACCATCATCACCAGCATCATCATGAACATCATCATTATCACCACCACCATCATGATAATCATCATCAAGATCATTATCCTCACAATCATCATCAGCAGCAGAAGCAGCATCATCAGCATAATCGTCATCATCATCATCATCATCATCATCATCATCATCATAATCGTGAACGTCAGCATCAGCATCCGCATCATCATCATCCTCATACTTATCATCGTCATCATGATCACCCCTGCATGATCAACAGCAGCATCAGCATCAGCATCAGCATCAGCATCAGCATCAGCATCAGCAGCAGGAGCAGGATCAGCATCATCATTGGCATGAGTATCCTATCAGACTCATCATCATCACACTCATTATCATCATCAGCATCATCATCAGCAGCAGCATCAGCATCATCCACATCACCATCCTCATCCCCATCCTCATCATCATCCCCATCCCATTCCTCATCCTCATAGTCATCGTAATCACAATCATCATAAGTGTCATCATCTTCATCAACATCATCATCATCATCATCAGCATCCTCATCATCCACTTCATCCTCATCATCATCACCATCATCACGAAAACCATCACCATCATCACCATCATCATCAACATCATCAACATCATCATCCTCATCCTCGTCCTCATCCTCATCCTCATCCTCGTCATCCTCCTCATCATCATGATCTGCACTACGGCTCTCCCAAATTTGGAGCCGATCCGACACATCTGCGCGAAGCTCCGACAGCTTATGATTATGCAGGTCTTTGTCTTTCGAGTTTTCGAGCCACTGGCCTCGGCCTCCGAACCCAAGGCGGCCCTGATTCCAGCGTCTGGACTGTACCCCCGCGGGCGGCAACGGGGCCCCACGTCCTCGAACCACTTTGGTTGACACAAAAGGGGGTCCAACTATAAGGGGGTGGTGCAATAGGGGTGGGGTGATAGTATTGCACGTGTATCGCGCCAGAGAGATGTATTGCAGTGTATTGCAACTGATGCATTGCACGATAAAATCCAGCAATACATTTGCGCACTAGAATGTCTTGCACGCCCCTAATATTTATAGCACCCCCCCTAATTCTACTGCACCAGATATATTGCACCACCCCCTTTCAGCTGGACCCCTTTGTGGATCCACCAGAACCGCCGACCTCGGCCCGTATGGACCACCTTGTGAGCCGCTGTGGAGCTTTTTTGTTGCACTTCCACTGTGACTGCAGCCGATGTGCCGTCATGGCACGGCTTCCTCGGTTCGATTCGAGAACCACCGACCTCGGCCTCCAGCGCCATCCTGCCCTCGAGCGCCCGCGCCGACTCCGCCGCCTCGCACGCCTGCGCCGCCTCGGCGGCGCCAGCGGCCTGCTGCAGCTCGCCCTGCGCCTCGACCAGGCCCGCCAGCAGCCCCGCCTCGCGCGCCGCCGCCGCCTCCGCGGCCGCCTCGCGCGCCGCGCGCTCCTGGGCCTGCTCGGCCCGGCACTCCTCGGGGGGGATCGCCCTGCCGGCCACCTCGACGACCCAGGCCAGGCGCAGCCTCGGCCTTGGCTGGGGCGCGTGCCCCCCTCCCGGCTCGGGTACGGCCCCCGATGGGCCGCTTGTTCAACCACCACCACCACTGCAGGTTGGCAGAGCGAGGAGGAGGAAGAAGAGGAAGAGGAGGAAGAGGAGGAGGAGCAGGACCTCCCAATCCTCTCTTGTCCCCCGTCCTACCCATGGCAATGGTGGTGGAACATTGGCGCACCAACCCCGCGTGCACACGCCGAGCCAGGAGCCCAGGAGAGCGGCCCGGCCGGGATTCGGGACGAGGGGGTCCGCACCGACGCCCCCCCCCACGCGCTCCGCCAGCTCGCCCCCGAGCTCCAGGACGCCCTCGCTGGCTTCGGCCCTGCCCTTCAATTCCTGGCGGAAAGAAATCCAAACATGATCGCGTCGTACAAAAAAACGGACGAGAGGTTTTGGCCACTTTCGGCCTCAATAGGCGCCCTCGCTGGGCCTGGGGGCCGTCAAACAACGACTCGGGAGGAAAAGCCGGCCCCAGGGAAAAGGGTCCGGACGTCCGGGGACGCCGTCCTGAAAAAATCAGGACGTCGCATGCCTGGGAAGACGCCGCTGCAATGGAAGCCAGTCCGCAAGAGACCTCCAACAGGAAACAAGACCCTGAGATGCCAGGTTTTTGGTGTGGGAACGCCACGCTGTCCATCGCCAAACCATCGAAACCCAGGAAACCCAGGGCACCCTGGAGGCAAGCGAGGTGTTTCTTGGAATGGATGTCCACTGTACTCCGCCGACCTATCCTGACCACAATTCTCAGGTCTGTGCTGCATATTTGGGGACATCGTCTGTCCCGTCGCGCCTGCCACCCGTGCCGCATCCATGTCGAATCCATGTCGAACGCACCTAAGCCGTGTCGAATCTGCGTTGAACCCGCGTCGAATCCACATCAAATTCACGTCGAACCTGCGTCGAACCCACGTTGGAGTACAAGAGAAGACTGCCATTTACAGTGCAAGACAGGTCCCCGAAGATGCAAAGCAACGAAGTGAATGCAGCTGTGGCGACAACGGCCTGGGAAGCCCGCGAAAGACGGAATCGGCGGTACAACTGCACCGGTATCGGTATTTTTCCGAGTGAAGCAAATCTCGGCCCTCTCGCTTCAGGAAGAATGCAAGCTGGAATGTCCTGCAAAAAACGTTTCCGTGACCTCTTCAGTTGCGTTCGGCTCCCAGTAGCCCCCACCAGAATGATGGCAAAGCACGAGCACGCAACAAAAACGAAACTTGTCCGCGAGGTGGTTTCAGGTAAACAACGCTTTGATCGATTCCTGGTCAACCAGTCCACGTAACTCCTACCTGAGCTCTATGCTCAAAAGGTGCCCCCATGACGTCCCGATCCCGTCCTCGGAGCCCACAGGCCCGAAAAGAAAATTATGCATTGGAGGCCTCCTGACTGGGGTCCGAACAAAAGGGATCGGAGGATCGTGACGCATCGGTGATGCATGAGCAAAAGAATCGACGATGCATCGGCGATGTCCACGATGCATCGGGGCCATCGTCGTGGAGAAACTCGGGTTCCACATCGAGCCGCATCGGCGATACATTGGCGATGCGGCGCGATCCCCCAGCCCAATCTGCTCGGACCCTGGCGGGGAGGCTTATATAGATGCCGCAGGCGGACAAAAAACCTCCAGTCTGTTGTGGCAAAATCTATGGTACAGTCGGACCCGGACCAGAAGAACATCCATCCAGAACATAACACCCTCCGCTGGCCAAAACACACAGAGCATCCAAGTGTACCCTCCCCAGAATGCACAAGAACATCCAACACACTTTTACCGTCGGCGGCTAGGCAGGGGACCTCTGCGTTTTTTTTTGATCGGATGCCTAAACGGGGATGCCGTTAGAGCGAATTGTGCCACCACGCAAGAGGAGGAGAGGGGCGAGGCGCGGCGGAAAAGGGAGCGGACGGAGCGAGCGGCTCAGGGGGGGACGGATCGCTCCCCGAGCGAGCGGCGCGGCCAGCGGCGGCTGCTGCGTCAGCAAGCCAGCGGCGGCGGGGCCCAGTGCACGGATGGATAGTTATCCCGAGTTAAAAAAAGGTGCGTGAAACATCCAACACGCAGAACATCAGGGGTACCCTCCCCGAAAGGACCTCGATCTTCTCACCTGGTCCGACCGTGTCGGTTGCAGTCGGAACCGCCTGCACAGGACGCCCGAGGGGCCACGCAGGCCTCCTCCGGGGCCAGCCCGTGCTCTCAGACCTGACGATGCCGTGCTGCTCGAGAAGACGAGACACGAGGGTTTCCTCCGCTCTGCGAGGTGGGCCTGCTGACCAGGCCCGACCGCGCCCCTCTCTCTCTCCATCTCCCTCTCTCTCTCTCCCTCTCTCTCTCTCCCTCCCTCTCCCTCCCCCTCTCTCTCGCTCGACACACACACACACACATATATATATATATATGACTGCTTTAACATTATTTGTGGGAGACATGTGAAAAAATGGTTTTCCCCAGCGCTGTAGTGCGCCTATAGAAAACAAAAGGGAGGCGGGGCAAACTGGATCGCTGGAGACGTTCCCGCGACCGCCCTGGCGCCCTGCGTGCAGGGGCAGATTCCTGCGCACCCTCTCTTGGCGTCAGGCCATGCCTCCCACGCCCTGCGACCCCAGCGTGGATAGAGACTGCGCTCAGGGACCACTCCCTGCGCACCGCGCGCCCTGTCTGGGTTGCGAACAAGCCACACCTGACACGCCCGAGCCTGGCGTGGAAAGAGACCGCACTTGGGGGCCATCCCTTGCGCACGCCCTCTGGTGCCGAGAGGGCCACAAGTGCTTTAAGATGGCCTCCAAGATGGCGCAACCGGGTCCAAATTGGCTCAAGATGGCCTCATCAGACCGGCGACATGTGATGAAACTATTATGCAGCCAACGTTTGTTTTCGGAGGCGGGGAATCGAGGCGGAGAGGAGCGGAGGCAGAGTAGAACAACAGGACAGGAGAGAAGCTAGACCAGGTTACGACGAAGGCCGGATCGCCCTCCAGGCCAGAAAGGCCCTCAGCAAGCCGCTCAGTTCGAGGCCGCACCAAGGCTACACTAGGTTACAGCGAAGGTCGCACCGCCCTCTGGGCCAAATTTGCGGGGCTACACCAGGAAACGATGAAGGCCGTCCCCCCTCTGGGCCACGCAAGCGGGGCTACACCAGGTTACAACGAGGGCCGGCGCGCCCTCCAGGCTAGACATAAGGGGCTACTACAATGTCACATCGGCATTCTCCCTGGTACCGAGGTATATACAAGCGGCATCGATCGGCATCCATGGAATTTTTCCCAGGGGGACAGATTAAAAAAAATATTCGGATGCGAATTAATGGCAGTCGGGATCCGGGGGGGGTCATCATTTTTTAACCGGTTTTGGACATTAAGTAAATATGTACATACATACAGAGGTGCCCCTATATTCGTTTCATTCGTTTCTCTTCTTCTCCTTCTTCTTCTTCTTCTTTTCTTTCTCTCTCTCTCTCTCTCTCCCTCTCCTCCCCCGGAGCTCCTCCCTGTACTCCGTGCCCAGGTGCTCCAGCGACCGGGCGAGCTCCTCCGCCCGCTCCCCCGCCCGTGCCGCTGCCTCGCGCTGCTCGCCCGCCTCGGCCCGGCCCTCGCGCCCCTCGGCCTCCGCCCGCTCCCGGGCGCCGTCGGCCTCCTCCCGGGCCAGCCTGCCGAGAGCGACGGCGCGCCACGGAGATACATAGGAACTAGGGAAGGCGACACCAACACCACCAGGGCGAGGAGATGCGCGGAGGCAAGGGGGGGTCTCCCTGGTGGTGTGGTCCCCCCCTCTCGCTCGAGACATCCCCAGCATCCAGCTCGGGGAGGCCTCGTGGACCTCCTCGCTGGAGGTGGCCCCCCTGGTGGTGTTGGTGTCGCTTCTCCTCCCTGCCAGATACATGCCCAGGCAATGATCGCGTCGTTCGCAAAACTCAGGACGGGAGGCGCTTGGCCAAGTTCGGCCCTTGGGGGGCCCTCGCCGGGCCCCGGAACCGTGAAAAAACGACTCTGGACGAAAACCCGGCCCCGGGGACAGGGTCGGGACTTCCAGAAACGCCGTCCTGAAAAAATCAAGACGTCGCATGTCTGGGTGCACGGACACCCTCCGACGAACTCGACATGTACCTTCAGGGAGGGGACGGTGCACATAGTCACTGGCTCCCAGCGGTGATTTTTACACCGCCGCCCTCCCTGGAGGCCCAGGAGCAATCCAGTGGAGGGTGCCTGTGTATACTTTTTCATGGCGGAAGCGGGCATGTCACACATCCGTGCCCTCGCGGTCTGGCCACCGAGGTGCGATCCCACGTCGTAGTCGTCGTCGTCCTCCTCGACGCCGATCGAGGCTAAGTCGACGCCAGATCGGCGCGCTCTCATCGAACACCAGACGCTGGCGCGCGCCAGTGCGGGGGGAGCCAAACAGTACCAGTACTGATATTCCCTGGGCCTCTCCCGGGTTGCCCTCCGCCCAGAATTTCCAAGCGAATCCAGCGGTGGCGACGAGGGAAGGGTAGCGGTATGGGTACCTTTTCCCTCCTCCGAAATGCACGCTAAAGACGGAATGTCGTGCACATACGAAGTTCGTTCCGCGCGAGGCATCAGCCCACAGACGCCCTTGAAGAGAAAGCACATCATGTACATAAACTTTTGGACCTCCCAGCAAATCCGCGCGGAACTCCGACAATTCATGTCTAAGCCTTCTTTTCTTCTTCGAGGCCCAATACCCGTGGGGTCGCTGCCGGAGAGTCACGCCCTTGAAGAAGAACCACAGCATGTGCAGAAACTTCTGGAGCTCCCAACGAAACGGCGCGGAGTTCCGACAAATTATGCTCGTGCCCTGTATTTCTTCGACGCCCCACTACTTTTGAATGGTCCTTCTGTCGAGGGACGCGCCCGACTTAAACAGTACCCGTGGGGACGCTGCCGACGAGTCCAGGACAGCGAGACTGTGGCCGTGGGCGTGCCCCCCGCCCTCCGAGGGGGGCCTCTCGGCGTCGAGGCCGGTCCGCAGAATCTCGCACTCCGCGCGCGCCTGCTCCTGCGCGAGCCGGGCTTCCTCTGGACACGCAAGCATCACAGGTGAGGCCCGACCACAAGAAACCTTGCACAGGAAACCCAACCATGAGACCCCAGGACGTCCATCGATTTCTGGTATAGGAGCGCCACGCTTTCCATCGCAGAACCATCGAAACCCAGGGAGCCCAGGGCACACTGGAGGCAAGCAGGGTGTTTCTTGGCATGGGCCCCTTCTGTAAAGGAACCTGGTCGGACAGGAACGGGACGCGCCGATCTTGTCCATTGGGCTCGTAGGAGGCACGAAAAAGGTAAGGATGACGGCGACGACGAGGCGGCGGATGTCGAGGATGGCAGCGTGGACAACGGGGAGGGCAGCGAGGGGGGCAGGAGGACAACGAGCAGGAAAACAAGCGCGACCACTGCAGGGTGTGCTCGGTCGTGCCAGGCAGGGCGTGCCAGTTGTGCCAGCGCAGGGCGTGCAGAGTCGCGCAGTGCAGGGCATGCCAGGCAGGGTGCGCCAGTCGTGCCAGTGCAAGGTGTGCTCAATCGTGCCAGGCAGGGTGTGCCGGTTGTGCCAGTGCAGGGTGTGCGCAATCGTGCAAGGCAGGACGAGGAAGAGATGAAGAAGAAGAAGAAGAAGAAGAAGAAGAGGAAGAAGAAGAAGAAGAAGCACAGACATTAAAGGAATCCGACACCGTGCCTGCACGGAGTGGGCGTGTTAGAATGCTCATGTGGTCCCTCTGGGAGTTTTTGTGAATGTTTTCCAGGACAGACCCCCTCCCTGGTTTGCACGCGCTCGCGTAGATCGCCCCCCTTGAAAAAATGCTCACCTGGCGCTCGATTCGGCCTCCAAACGGCCAAGATGGCCTTCAAGAAGGCTTCCAAGACAGCCAAGATGACACCACAACAGCTCCAGATAGCCCAAGACAGCTCTAGAGGCTCTGAAGACGGCCTCCAGACGGCCCAGAAGGTCCACTGAGACGGCCCAAGAGGGCTCCAAGATGCCCTCCAGGAGAGCCCGAGGAGGCGAAAAACAGCGATGCCCCCCAATGCGACCCTAAAGCTCTCCAAGAGGCCCAAGGAGGCCCCCAAGAGGCCCCCAGGAGACTCACAGGAAGTACCAAGGAGGCTCCAAGCAAGGAGCCCAAGAGTCCTTCTCCTCCTCGTCTTCACATGGTCAGTATCCTCTTTTTCCTCCCCCCCTTCCCCTCCTTCCTCCATACTGCGCGGACGAAGGCGAGGTCGAGATCGCGACCTTCCCAATTCAGACCACGTGCTGAACTGCCGCGCGGCGTGAGCTCGACCTCCTTCCTACCGCTCCGACGAAAACAAGGTCGAATTCACGACCCATCCTGGCTCAGACCAGCCGTCGGAATTGCTGTATTTCTGCACTCGGTCTGCTTCTTGCTGCCCCGGCTGCAAGTAAATAAGCTTTGGAGGGTCCGCGCGGACGTCTTAGATCTGCGCTGGACCCCCCTGGCGGCGCCTCTGGCGCCGCCCCTGGCGCGGACCGTCACAAGTTTATGGCTGCTGAGTAACGAAGAAAGGACCGAAACACTTTGGGATGGGACCTAAGCTAGGAGGGCCAACAACATTAGGGATAGGGGGACTTTTCTAAGGATGTACCGAACCAAACTGTCCAGAATTTCATTCCCTAATGCAAAGACGGGGACATCAGTGAGGCCACGTCTTCAGCGTGCTAGTAGGGTTAGGGGTTCATTTGTTCTCGATGATGTATGCAGCTTTTTCTTCGAGACATCGGCACAGGCACACACTCTCGGAGGCCCACGGGGCATTTCGTGGGGAAGCGCTGGGGTTCGAGGGAAGAGGGGGAGGACGAAGGAAGAGAATGAAGGGGCCCTGGGACACACAAATAAATACACACAAATAAAAAGATTCCCTATATTTTTCAATATTTTTGGGATTTTCGTCTTCCCCCCCACTTCCCATATTTTCCCATATTTGCTTGGGGATCGACGATTAATTGTGCCTGTGTGTTTTTGCTTCCCTCCTGAGAGAAGGAGGAGGAGGCGGAGGAGGAGGAAACGAAGGAAAAGGAAGAGGAGGAAGAGGAGGAAGAGGAAGAGGAGGAGGAGGAGGAGGAGGGGAGGAGGAGACGAAGGAGGAGTAGGAGGAGGAGAAAACGAGCAGAAGTACAACAAGGATGAGGGCAGACGACGATGAACAGCGATGGAGGCAGGAGGTGAAAAAAGGAGCGCTGACATCCGCCGGGTCTGCTTTGCGATGGAAGTCGGCGACGGACCCCCCTCCGCACACACCTGGCAGCGCCTTTGGCGCCGCCCTGTGCGCTCCGTGCGCTGCGGAACCGGCGTGGGGAAAGGGCTCCAGCGCGGACCCACGAAATCAGCGCGGACCACCAAAAGCTCATGTTTTGTCATGCCGCTTGTTGGCCATCCGTCAACCAGCCTGCAGCACATCCCTATGTCTCGGTGCCGAAGGAGTTCCCTGGCTCCAGAAGGCACACCACTGCGATTGTCATTGACCGGGGCAGGGTAATTTTACGTAGCGGTGGGGATAAGCTTGAGGCTGGTCACCCCGTAGACGTCATAGTGGCCCCAGGCAAGAGCGGCCTTTGGTACACAACTTGCCGATCCTTGCGTGCGATGAGCCACTGGCGGCATGCGTGTTTTTTTGCCTTTGGCAACCCACCCTGCGCCCCCCGAAAGCCGCGCACAAAGGCAGGGCGACGAGATCTATACATATCCACTGCTCCCTGGCCAGGCCTATCCTGAACCCGCCAGCGGTGTATACGCCACGCGCTCCTGGCTTGGCCAGGAGGGCGGATACACAGCTGCTGGTTTCAGGATGGGCCTGGCCAGGGAGCAGTGGATATGTATAGATCTCGTCGCCCAAAAAGGGTCACTCCGGCGAGCGAATGGCCACTCTTGCGCGGCTCTTCCCAGAAACACTGAAGCCAGAACCGTGACAGCTCCCGTGGGCGCCCCCTTCCCTTCCGCCAGCGCATCCGCCTCTTCTGTGCCGCCGCCGGCCTCCCGCCCGCCGCCCGCCGAGGCAGAGAAGCCAGCCCCTGGACCCAGCGAGGGCGAGAAGCCCTGCCTGGAACGCCCCACCCCGGAGCCGAGGCTGTCTTGTCTTACCCGAGGGGGAAGGAAGGAAGGAAGGGGGGCCGGCTCCTCGTAGGAGGGGGGGGGCAGCCTCGACCTGGAAGCGGCGACGCCTCGCCGACCGATCGGCAGCAGGCCCCAGACAGCGGAGCCCCACCTTTTCCTGGGCAGGCTGGGGAACCCAGGGCGGGCCCAGGCCCTGATCGGCGATGCATGGGCGACGGGGGGTTCTGGAGGATGTATCGGCGCAACGGCCGTTCCAGACAGCTCTGGAAGGCTCTCAGGGCATTCTGGATCGCTCTGGAACAATCTATCCCGGCTTTAGACCTACCTCAGCCAAGGAGGGATCCCAGTCGAGGGATCCTGGGAGAGGAGTGTGAGGGGGAAACAACATGCAGCCTGCCCAAATGCACTTTTCAGCCTTGCTGACTGCCCCCCCCCACACTGACGACTCAGAATTGATCCTTCCTGGAAAAATCGAAACGTTGTCCTTGGGCGGGGGCAAAAAAATCACCTTCTTCTTCAGAGGGCGCGAGAGATCGATGCCCTGTCGGAGATCTGGCGGTCCTGGATCCTGGAGGATGCATCGGGCGCACCTGCCCCTTCCGGAGCGCTCCGGAACGCTCGGCAGGGCGCCCCGGAACGCTCTGCAAGGATCTGCCCTGGCCCCGATGCCCACGCCCGAGCCCGAGCTGCAGACCGGGCCGCAGCCCGAGCCCGAGCCGCACGCCGAGCCGCAGCCCGAGCTCGCTGCCCCGCCCGACCCCCCTGCCGGCGCCCCCAGTTTTCGGCTGTACAGCGGAGGCCAGTTCACAAGAAGCCTTCCTCAAGGAACCCAACCCTGAGACCCCATGAAGTCCATTGATTTTTGGTGTGAGAAGGTCACGCTTTCTGTAGCGAAACCATCGAAACACAAGAAACCCAGGGCACCCTGGAGGCAAGCAGGGTGCTTATTGGCATGGGCCCCCACTGTACACGCAACAGCGACCCTGGGCAAGAGGAAGCTCTGGTGCGCGGCTCAGGGGGGCGCAAGGTGGCCAAAGCCATGCCCGCAGGCAGCTGCTATCACGTCGCTTTCAGCGAGCGTGGTGCCCCAATAGGCCTGCGCCAAACCCAGACCCGCGACGTCATGACTTTTGTCATGACGTCGACCCCAAAAGTCTCAACCCATTCCCTGGAACCGACTTCTCGTCCTGAGTCGCCTTTTGACGGTCCCGAAGCCCAGCAGGGGCCCCCGGAGTCCGAAAATGGCGAACAGAAGTGCGTCGTATTTGTTTCACGACTCGAGGGGTTTTGGGAACGGGCCCGAATCAAAGGTCCCTCCAGAAAAAGGTCGCTCTTACTTGGCGGCGCGAGCAAGGGGGTAGAGGGAGTGGGGGAGGCTTCGTAAAGGCGGCTGCCCCTTAGAAGGCGCTGGCCGCCCTTCTGAGAAGCCAGGGGCGCGCCGCTTCTAAGAAGCACCCCCCCAGCCTCTTAGAAGCACGGACCTGCTGTGCAGCAGCAGAAGCAGCTTCTCAGAAGCAGGCCTCCCTGCTTCTTAGAAGGACGCCCAGAACAGCTGCTGTGAGAAGCAGCCGCAAGCTCCTTGGAAGGGGCACCCGCGCCTGCTGAGAAGGGGGGGAGTGCTTCCAAGACGCCTTCCCCCTCCCGCCATCCCGGCCTGCCCGTGGCCGGCTCACGTTTCGGTCGGGCACGTCCTCCCACAGGCGGCCTTTGAAGGAACAATAGGAGAGTGTCCAAAACATTCAATACTTGCCCAACATGGTAGAAACATCCTCCCTCAGACTATCTGTTTGACTCTTTTGAATCTTCCTCCTGTCGGAAGGGCGTGCCCGACCCGAACTTTCCGTGCACCCGACGCCGCGTCCTCGTGCTTCAGCTTGTGCAGGCCGGCGGCACGCCTCTCCGCCTCCACGTCGTCGGCGAGCCGCTCCCTCTCGAGGCGCAGGGCCGCGGCGCCAACGTCGGCCTCCTCGCGCCGGGCCTCCGCGTCGCAGCGGGCGCGGCGCTCCTCTGTGCGAAGCCAGGGCGAGGACCGGGTCCGAGCAGCGAAGAGAGGGCCCCTTATAACCCATTGGGAGGGGACCTAAAGCCAGGAGGGCCAGCAGCATCAGGGACAGGGGGCCTCTTCTGCAGATGCATCGAGCCACACCGTCCAGATCAGATGATTGGTCCCTAATGCAAAGACGGGGACCTCAGTGAGGCCACGTCTTCCTCGTGTTACTAGGGTTAGGGGCTCTTGTGTTCTCCATGAACTTCGGATGAGGATAGATCGAGAATCTCTGAGATCTAGCGGCTCTGGAGGATCTGTCGGGCACCTTGGCCTTCTCAGAGCGTTCCGGAGCGCTCTGAGAGCGCTCCGGAACGCTCTGGAAGGTACCTGTCTTCGTCATTGCCCCGCCCGACTCCTCCTCGAGGCCCGCGCGGAGCTGGTCGTTCTCGCCGCGCAGGCGAGCCTGGTCGTTCAGCACGCGGTGGTGCTTC
>CAUYUJ010017751.1:220211-222711 GCA_963575745.1 Prorocentrum cordatum
ATGGTATGCTATGATTGGCTATGCTATGCTATGCTATGCTATGCTATGCTATGCTATGCTATGCTAATGCAGTGCTGCGCTATGCTAAGCTAAGCTATGCTAAGCTAAGCTAAAGCTCAGCGAAGCTAAGATGAAGGTCAGCTAAGCTAAGACAAACCTGAGCTAAGATGAAGCTAAGCTAAGCTAAGATGAAATAAGCTAAGCTAAGATGAGATAAGCAACGCTAAGCTAAGGGGACGCCACTGGGGGAACCGCGGGGCGGATCCTGGGGGAACCGCTCGGGGCGGGGTCCACTGCCCGGCCCCTTTAAGCTAAGACAGTAAGAACCCTTCTAGGCAGAGCCTAGGTAGGGAATAAAAATAGATCCTTGGAGTAGGAAGGCACCTGACCCAAACCCTCGGCGTCATCGTTTTTTCAGGACGCGACCCCCGGAGGTCCGGACCCATTCCCGGGACCCGTTTTACATCCTGAGTCGCTGTCTGACAGCCCCGAGGCCCGGCCAGGGCCCCCATGGGGGCCGAACTTGGCCAAAAACCTCCCGTCGTGTTTTCTGTCACGACTCGAGGGAGCCTGTGGCCATGAAGACTGGGATGCGAGAAGCCATAGACTGGGACCGGCGCGCGTGCCTGGACAGCACGCCCGTCGCCGATCCTGGATGCGGGTCCGCTGCGCGGCCGCCGCCTCCGTCTGGAGCGCCACGAGGTCGGCCCGTAGCCTCGCCGCCTCGCTCGACACGCCCTCGTGCCCGTCCTCGCGGTGCCGGGGCGGCGGGCCCGTGGAGAAGTGAGAACGAGTTCGAGGCTCGAGGTTTTCGGGTCCGAAGTTCGAGGCTCGAGGTCTTCGAGCGTGGTTTTCGTAGATTCTGAGCGGTTTGCCGCCCTCGGGATGCGTTCCAGCGGCTGCGCCTCGCCGGCAGCGTTCCGGGGATGGCTGGATCGTCCCGAACGGCGGGTTATGACCCGAAAACTGAACTCGGCGGCGAGCGAGGGGGGGAAGTGAGAAGCAGAAGCCCTTCACAAAGGGTCCAGAGGGTCCCCCGGCCTTCGGAGAAGCTTTCCTGAGCCTTCCCCCGTCCCCGAAGACGACAAGAAACCTTCTCAGAGGCGCGAGGGCTTCTGAGAGGTCCCGCCGCCCTCCGAGGAGGCCTTCTCCTTCTCTTCCCCCCCTCGCTCGCCGCCGAGCAGGGGCGGGGGCAAGGCCCAAGAGATCTGGGCGGCCCGCGCTGCTTGCCCTCTGTGCGCTCTCTTGCGACCCACGGGTGGATCGGGCTCGAGAGGCACGGCGGGGGAACCGGGGGGGTCTGGGGTTCTGCTGCTCCCGTCGCCCTCAAGGACCGCATCCCCCAGAATGAATTCGAGCACCCAGACGCGTGTCGAAACAGTGTCGAACGAGTCCCGCCTCCCAGGGCCCGACACGTGAAAACCCCTCAAGTTTCTGTACTCCCTTGGTGCTCGAACATCCTGGCAATCAAGGCTAAAGTAGGTTGGAACATCCCAAGTCTGGGAATCTGGAGGGCTCCGCTCGTGCTGAGACGACTCGCGTTGTGGAAGTCGATAAATGGAGAGGAAACATGCTGCCAGCTAATTTCCAGATGTCTGAAAATGTTTCAAACCTGGCTTAAACATGTACCACACATGTTGTAGTTAGAACATTTTTTGAACATATCAAACACATCTTAATTCAATGGTCGGATTCTTAGAATGTCCATTGTCATGGCATCCACAAGGCTCGCGATGTCGCTGCGTTTGTTCGCGGCCCCAGGTCGCGGTGGAGAAGCAGGACCAGGACTGGACTGGACTGGGAGCAGGCGCAAGGGCTCGACCGGGAGGAGCAGGATGATCTGGAGGCGCACCGGAGCAGCGAGGATCGACGACGGGGGCAGCGAGAGGAGCGCACGAGGAGGCGCCCACGAGGAGGAGCGGACGAGGAGGACACCGAGGAGCAGGACGACTTCGAGGCGCAGCAAGAGGGGTGCCGGCCTGCGAGGACCGACGAGGAGGAGCGGGAGGAGGAGCAGCACGCGGCGTCCGCACCGGGAGCTGGGCGGGGGAGGACGAGAAGGGGGGGGGGTCAGGGCGTGGAACGGCCCGGGGGGGGAGAAGGCACCGACCTGTGATCGGCGGCACCCTGCCGCTGGGTCGGCGCTCGGCTCCCGAGGCCGGAGCCGCACGTTCTGGGGCGCGGTGGGCCAGCGGGCCCCCGGTCGGCGATGAGTGGGCGATTGGGGGTGGATGCGCCCCTGCCCCCCGAGCCTAGTCTCGCCCCTAACGTTGCCCGTGAGGGGGGGGGGGGATGGCTGGGCGGGCGAGAGCACGGTCAGCGACTCCGACGCTGGCATGTCAACGGGGAGGGGGCCAAGCCTGCGGCGCCTCGACGATTGCGAGGCGCTGGACCCCAAGAACTCGGAACGCCATGCCAGGTCGGCGACGAACATACATGGGTCTCACGCAGGGTGGCGGGTGGCGTAGCGAAGCTATTGCAGTGGCTCGCGCGGGCCTCC
>CAUYUJ010017752.1:0-25000 GCA_963575745.1 Prorocentrum cordatum
GCCGCGAGGTCCCGACGCGATCCGCGTGTAACCCCAGTCCGCTGGGCCTCCCAGGAGCCCACGAAAGTGCCGACAGTTGCGCAGTTGGCAGCTCCCCCCGGAGACAGCCGCGAGGTCCCGATGCGATCCGCGTGTAACCCACTCCGCTGGGCCTCCCAGGAGCCCACGAAAGTGCCGACAATTGCGCAGTTGGCAGTAACCCCACTCCGCTGGGCCTCCCAGGAGCCCACGGAAGTGCCGACAGTTGCGCAGTTCGCAACTCCCCCCGCAGGGAGCCGCGAGGTCCCGACGCGATCCGCGTGTAGCCCCACTCCGCTGGGCCTCCCAGGAGCCCACGAAAGTGCCGACAGTTGCGCAGTTGGCAGCTCCCCCCGCAAGGAGCCGCGAGGTCCCGACGCGATCCGCGTGTACCCCAACCCCATTGGGCCCCCCAGGAGCCCGCGAAAGTGCCGACAGTTGCGCAGTTGGCAGCTCCCCCCGCAGGGAGCCGCGAGGTCCCGACGCGATCCGCGTGTAACCCCACTCCGCTGGGCCCAGGAGCCCACGAAAGGACCGACAGTTGCGCAGTTGGCAGCTCCCCCCGCAGGGAGCCGCGAGGTCCCGACGCGATCCGCGTGTAACCCCACTCCGCTGGGCCTCCCAGGAGCCCACGAAAGTGCCGACATTTGCGCAGTTGGCAGCTCCCCCCGCAGGAAGCCGCGAGGTCCCGACGCGATCCGCGTGTAAAGCCCACGAAAGTGCCGACAATTGCGCAACTCGCAACTCCCCCCGCAGGGAGCCGCGAGGTCCCGACGCGATCCGCGTGTAACCCCACTCCGCTGGGCCTCCCAAGAGCCCACGAAAGTGCCGACAGTTGCGCAGTTGGCAGCTCCCCCCCCGAAGGGAGCCGCGAGGTCCCGACGCGATCAGCGTGTAACTCCACTCCGCTGGGCCTCCCAGGAGCCCACGAAAGTGCCGACAGTTGCGCAGTTGGCAACTCCCCCCGCACGGAGCCGCGAGGTCCCGACGCGATCCGCGTGTAACCCCACTCCGCTGGGCCTCCCAGGAGCCCACGAAAGTGCCGACAGTCGCGCAAGATCGCAGGAGGCGACAGATGCGCATATCGCAGCTCCCCAGAGGGCGCCGCGAGGAGGAGGTAGGAGGCAGGAGGGAAGTGGGCGGGAGGACGGGGCGACCAGAGTGCTCTATTCAAAACGAGTACCCAACCAAGGGAGGGTTGGGAACAACCTACGTATCTCCAACTGGTGAAATCCTTCAAACTTTGAAAATCGGATGTGCACGGTGCTAAGGCGAGAGCCACGTTTTGAACGCGACCCACCCTCCATCCGTGACGTTGTTGCAACTTTCAAGCTTCAGGATCGTACATGGTGGGAGATATCAGGCGAAACGCCAGCTCCACCCTTCAAGCTGGCATCGAGGTTCGTCAGGGAGGATTTATTCATAAGGTAAACAAGAGCGGGTGCTGATGCTGCTGGTGATGATCATGATGATGCTGATGATGATGATCATGATGATGATGATGATGATGCTGCTGCTGATGATGATGATGATGATGCTGATGATGATGATGATGATGAGGAGGAGGAGGAGGAGGAGGAAGCGGGGGAGGAGGAGGAGGAGGAGGAGGAGGAGGAGGAGGAGGAAGAAGATGAGCGAGGGAGGAGGTGGAGGAGGAGGAGGCGGAGGAGGAGGAGGAGAGGATGGGGCAGGAGGAAGGGAGGAGGAGGAGGAGGAGGAGGAGGAGAGGCGGAGGAGGAGGAGGAGGGGGCGTCGCCGCCGGGGGGCGCGGTCCTGTCTTGCCGCCTGGCGGAAGAGAGCCTTCACGCGAGGCGAACGTGCGTGGCGGCCCGCGGCCAGTGCGACGGGCGCACGGGGCGCTCGAGTAGGTCGTGCGGGAGGAGGAGAGGCCAGCCGCGCGAGCGCCCGCACCGCCTGTGGCATCAGGCGGCAGCCTCAGGGCGCGGCGGCCAGCCTCGAATGCGTTGTAGTTCTCCTGGTAGCTCAGGAACCGCATCTCGCTCGTGTCCTTCGTCATGTGGTACGCTCGGCAGGCCACTGCGAGCCTGGCCATGGAGTTCGTGATGCCGTTGTCGCCCTCGTAGTCCTGGTCATCCCCGATCCCAGGCCTATCCAGAAGAGAGGTGGACAGGGCACCACGCGGTCGCGCCATGTGGCTCATGTTGTCCTTCGCGTCGCAGCCGAAGTGGCAGCTGCGCTTCATGGCGAGGGCGTGCATTCTGAAAGAGGTCGTCCACGCGCCCGCCAGCGTCTTCACACTCGCCCTTGTGCGTGCTGGCGGGGGGATTGCCAAATTCTGCCGCAGTTTCATCCATCGGCCGTGCAAGTCCGCAGGCAGCTCGTCAAAGCCGATGAGGTCCCTCTTGTTTTCCTGCATGTCGGTGTTGCTCATGTTGTCGTCGGCGCCCTCCTCCACGGAAAGAGCGTGTTCTACCGCTGCTGGCGGTAACAACGCGGGGGGGGTCACTGGGGGTTCCTGACCCGTCCCCCCCGCCTCGAAATCCAGGGGGGGGTCACTACCGGTTCGACCCCCCCCCCCAGTCCATCATGAAAAGGGGGGGGGGCACTACTGGTTCGAACCCCCCCCCCTCGAAAACTGGGGCGGGTCACTACCAGGCGAGCCCCCCCCCCCCCCCCCCTCTCGAAAACCGGGGGGGGGTCACTCCTGGTTCGACCCCCCCCCCATCCCCTCGCCGTCAGCAAAAGATGCCCGCTCCTGGGATAATTGGAAAATGGTGGGGATGTTGGGACAGTGGTGGGAACGGTGGTGGTGGGGACAGTGGTGCGGGGACAGGGGGACAGTGGTGCGGACAGTGGTGGGGACGGTGGTGGTCGGGACAGTGGTGAGGGGACAGCGGGACAGTGGTGGGGACAGTGGGACAGTGGTGGGGACGGTAGTGGTGGGGACAGTGATGAAGGCGGTGGTGAGGAAAGTGGTGGGACGGTAGTACAGAGTGGGGACAGTGAGGCACTGGTGGGGGCACTGGTGGGGACAGCTGGGACACTGGTGGGAACAGTGGGGACAATGGTGGGGACGGTGGTGGTGGGGACAGTGGTGTTGTGACAATGGGAATGTGGTGGGAACAGTGGGACAGTGGAGGGTACAGTGGTGGCGGCGACAGTGGTGAGAGCGGTGGCGAGGACGGCGGTGGGATAATGGGATAGGTGCAGTAGGGACAGTGGTGGGGACAGCGGGGACAGTGGGACAGCTCAGTGG
Source organism: Prorocentrum cordatum (assembly GCA_963575745.1). Lineage (NCBI taxonomy): Eukaryota > Dinophyceae > Prorocentrales > Prorocentraceae > Prorocentrum > Prorocentrum cordatum. The sequence continues at coordinate 3,236 of CAUYUJ010017752.1, forward strand.
GACAGCGGCGGGGAAAGGGGGGGGACCAGGGTCTTCCCAAACCAAATGTTGCGGAATCAGACCGCCGGGTCTTCCCAAACTAAACCTGGGTCTTCCCAAACCAAACGGGTCTTCCCAAACCAACGCCCCCGGGTCTTCCCAAATCAACCGGGTCTTCCCGAACCAACGTGCTGGGTCTTCCCAGACCAACCGAGTCTTCCCAAACCAACCACCGGGTCTTCCCAAACCAATTCCCCGGGTCTTCCCAAACCGAACGGGTCGCATTCTGGGTCTTCTACAACTGAGGGTGCTCTCAAATCTTTATAGAACCGGGAGGGCAGCCCCTTAGGCCTACCCTGCACGCCCGACCCGACCGCTCGTTAGGGTCCGCCCGCCCGACCCGACCCGACAAGCCCGTTAGGGTCCGCCCGACCCGACCCGACCCGACCCGCCCGTTAGGGCACTCGCGTTTCAAGTCGATCACGCACCACACTTTAATGTCCCGCCCGCCCGACCCGACCCGCCCGTTACGGTCCGCCCGCCCGACCCGACTCGACCCGCCCGTTAAGGTCCGCCCGCCCGGCCCGACCCGACTCGCCCGTTAAGGGTTCTCGCGTGTCAACTCGATCATGTACCACACTTCAATGTCCTGCCCGCCCGATCCGACTCGCTCGCTAGGGTCCGCCCGCACGGCGCGACCCGACCCGCCCGTTAGGTCCGCCCGCCCGACCCGACCCGACCCGCCCGTTAGAGCACTCGCGTGAATGTCGCGCCCGCCTGACCCGACCCGCTTGTTAGGGCCCGCCGTTCGACCCGACCAGACCCGCCCATGAGGGTCCGCCCACCCGACCCGGCCCGACCCGACCCGCCCGTTAGGGTTCTCGCGTGCCAACTCGATCATGCACCACCGCATTTTAATGTCCGCCCGCCCGACCCGACCCGCCCGTTAGGATCCGCCCGGCCCGACCCGACCCGACCCGCCCGTGAAGGTCCGCCCACCCGACCCGACCCGACCCGCCCGATAGGGTTTTCGCGTGTGAGCTCGATCATGCACCATACTTCAGTGTCCTGCCCGCCCGAACCGACCCGCCCGTTAGGAACCGCCCCCCCCCCACCCCACCTCCCCTCCCGACCCGCCTGTTAGGGGCCGCCCGCCCGACCCGACCCGACCCGCCCGTTAGGGCACTCGCGCGTGAACTCGACCGTGCACCGCGCTGTAATGTCCCGCCCGCCCGACCCGACCCGCCCGTTAGGGCCCGCCCGCCCGACCCGCCCGATAGGCCGGGCGGTGTTGATGCGCCCCCGATCTCCGCGGGCATATGCTCAAAATCCCCGCCGCCCCTGCGGTCCGCATGGGCAAGTGCGCCAAGAAACCTTGGTCGCGAGGGCGACGGCAAAGTCTGCAGAGCCGACGGCGTCGTCGAGGGAGCAGAGGAGGTTGAGGATTCCAGCCATCGAAGAACGTCAGCATCTGCTCCTGGTGGCGGAGGGCCAGACAAGCTCGCCGCAGGCCGCGATGGAGATGTGCCAGCCGATGTTGTCGGATGACCTAGCCACGCTGTGGGTGGAGGTGGTTGTGGGCCGAAGATGCACGAGAACTCGTCGTCCGCCATGGCGTCGTCCTCGTAAGAGGGGCGGCGGGGGAGGGCTCGGCGAGCCGCAGAGCGAATCTCATCCATAACCTCCAAGTCAGCATCAGTGGGCGGCGGGTACTCTGTCCCACCGGCTCTATGCGGGGCCTCAGGCTCCGCCTCGTTCGGGGCGTCCTCATCAGCGGCCGAGTTCGGTAGATCCACGAGCGGTAGCTCCTTCGGGTCGAGATCCAGATCGTCGAGAGAGAGGCCGCGAGTGGCGACCAGTGCGGCAACTCGTTCGTTACCCAGGTGCAATAATCAACCGCGAGTCGCGCCCGTGCTGCAGGGCGCCGCCCCGCGCTTGCCCGCTGAGGAGGCGCATGCAAAGGTGCATGGGATTCGAGCATGACGTTGCGCATCTTGGAAAGCCCAACCAGCAAGCGAACTATCTCATTAGGTGGTGAAGCCAGGGCGCCCAAAAGCTTCCGACGGAGGCCTTCCCTGGAGATGGCGCTGCTGTGCCCGGCGGCGCAGAGGGGCAGGGCATCCCCCGATGTGGGCGGCGACGTTGGCCGAGTGGCCAGCGAAGCTTGTGTTGCGCAGCAGCCGAAGACGCAGTCGACGCACTGGGCCATCCAGGTCGCGAAGTTGTCACCGCCAAGCTCATGATAGATGGCCGGCAGCCAGCTGCTGGCCCATATGCCAGCACGGTTGATCAGCTCACGGCGAAGGGCATGAGTGCGCTGTGCAGGAGAAAGACCAGGTTGATCGCCTGACGTAGCCACCGCTGCCCCAATGCGAATAGCGTCGGGCGTGCGCGCGCCCGCGCCCCGGCGCTGGTCGACGTAGCTCACGTTTGCGCTGGTGTGGGGTAGGGCGTTGTATCCACCCCCGCCGAGTGGAGCCAATGGGGAGCCAAGCAGGCGGTCATCGTGCGCAGCCGCCTGCAGAGGGGGCAGGTCACCAGGGCGCTCAGCCACGAGCTGGACAGCTGGCATGCAGCGAAGGTCGTCGCAGTCCTTCTCCACGCGCGCGGGGAGTAGGCCGCCAGAGGCTTCCGCCGCCATCGAAACATGGGCCGATGTCGAAGAGGTCGACGTACTGTCGTAGACGAGGGCACGCGGCGACGGGTCCATTGCAAAGGCAGCGCCAGCGATCAATGTCAAGCTCCGATGGTGACGCACCAGGAGAGCTGTGTGACGCCGACGACGGAGTCGCAGAAAATGTGCTGGATGACGTCGAGGATGAACTGCGTGAGGTCGTGTAGCAACCCTGATGGCGCTGCGTGCGGAAGCCCGATGAATTCGAGGCCCTCGACAGAGAGGATGCGCAAAGTTGCGCCGTGGGTGCCGCTGCTATAGCATGAGAGCGAGCAACCTCATAAGGCCAGACGAGAGAGGAGGACCCATGTGCAGCACTGACGTAGATGTAATGCACGACGACGATGTCGAAGATGCTGCGATCCATTTCAACGCTGCCAAAGAGCCCGAGCCAGCCCAAGGCAGTGGCGGGCCGCGAATGCCCCACCTCCTCCTCGATCAGGCGGCGAGAAGGGGCGCGCGCCAAGTAGTGTTTGAATGCGTCGGGGCGGTGCTTGCATCCAGATCGACGGGGAAGACGTCCGCGTGCTTGGGTAATTCTATGCGACGTAGCCCAGCCGTTTGCAACGGTCTTGGCGTATGCGAAGGCCCGAGGCGTAGAGCACCCTCTGAGGTGGCGTAGCAGATGACACCAGCGGTGAAGAGGAATGCGAGACCGACCTTCAGCGTACATCTCAGGGGGCGTCCTGCTGAGTCTGGCCATGATGCAGCCTCGCAAGGGTAGCGGTGTAAGACATGCCTTGAGCGAGCCAGTCGCGAGGCGCTGGAGCCCAAATCGAGCTGGGCTAGCAGACCAGTCCGCAACCACCTCTCGTGCAGTAAACCGCCGAAAGGATGTGCATGCGGGAAGGAATTGTGAGACGGCGCCTGTCTTGGTGCGCTCCAGGGTCTCTGCGAAAGCCTCCGACTTCCAGGAGGCAAGGTATTGGCGCAAGGCGTAGCCAGTCAAGTGGCCTCTGGAACTCGGGGAGCGCGTTTTGTGCGGTGCGAACGAGAGCCCCAATGCTAGGCGCTAGCCACGAGGGGAGCGAGGAGCCGCCCGCTCCGCGAAGATGCAGCCAAGCCGACATGCTGAAGACACCGAGGGGCACTCGGAAGGTGCGGGCAAGGGCGATCAGCTCGCTCTTGAGAAGCCACTGCGGCATCATCCTGAACTGCGCGACGTAGGACAGCCCTGGCGTGATCCTGGTCGTGTAATTGGTGGCGGGGCGCGAGACCACGTCGGACTGTTGCCCACCGGGCGCGTGCGGAGCTTCACCTTGCTCGACGGGGCGAGCCAGCAGGAGCTCTCGTCGGCGGCGGGGCCAAGCACGAGGCCGAGGTAGACCAGCGTGCTGGCGATCTGGACCCGCGCGAAGAACGGGACCATCGAGGTGAGAGCCTGGCGCGTGGTCACGGCCACCTCCTCCGATAACGGCGCATGCAAAGGGGCTGACATGCACATGGTGAGCTTCAGTGACAGTGTGGCGATGGCCTCTGGAATCTGCATCGCATCAGCGACCGCCCTCAGAGCCTGTAACTGCTTGACCACACAACCAATGCCATCAGCGCAAGCACGGGCCAACCCAAGACGAGTGGCTTAAAGTCGGGCATGAACGACAACAAGTATGCCGGCCGTGACTGCAGCGTACATTGATGGAACCGCTCAGGGAGCGCCCCCGAAAATGCCAGGGGATATCCGCCAGGCGAAGGTTGGGCAGCCGTTGACCATCACGACATCGTGTAAGATGTAGTGGAGCTGCTCCAGCACGGCAATGTTCTCTAGGGGAGCCTGCATCTGCCTGAAGAACATCATCGTGAAGGACTGTGCATGGCTCGGGAAGACAGCGCGCGAACCCAGAGCAATCGATGCTGGAAGATCACGAGTAGCTGTTGGCGAACTCGGGTATTTGCGCGCAGCGACATAGCGCTCGAGCACGTTGGCGCCAAAGTTGCGCTATGGGATAAATCCCCGCTGAGAGCGCGGGCCTGGTCCATGAGAAGCTTGCTGAACTGGGGGCTACTGGTGGCCGTGATGGCCCCGATGTCCGCGTTGCGAAGGCCAAGGGCGCGCGCTGCGCTGGGGGCGCGGGCGCGCCCGGCAGCCAGCGAGTCGTCAACTTCCTCGCCCTTCGGTAGCCAGACCTGCCGCGTGTCGCTGCAGCTGTTGGAGGGGGCCTGCCCGCTCATAATCCACGCCATCGCGTCTGATAAGGCGTCGACTCCAATGGGGGAAGCTGCCCACGCCGAAAAGGGAGGGTCAAATCCAGGCTCCGAGTAGTGCGTTTTCATAGTGACCTGACGGAGCAGCTCAGGCGGAGGGGGGGCCACCTCGAGTCCAGAAAGGGGGACGTGCTGCTCGATGTAGGATTGCGCGATGTCCATGTCGATCGGCTTGGCTGTGAAAATCGGGCCCCAGTTCTCGATCGAGGGCTCGGTCATCAGGGTGGCGCCGCTGGTGGGATTGCCTGGCCCAGACGGGCGTTCGACAGCGCGACGCACCAGCCAGCGGTTGAGAGGGGGCCAGATAGCCGAGCGGCGCTCCAGCGCCGCCAGTTGGCGACGAGGGGCCTCTGGGACGCAGGGGCGAGCGAGTTGTTCCTCAAGGCGCAATCGAAGTCAATCAGCATGTCGACGTTGCATGCTGTCGAATCAATGTTGGAAGCAAGCGGCGTGGCGAAGCCGAACCCTTTGGTCGCAGATGCCCGAGAAATCGTGAGCGGATTTGTGGTTGCTGATGAGCTTCTTAGCCAGTTTCACGCTATGCCTCCATGCAGCTCCTGCCATCTGCCTCCCCAGCAAGAACGGCGTGGACGTAGCTTCGGGTGCGCGCGCGAAGAGCCGGTTGCGAATCTCTGCGGCGACTTCCTTTGCGGCTCACTAATGCAGCTCGATCTGGCGCTGGGGGCTTGTCACCTTGTGGTTGAGCTGCCTGCAGACGCTCTGCAGCAGCTTCTGGAAGAGCTCGCCAGCGAGCAGCGCGCGCGCGCGCTTTGACTTTTGCCTGCAGCAAGAGCGCGGCGAGGCTGGCGCTGGAGAGGCGGGGCCCTCGGCGCGAAGTTCACGTCGCCATGGGCGACCGGCGGGTCGCGGAGAGGGTCGTCTTGCTTCGTCTTCACGCCAGCTGCCGCGCGATTGTGGGTTTTGTGGTTGCGTGCGCTGAGGTGGGCGATATGGGGCGCTCTCCAAGTGCGTCGCTACGAGTGGCGCTTGCCCAGGCGCGCGAGAACGGCGCGAAACTTCCGCCTCGCAACCCGCTGGGAGAATAATTACCGCGCCGCCCTTGACTGCAGATTCCGCCCAGTGGCCGGCGTAGATGCGGGCGGGCGGCGCCGCCCTGGGGATGGAATCTGCCAGCTGCGCCTCGTCTCGGTGCATCTCCTGTCGGGCCACCGCGGCGCGCGTGAAGTCTAGGCGCGCGAGGTGGGCGAGCTTCGGCTTCGTATGGGCCCCGCTGGCGCTGCAGCAGCGCGCGCGTTCCGCGATGAGACAGAGGAAGCCAATCGGCCGTGAATGGCAGCAGCACGCCCTTCAAGGACTCCACTAAGCCGCCTCGGGCGGCGCGATGATCGACTCGGCGGCCTCGGCAAGGCGCCCCTTGGCGAGGCCGAGCTTCTGGGCAATGGCGTCGCCCCGCGCGATCCCCGAGGCGACGTTGTCGGGTTCGGTGCGACGCGCGGGACGGGGCCCCATCCAGCCATGATCCACGGTCGCGGTCGGAGGGCCGCCTCTCCGAGCTGTCTGCGCTGCGGAATGCCTCGCGGAGCTTGCGGCCATCGATCTCGAGCTTGATCTGCCCTGGGCCCCTGTCCGCTCCGATGTGGGGCATGGCCTGAAGATTGTCCGTCGCCGCGACCTCGAAGCGTTTCCATTGGCCAGCGGCGATTCGCTGGGCGCCGAGGACCTGCGCGATGCGCCCAGCAGCTGGGCCGACAGCGCCCGCGAACTGGATCGTAAAGTGGCGGGCGACGTCCTCGGCGGCAGAGATGGTGACACACATGGCTTCGACGCCGGCCTCGACATTCCAGTCGGAAAGGACCTGCAGGGCGGACTCAAGCTTGACGAGTTGGGGGGCCATGACCCTGATGATAATCGCGTCGACGTCTCGGTCGAAGCCAGCAACGCTGACAGGAGCGGGCGTTGGCTTCGCGCTAGCGAGTGCCAGGGCGCCCAGCAGCTCCTGAATCTGATCTCTGAGGGCATGGAGAACTGCGTCGTGCTCGCCAAGACGGCTCTCAACTGCGCGGAGCTTGATCTTGTGGCCGTCGAGCTGCTCTTGGAACCTGCGCTGGAATACGTCGATCTTCTCCCTGCAAAACTTCTCGGACGCGTCTCTGGCCATGCTGGGGAGCTGATGCACGCCTTCTTCCAGCTTCCCAGCAGCATCAGCGTGATCAGCAAGCTAAGAGGCGAAATCATTGACTGGTCCGACACTGTAGCGTAGACGACGCTGGTGAGGTCCTTGATGAGTTCATCGTGGTGCTCGGCCGTCTTCTGGGAGAAGACCTCTGCAGCGAGCCGGCGAACGTAGTCGTCCTGGCAGAACTCCCCGTCGCTGTCGGCCTCGAGCATATCTGCGTCAGCAACATCTGGGCGACCTGTAGCGGCATCGGGAGGATAATCGCCAACAGCAGAAGTATCAGCACCGCCACTTCTCGCATAATTCAGATCATCTCCCGCAGCGGCAACACCAATGTGGAGCTTGGGCTTCTTGCTTTTGAGCTTTGGACCACGCGGGCGCTTGGGGGCTGTGACTGCATCAGAGGGCACGCGAAGCAGCGGCCGACGGCGAGCGAATACCCTTGGCCCCAGCAGCGCGCAGCTCGACTGGAGTTGCTTGAAGCGGATCCTGGCGAAACGGATCCTGGCCTCGGACTAGAGGTATCCACGCTCTGTCCGAGGGACAATGCCATCTTGAACCACAGTGGCTAAGGAGGAAGAGGAGGAGGAGGAGGAGGAGGAGGAGGAGGAGGAGGAGGAGGAGGAGGAGGAGGAGGAGGAGGAGGAGGAGGAGGAGGAGGAGGAAGAGGAAAAGGAGGAGGGGAGGAGGAGGACGACGATGCGGGGCGGGATGTGCGGCACGGGGGGCGAGCAACGCGCTCGGAGCGTGAGCGGGGCCGCCTGGCACCGCAGCAGGTCCAGCGGGCAGGCCGCCGCGGGCTGCCCCTCGCCTCTCGGCGGCGCCGAGGCGCGGCGCCTCACGGAGAGAGGAAGGGAGGAGGCGAGGAGGGGGGGGGACAGCAGAAGTGAGATGGTTGAGGGGGGTCGAGTACAGTGGAGGCCAGTCCGCAAGAAACCTTCATCAAGAAACCCAACCTTGAGATCCCAGGACGTCCATGGATTGTTGGTGTGGGGACGCACCCCCTTCCTGGCAAAAACATCGGGACCCAAGACACCCAAAGCACCTTACAGAGCAGGGTGTTTATTGGCATGGCTCTCCACTGTATGGAGCTACCCGACGAAGTCGTTGATGGAAATGGCATGCGGCGTCGCTGCTCAGCACTGCCGAAGAGATTTGGCCACCGACCTGCTACCAGCCTGTTGAGATGTTCTCGGCGGTGGCGCTTCACAACCTTGTCGCGCCGGCTGCCGAACAGGAGGGGAGGAGAAGGGCGAGGAGACGAGTCGGTGTGGGATGAGGGGGAGGACCGAGGAGAGCGAGGAAACGGAGGAGGAGGAGGAGGAGTGGAAGGGGGAGGGAGGGAGGAAAAAAGAAAGGATGTGTCGAGTCGGGTTGGAAATGGGGGCCGACGATGCGTCTTATCGGGCTGCTCTCTTATCGGGCTGCTCACCAACAACCACGCGAAAGTCGACCGTGCACCAGACGGTGTCAAGTGGCTCCTGCTCGGCTCGGTTGCGCGATCTCGAGGCTCAAAGACTACCCCGACGATGCTATTGTTATGGTGATGATGATGGTGATGATGATAATGATGAGGATGCTGTTGATGATGCTGGTGGTGACGATGATGATGCTGATGATGCTGATGATGATGATGCTGCTGATAATGCCGATGATTTGATGATGATGATGATGATGATGATGATGATGATGATGATGTTGTTGTCGCTGCTGCTGATGATGGTGGTGATGGCGACAACGATTATGACGATGACAACGATGCTGTTGCTGCTGATGTTGATGCGGATGATGATTATGATGGTGAGGGGGAGGAGAAAGAGGAGGAAGAAGTGGATTGACGATCCGACTTCATGATCCTTCATCCCAATTCGTGTCTCCGGCAGCGATGGAGTGCAGTCGCGCATCAACTAGTATGTTGTGCTCGGGCCCGAACACTCCTCCTTTCCCCCAAGGCCGCAAGTCGCCACCTCTGCTTCACAACGTGACCCCCGAAGCCCCACGCCCTTCCCCGAGGCTGGCATCTCACCCGGGTCAGTGTCGTGCCTGCCTGCATGAGACTCCAGGGGCCAAGCAACGGTCAAACACCTTCCCGCGCCGTCGCTCGGGCGTCCGCTCCTCGTGCATTTCTGGGCTTCGTGCGTGCATCTTCTCGCGAGAGCACCCGGAATGCTCCTCGATGGTCTCCGCGGGGAAACACACACGCGCCCGAGCGATGCCGAGCTGCCGTCGGGATCACTCCACGCCGCGAGGGGGGTCGTGGTCCGCCCTCTCCCGGGCTCGGGGGCGGCCAAGAGAGGGGGGCGTCCAAGAGGGGGGGGGGCAAATCGTGGCCGGCGGTACCTGCGCGGCCTCGGGACGCACTGAAAGAAGAAGAAGAGGCGCCATGACATCTGGGACGATACCATGGCACGCGCCAAGATGTATATATATATATATATATAATATATATAATATATATATACAGGCCCCCCCCGGCCCCCCGCATTGTCCCCGTGGCGGCTCTGCTGCTCTGCCGCGGGGGCCGCCTGTCGCCGAGGCTCCCCCCCTCGGGGCTCGAGGACGGGCCCGCGGTGCCAAGGTGGCGAAGAAGGGGCCGTCCGATGATGATGATGATGATGATGATGATGATGATGATGATGATGATGATGATGATGATGGTGATGATGATGATGACGATGATGATGATGATGATGATGATGATGATGATGATGATGATATTGATGATGCTGATGATGATGCTGCTGATGATGATGATGCTGATGATGATGCTGATGATGCTTTTGAGGACGAGGATGAGGATGCTTTTGGGGATGAGGATGATGATCGAGTGCTCGTGGCGCCGTATCCATAGAGCCCTCCCAGAAGTAGACGGGGTCGGATCGCGCCGCATAGCCGATGCCTCGTCGACGTCGGCGACGCATCGGCGACGTCGGCGTGAGGAAACACGGGCTCCACATCGAGCCGCATAGGCGATGCATCGGCGTTGCGGCGCGATCCTCCGACTCCATCTACTCGGGCCCCATCCAGGAGACCCACAGAAGTGGCGAAGAAGGGGCCGTCCCCACGTCGTGAAGAGGATCGTGGCGGACAGCTTTTGGCAGTCTTCGGTGTCCTCGGGCCTTTGCAGGTGCCATGGGCAGCCCCAACAACGGCTGTGGGCGAAAAGCTGGTCCCGGGGAAAAGGAAACAACTCTGGATGAATAGCTGGTCCCGGAGAAGGGGGATGTCGAGATTTCTTGGGGTTCACGGTAAAAAAACAGAACACGACGTCAGGGGTCTGGAGTGTTCTGGGTCCTCCTTCAAAATCGGCCCTCTGGATCTCTGCTGGAGCGCTTTCTGACCAGGGTTTTGAGGCCTAGCCAGCTCTTGCGACGACTACCCTTCCAGGGCGAAATCTACGAAAGACATTAACATCCCCTTCTCCTCCTCCTCCTCCTCCTCCTCCTCCTCCTCAATCTCTTTCTCCTCCACCTCCTCCTGGACCTTCTTGGCGTCCTTGCGGCGTCTTGGTTCGCCTCGGGAGGATGTCTGACTGTTGTGGCCGCCTCCGTCGAGCCCTCCGAAACCATCTGGTGCTCTCTCCGTGCCCTCTTGGACTCTCTCGAAGCCTCCTGGGGCATGTGGGGATCTTATCTTCTTCTTCTTGCTCTCTCCTCTCCCCTCCCCGCCCCAAACCCGTTCAGGATCGATTCCCTGGACCCCTCCTGGGCTGCATCCTGGCTCGTCTTTCGAGCCGCGCTCCATTCAGAGGCCACGCGCCGGATGAGCATGCGGAAGCCCAGGCCGCACGGCCACAGCAGGGCCGCTCGCTGGAAAGATGTCTGGCCGCGTGCGTGTTTCCAGCTCTCGCCCAGGCCAGCCCCGACACGTGGTGGGCTCCGGAAGCCCGTGATCCGAAACAATCATCACCTCCTGGGGGGGAACTCTTCTGAAGGGGCCCTGGGACACACCAATAAATAGACACAAGTAACCGGATTCCCCATATTTCCCCATATGTTCTGAGGTTATGTCTTCCCCCCACTTCCCATATTTTCCCATATTTTCTGGGAATCGACGATTGATTGTGTCTGTGCGTTCTTTCCCCTCTTGATCTTACTTCCACCAGCCCTGCGACGGCGGGGCCGCCCCCGTTTTGCTTCCGCCGCCTCCCGCCGAGGAGGAGATGCCGACCCCTTCGATCCCACCAAGGCCAGGCCCTGCCTGGAGCGCGCCAAGCGTCGGCGGCCCTGGCAACACGCTGTGCCCTGCAAACTGCTGGCGTGTCGCCCCGCTCCGCAGGACAGAAGGCCGGGAACAGCAGCTCGGGGCCTTGATGCCCGGGGACAGGGGGACGTGGTCAGCGTGTCGTGCCGAAGGGTGGTGGGCCAGAGCCGGCGGCGCGACACGCAAAGCAAACGTCCCTGACCGCATCCCCTGGTGGTTTTCTGGCCATCAGCCGGGCTTCGGGCGGCCGTTCGGGACGATCCAGGCACCCGCGGAACGCTCTCGGCGAGGCGCAGCTGCTGGAAGTCGTCCTGACGTCCGGAAGCCTCGAACCTCGAACCAACCCAGCCTTCCGACGCCGTGATTTTCCCACATCGTGGACCCCAAGAGGTCTGGACCCATTCCCTGGGATCGTTTTTTGTTTGTTTGTTTGTTGTTTTTACCGACATCCTAAGTGGGGTTCTTGTTTTCTCTGCGCACCCTCCGCGCAGGATCTCTCCTCCCCCTCCTCCTCCTCCCTCTCCTCTGCTGCTCTTTGCTTCCTCCTCCGCATCATCATCACCATTACCATCACTCCCCACTCATCATCATCATCATCACCATCAGCATCAACATCACCATCCCACGATCACTCACCATCATCGGCATCGAACGATCATCATCATCATCATCATCATCATCATCATCATCATCATCATCATCATCATCATCATCATCATCACTACTCGCTGACTTGAGGCCTGAATATGAAGGAAGTCTCGAGCGGGAGCCTCGTCTGTGAGTGAACTGCGAGGAAGTCTCAGGCGGGAGCCCCCTCCCTATGGGGCCCGCGCTTCACGTTTGAATCCGAGCGGGTCATCCGCAACGTGCAACTGTCGTCACTTTTGGGCTCTTGAGACTTGAATATGGAGGAAGTCTCGAGCGGGAGCCTCGTCTGTGAGTGAATTGTGAGGAAGTCTCAGGCGGGAGCCCCCTCCCAATGGGGCCCGCACTTCATGTTTGAATCCGAGCGGGTCATCCGCAACGTGCAACTGTCGTCACTTTTGGGCTCTTGAGATATGAATATGGAGGAAGTCTCGAGCGGGAGCCTCGTCTGTGAGTGAATTGCGAGGAAGTCTCAGGCGGGAGCCCCCTCCCTATGGGGCCCGCACTTCATGTTTGAATCCGAGCGGGTCATCCGCAACGTGCAACTGTCGTCACTTTTGGGTTCTTGAGATATGAATATGGAGGAAGTCTCGAGCGGGAGCCTCGTCTGTGAGTGAATTGTGAGGAAGTCTCAGGCGGGAGCCCCCTCCCCTATGGGGCCCGCACTTCATGTTTGAATCCGAGCGGGTCATCCGCAACGTGCAACTGTCATCACTTTTGGGTTCTTGAGATATGAATATGGAGGAAGTCTCGAGCGGGAGCCTCGTCTGTGAGTGAATTGCGAGGAAGTCTCAGGCGGGAGCCCCCTCCCTATGGGGCCCGCACTTCATGTTTGAATCCGAGCGGGTCATCCGCAACGTGCAACTGTCAGATATGAATATGGAGGAAGTCTCGAGCGGGAGCCTCGTCTGTGAGTGAATTGTGAGGAAGTCTCAAGCGGGAGCCCCTCCCCTATGGGGCCCGCACTTCATGTTTGAATCCGAGCGGGTCATCCGCAACGTGCAACTGTCGTCACTTTTGGGTTCTTGAGATATGAATATGGAGGAAGTCTCGAGCGGGAGCCTCGTCGGTGAATGAATTGCGAAGAGATCTCAGGCGGGAGCCCCCTCCCTATAGGGCCTGCACTTCATGTTTGAATCCGAGCGGGTCATCCGCAACGTGCAACTGTCGTCACTTTTGGGCTCTTGAGACTTGAATATGGAAGAAATCTCGAGCGGGAAACCCCTCCCTATGAGGCCCGCACTTCATGTTTGAATCCGAGCGGGTCATCCGCAACGTGCAACTGTCGTCACTTTTGGGCTCTTGAGATATGAATATGGAGGAAGTCTCGAGCGGGAGCCTCGTCTGTGAGTGAATTGCGAGGAAGTCTCAGGCGGGAGCCCCCTCCCTATGGGGCCCGCACTTCATGTTTGAATCCGAGCGGGTCATCCGCAACGTGCAACTGTCGTCACTTTTGGGCTCTTGAGATATGAATATGGAGGAAGTCTCGAGCGGGAGCCTCGTCTGTGAGTGAATTGTGAGGAAGTCTCAGGCGGGAGCCCCCTCCCTATGGGGCCCGCACTTCATGTTCGAATCCGAGCGGGTCATCCGCAACGTGCAACTGTCGTCACTTTTGGGCTCTTGAGACTTGAATATGGAGGAAGTCTCGAGCGGGAGCCTCGTCTGTGAGTGAATTGTGAGGAAGTCTCAGGCGGGAGCCCTCCCATATGGGGCCCGCACTTCATGTTCGAATCCGAGCGGGTCATCCGCAACGTGCAACTGTCGTCACTTTTGGGTTCTTGAGACTTGAATATGGAGGAAATCTCGAGCGGGAGCCTCGTCTGTGAGTGAATTGCGAGGAAGTCTCAGGCGGGAGCCCCCTCCCTATGGGGCCCGCACTTCATGTTTGAATCCGAGCGGGTCATCCGCAACGTGCAACTGTCGTCACTTTTGGGCTCTTGAGATATGAATATGGAGGAAGTCTCGAGCGGGAGCCTCGTTGTGAGTGAATTGTGAGGAAGTCTCAGGCGGGAGCCCCAGGAGGAAGAGGAAAGGGCAAAGGGTAAGCTAAACATATTCTCATGTGGGGTCCTACCGTCGGAGTAATTGTTTGTTTTCGTTTTTCTTCATTCGCATATATATATATATATATATATCGATTTATAGCTGCATTTTCCTCACCCCGAACATGTTTTTGACGGCCCCTGGGCCCGGCGAGGGCCCCTGGAGGCCGAAAACCACTCCAAAACCTTGCCGTCGTGCGGGGGTGTCAAGGCCCGACCGTCCTGGCATTCCTATAGTCCTACCACGAAATGTTTGTAGAACCCAAAACTGTTCGAATAACAAATCATGCGATCTTAGAACATAAACCCGATGTGGTAAAACAAGACAATCTCCGCCAGAAATGTTCTAAGAACATTTCGTGGAAGCCACAAGAGGTCCTTAGAACATTGCTTGGTAGGGCTATAGGCACGCTGGGACGCTTCGCCGCTGCTTGAGCTTAGTGGGCCCCGGAAACGGCAAGGCCGTTTTTTTTCACCGCTTTCGAAAAAATGTTCCTTGAAAATGGAAACGGTAAAAAAACGGCGACCGGAAACGGCAAAAAAACGGCTCCAAGAATGGAACCGGGGCAGGAACTGGTCAAAAAACGGCGGCGGAACCGGTAACAAAAACGACGTCGGAACCGGCAACAAAACGGCAAAACGGAACCGGTAAAAAAACGGCCCTGCCGTTTCCAGGGCCCACTGGGTGCTGGAGTGCGGGGATGTCAGGGCCCAGGGGCCGCGACGTGCTCCTGCCAGGGACCCCCGTCCTCCGCGCGCCAGCCGCAGGCGGCGGCGGCGCCTGCGCACGGCCTCGCGGCAGAGGCGCCGCCACGGCAGCTCGCCGCCCGCCGCCTCGTGGCGGGGGCCCCAGCCGGGGGGCGAGGGGGCACGGCAAGAGCGCAGAGGACCTTCCAGCCTCGTCCTCCTCCACGTCCTCCTCCTCCTCCTCCTCCTCCCTCCTCCTCCTCCTCCTCCCTGAAAATCGTTGCCTGTATTGCGCTATCATATTCGACACGATCGACCAGTATAATGATCATGTTACATCACACCACCTTCCTCGTCCTCCGCCTGCCGCAGCTTTCCCTCGAGAGCGAGGGGTTGGGCTCACCGGCCCTCGGACGGGACTTCCAGCGCGGCGTGAGCGAGATGTTCCTCGCCGAGGGCGCAACCGCTGTGGCCGAGCAGCAGCCGAGGCGCGTGAAGGCCGAGAACGACGGCCAGGCCAAGTCAGATCTCGGATTCAAGGCGGTCAGAAGACGTTGCAGGTGCTGATGCTAAAGCTCCTCCTCCAGCTTGGTCAGTCCAAGCGCAGCATCGAGGGAGTGGTGTTCGATTGTCTGATCCTCGACGGTACCAGCCAGGAGGCGACCCAGATGAACGCTCAAGGTGCACGCTACAACGAGGCCGTCACAGCTTCAGGCAAAGGCCACAATCACGGTCCTCCACACTTGTGGGTCTTCGGCGGCCTCCTCACCGCACTTCTTCAGCGCAAGGACGCGGTCGGAGCCGCCAACGCCAAGAAGATCGTGGAGCTGAAGCAGGTCATCGAAACCTGGGACACGGCGAAGCGAGGAGACATGATCAAATTTTGCAAGATGGATCGTTGCTACGACGTCAACAAGTGCAAGCTCATGCTCCACCTGCACCCGGAGATCCGCCAGTGCATCATCGACGCGATGGTCCAGACGGGAGCGGAGTGGAAGCAGGGTCGAGCTCCCGTCAGCCACATGGAGCGAGAGCTTCAGGACTGGCTGGAAGCTTTCACGAAAGAGTAAGTCGACTACTTCATGCCGCAACACGTCCAATTAGCCCCCCACCCTCGGTGTGCACTGCCTTAATCTCTGGTCCCCCTCGGAGCGACTTGGGCCTTGGGCGGGGGGAGAGGGCTGATGATGGGACGTGGAATGATGGCACGAAGGGTACAGTGGATGATCGGGAAAGTTATCGCGATAACTTTTTGCCAATGAGCTATGGTATGATGGAAGCGGATTTTCAGCGGCCTGATGAGACCTCGGCTCGGTATCTTGACACGGGCGTTACAGAAACGAGCCCATCGCGACCTCCGACTACGCCTGCGAGACCACCTGCTCCTACGACCTCGAGGCCGACGATTTCGGGGTCCACTCCTACTGCTTCGAGGCCTGCGGCTTCGGCACCTCCCTCTGCGACCTCAAGGCCGCCTCGTTCTTCGGGATCTAGGCCGCCCGCTTCTTCTGAGTGGTTCGGTAGACGATCGGAGGCTCCCGATTCAGTATGTGTAAGAGAATATTTAAAACATTGCCAGATTTTCCGTTTTGAGAAGTTGTTTCATAGCGCTCATATAATCAGACTCGCTAGGGTGGAATTCGAACGAAGAGTAGACTATCCTCCTCCCCGTCCTCCTGGTCCTCCCGAGGTCCTGGTGCCGTGACTCGTTCCCCTTCGTTGTCGTGTCGCCCTCCCTACTCTTCGCTGGGCCCCGTCTTGGGTAACGCGTGCCCTTGGCGATCCTCGGGGCGGGACGCTAGCTTTCGGCGATGCTCCGCCACCTCGCCCCTTCCGTCCCCTTCGGGATTTTCCTCCGAACCTAGAGTAGATCGAGGTAGCTCAGTCGATCAGAGGGGGTTCTTCGGAGCGCTTGTCTTGTCTTGCCTCCTCCTCCCTCCTCCTCCCTCCTCCTCCTCCTCCTCCTCCTCCCTCGTCCCCCTCCTCCTCCTCCTCCTCCTCCTCCTTCTCCCCGTCTTCCTCCTCCTCCTCCTCCTCCTCCCTTCTCCTCCCTCCTCCATTCCGAATCCTTACACATGATTTCTCCCTGTCGCACCCCGATGCCAGTTTTTAGGGCGGGCAGGGCGTTTCGCCTGAGACGTCCTCCCCATATCTGGTTCTGAGGCTTATAGAAATCATATAAAAACACAGATGGAGGGCGGGTGGTTTTCAAACTGTGGCTCTCGCTTTAGCGCGGCGCACATGCGTTTTGGCACGGATTGAGGGCGGGCAAAATGTGCTCTCGCCTTAGCGCGGCGCGCATTCGTTTTAAGCATTTGCAAGAGATTCACTGATTGAGGGCGGTTCCTTGTCAAAATATGGCTTTCGCTTTAACGCGGCGCACACTCCTTTTAAACATTTGCAAGAGGTTCACGCGTTCCCATGAACGTACCAGAAATGGTGTTCTGAAAGGATTCAGGATTACGCGGGCAGAACAGTTACGTTGATTCGCTGTGCAGTCCCAAGAATGGCGTTCTGGCATGATTCAGGATCGTCAACATGCAACAGTCAGGTTGATCCGTGGCGTTGGAATCCCGAGGAAAATGTTTTGGCATGGTTCAAGGTCTTCAAACGGTTGTCTTCCAACGGGGCAGTTCCCCCAATGGAAATGAACCGTTAGGGGGCCTGTGAAGAGGCAGCTTGGAGGGAGGGTTTATTCCAACATCGTTGCTGACCCTTGGGTTTACACGTGTCCCTCCTCCTCCTCCTCCTCCTCCTCGTCAACCTCCTCCTTTTCCTCATGTCCTCATGTCCTCGCGCCTCCAACTCACATAAGCTCCAAGGCCTGTGCCCCCCGCCCCCCTCGAATGCTAGTGGGATCGCCCCGCTCAAGCGCCGATGGGTCTTCCGCCCCTGTAAGTGTGGGGTGGCGTTGCTGTGGAACCCTCTTCGCCGCCGTCGTCGTCGTCGTCGTCGTCGTCGTCGTCGTCGTCGTCGTCTCCATGTGCGTGTGGCGTGGCGTTACAGTGCTTCAGGGCGCGGGAGGTCGTCGTCGTCGTCGTCGTCGTCGTCGTCGCCCCCCTACCTCACTTGGGGGGGGGGGGGGCGCGGCGCCTGGGGACCAATTCTGTCTGGTCTGTCTGGGGCGGGGGGCTCAGGGTCCGGAGCCCTGGAACACATATCCCTCCTCCTCCTCCTCTTCTTCTTCTTCTCCTCCTTCTCCTTCTTCTTCTTCTTCTACTTCTTACTCCTCCTCCTCCTCTTTCTCCTCCTCCTCCTCCTCCTCCTCCTCTATCCACCTCCCCCCCCAAGCGGCTCTCCTCCTCCTCCTCCTCGTCCTCCTCCTCCTCCTCCTCCTCCATACTTCTTCTTGATGAATAGCTCCTTCCTGTCGCACACTGAGGCCAGTGGGAAGGGCGGGCCGGGTGTTTCGCCAGAGACTCCCGCTTTTTTTGGATATGAACCTGAAGCTTAAAAACTATCAGCAGTTTCGTAAATGGAGGGTGGGCCGCTTCCAAATATGGCTCTCGCCATAGCGCCGCGCACATTCATGTTTAAACGTTTGCAAGAGTTTCATGGGTTGAGGACGGATCGTTTTCAAAATGTGGCTCTCGCCTTAGCGTCGCCCACATTCGTCTGAACACATTGCAATCATTTCGCGAATTGAAGACAAGACGTTTTCAACTGTGGCTCTTGACGTCGCGCCGCGCACATCCGTCTTACGCAATTGCATGGATTTCACGGATTGACGGCGGCTCGCCTTCAAAATGTGGTTATCGCCTTAGCGCCGCGCACAATTCGTCTTAAACAAATGCAGATGTTTCACTGGTTGAAGGCGGTTCGTTTTTTAAATGAGGCCTTCGCCTTAGCGCCGCGCGCATTCTTCTTAAACGCCTGCAGTAGTTTCACTGATTGAAGGCGGCTTCTTTTCAACATGTGGCTCTCGCCTAAGCGCCGCGCGCATTCGTTGTGAGAAGTTGCAAGAATTTCGCGGCTTCTTATGGTTAACATTGTAAACATTGTGTTTTGGAGCGGTTCAGGATTGTCAGGGAACGCCTGTTACATTGATTCGCGGTGTTGAAATCCAAGGAATGGTGTCCTGGCGCGATTCAGGATCGTCAAGACGCAGCAGTCAGGTTGACTCGTGGCGTTGAAATCCTGAGAATGGCGTTTTGGCACGTATCAAGATTTTCACAAGACTGTCCCCCAACGGCGCACTTCCCTCTGTGGAAATCAACCCTGGTAGGTGCCTGTGAAGAGGGAGGTTTGAGGAAGGGTGTATTCCAACATCGTTGGTGCGTCTTGGGTTTAGACTGGTCCTCCTCCTCGTTCTCCTCATCCTTTTCCTCCTCCTCCTCCCGTTCCTGGTCCTGCTCCTCCTCCTCGACTCTCGATCGCTGGAGGCGGCCCTCGGTGCCCCTCGGCGGCGCATGACCTCGCAAAAAGCTGGTCCTCGCGCCCTGGCCCTGCTGGGCTGCAGGTGCAGCAAGCTGTGCTGTTCGAGCGTTCTCGTTGCCGGCCCGCTTGCTTATTGCCCGACTCAACCATCCTTCTGCGCCTCCCTCTCGCCGCTTGCGGTTCCTCGCCGAAGTAGACCAATCTGTGGTCCACACTTGAGAGAAACCCTCCCGTCGTTCCAAATGGCGCTCTCGCCCGTGCGCGGGCCACGATTCTGGATCCGAACCGTCCATCTTCGTTGTAGCCCCGCTACTTTCCGTTCCTCGCCTTCCACTGGTCCTCCTGCTCCTCCCGCTCCTCCTACTCCTGCTCCTACTGTTGCTGCTCTTCCTGGTCCTCCTTCCTTATCCTGATTCTCTTCCTCCTGACCCTCCTCTTGCTGTTACACCCCAGACGTGTCGGTACGGCGGGCTGGGCGTTTCGCCTGAGACTTCCTCATCATTTATGATCCTGAAGCTTGGAATCCGAGCAGTTCTGCAGATAGAGGGCGGGCCGTTTTCAACCTGTGGTTCTCGCCTTGACGCCGCGCGCGCTTGTCGTAAAATGTTGCAGACGCTTCGTGGATTGAGGGCAACCGTCTTCAAAATGTGGCTCTCGCCTTAGCGCCGGGCTCATTCGTCTAAACCGCGTGGGTGGTTTTCAAAATGTGGCTCTCATGCTACGGCCGCGCGTAGTCGTTAAAATACTGCAGCAGTTTCACGGATGAATGGCGGCGCCTTTTCAAACTGTGGCTCTCATCTGTGTCGCGTGCATTCGCCTTTTAAGAGTTTGTAACAATTTCAGGGATTCGTACGGTTGAAGTCCCGTGGATGGTGTTCTGGCACGACTTAGGATTGTCCGGGCGCAGTGGCCCCGTTGAATCGCTGCATTAAGTTCCGAGAGTGGTGCTCTAGCGCGACTTAGGGTTGTCAGGATGCAACGGTTACGTTGATCTGCGGCGCTGAAGTTCCAGGAACGGTGTCTTGGCACGGTTGCGGATTCCCAAACGGCTGTCTTTAATGGGGCACATTCCACAATGAGGATCAATTCTTCTCTGGGTCTGTGAAGGGCGAACTTGGAGGGAGTTTCCCCCCCCCCCCCCCCCCCCCTCCCTCCCCCCCCCTCCCCCCCCCCAAGCGCTATTTTGGGAGGAAAAAGAAGAAAACTGAGGGGAATGAACGCGCGACGAGAGCCGGCCACAGTGCAGAGATGAAGGCTGGAGGGAGGGTACATTATGACACCGTTGATGCGTCTGGGGTTCATACTGGTCCTGCTCCTCTTCTGCCTCCCCTTTCTCCAATGTGCACAGCTTCCCTTCCTTGACTGCGCAGAAGACGATAAGGGTCCTTTGGAAGGCCCCACGTTCGCTATGACACTCGACGGCGGATAGAGAAGAATCAGCGCAACGGTAAGGGAGCGCAGCTAGCTTGTACTCCTCCTCCCACCCTCCTCCTTCTCCTCCTCCCCCTCCTCCTCCTCCTCTTCCTCCTCCATTTCCTCCTCCTCCTCCTCCTCCTCCTCCTCCTCCTCCTCCTCCTCCCTCCTCCTCCTCCTCCTCCTCCTCCTCGTCTCTCCTCCTCCTCCTCCTCCTCCTCCTCCTCCTCCTCCTCCTCCTCCTCCCCCTCGTCCCCCTCCTCCTCATCCTCCTGCTCCTCCTCTTCGTCCTCCTCCTCCCCCTCCTCCCCCTCCACCTCCTCCTTGTCCTCCTCCTCCTCCTCCTCCTTCTCCTCGTCTGGGAACTCGGATTGAGTGCTTGTTGCAACATCGTTGATGCGTCTTGGGCTTGCACTGGTTCTCCTCCTCCTTTGGGGCTCGCCGGGCGATTTTTCCTTCGACGCTGCTGACGTTCTGGGGATTCCGGGGGCCGCTGGGGGTCGCCGTCCCCATCGCTCCCCGTCCTCCCCCTTCTGCCCCCCTCCTTCCAGAGGAAGTGGGGACCGGAGCGGGGCCAGCGCTCAGTGGATCTTGTGCCCAGCGCTCGACTGGTGGAGCCCGAAGAGGACGTAGCCGACGTACAGGGCGCCGAGGCCCAGGCCCATCTTCGAGTTGAGCCTCCAGCCGCTGAGCACGACGACGCCCATGAACAGGAAGAGCACCAGGATCAGGATCATCACCCAGGTCAGCAGCCTGTTGACCCCGAGGAACACGATCGGCTTCCCGATGATCGAGGAAGACACAGCGGCACAGGCATAAACTTTCGGAGCTCCGCGGAAATTCCCTGGACCGGCGCTGGACCACCTTCGGACCGCGCCAGGGGCCCCAGCGCATATCCAAGAAATCCGCGAGGCGCTCTGACAGTTCATGCTCAGGCATCTTTCTTTTGCCCCTCGAGATGAGGAGCGCGATGAGCCAGGGAAGCCCGAGGCCGAGCAGGATGTCGAAGATATTGGAGCCGAGGGCGTTGGACACCGCCATGTCCCCCTCGCCGCGGCGCGCAGCGGCCATGGAGGCGAAGGCGTCGGGGATCGACGTGCCCGCCGCGAGGAACACCAGGCCCATAAACAGCGTCGGGATGCCGGCGATGCACCCGAAGCGTGTCGCGGAGTCCACCATCAGGTACGAGAGCACGGCGACGCTTCGGGTGTTGCCAGGGGTGGCGCTGGCCCTGGCTGAAGGTGTTCCCGGTTTTTCGCGCCAGCTTGGCGCCGCTGGGGCCGTCTGGGCCTCGCGAGGGGCGCTCTGGCGGCCGTGGGTGTCTCCCTGCACATCCCCGGGGGACTCTCGCCCAGGGGCACCTTTGGCAACACCCGAGATGTTGAGAAGGGAGGCCAAGAAGCAGG
>CAUYUJ010017752.1:30000-127500 GCA_963575745.1 Prorocentrum cordatum
CGCCTCTGGGCTCGCAGCCAGATCGCAGAATCAACTCCAGCGTCCAGCCCCTCGCACTCAGCAGCTTGCATCACAGGGGTGATATGCATACCAGCCGCCGCCTGGTCCAAAAACGGTGTCCGAGGTGTGCGCTGGCGCCCCGGCGCTGCCTCGAAACTCAGCGCGGCAGGTCGGCTCCCCCAGCATCCCCAAATGTCAACCTGATGAAGTTGAACTAATGTCTGCAGCAATGATTGGGGAGGGCGCGTTCGCGACCAAAGGAGCATAGCCTGCGACATACGATGCGCATGCTGCTGGCGGCAATGGGCGTCCCACCATTGCGCGTGGAACACCTGGCGGAAATGGTCAAGCAGTCTGGTGGCATACCGGCGGGCCACGTGATCGATGGGTAGCTCCAGCCATACCCGGCGGATGTAGCTCAAAATATACCCGTCCCAACGCTGCTCCAACATATCTTCCGCAACCGTGCAGAACGAATCAGCATCCGTCACTCCGAGCTGCTCGAGTCTCGCCAGCTTTCCGGATAGTCGAAAAAGCAACCTGGATGCTGATATCCGCCTGCTCCCAATAGAACGGGGCAAAACGACATTTTGGCCTGTGGGAGACGCCCCCCGAATACGCGTAACATGTTGTCCTGAGCGAAGTGCCCAGTTTCAAAGACGACAACGACATCCACAGAGATGTGTCCATGAAAAGAATCATCCACAAATCGCGACGCACTTGCACTAAAACTTCCGACTCGCTGAAACTGACGACATCCATGTAAATTCAATCCACAGACATCCGTAAACAATGCTGACGGAAAGCCAGAGATATCAACATCAAGTCGTCGACGTATCTAACACGCATTATAACATCTGGTCTCTGGCCGCGAATGCCAATGCGTCGACGCAACTCAGGCCAGGCTACCGTGTCAAACCTGTACTCCAGGAGGGACAGAGCCAGCGACAATTTGCAATTGCTGAATGGAGCGCCGATCGCCGTGCCCGCGACTTGTTCCAGAAATCTGTCACCAAGGCGGTAGCATCGCATCTCGCCGGTGGCCCGGACGGCGCGCTCGAGCACTTCCAATGGATGCGCCGTCTCGCGCGGATGATTCTGGCCCCTGCGGCCTCCCAGCGCCGCGCCTGCAGCAGAGGCGCTATGCGGGACACGCGCCACATCCGCTCCACCAGCTCGGGCTTCTTGGACGAGGTGCGCCGTCGCTGCCTCCTGCGAATCTTGCGAAGCACACTCGAACGCCTGGCCAACGTCGCACTGGCATGCCTGCGGACCTTCGAACGTCCGGCCACGAAACACGCAGCGTCCGAAAACGCAACCGGCATGCTGCCGAGCCTCGGCCGCCTGCGCCAGGCGGGAAAAGTCTGCGCGCAACTGCGGGGCTGCGTGCTTCATGCTCGGCAGCTCCCATCCAGGCATGAAGCGCGCGCAGAAGAATGACGCTGCCCAGGAAACCCTGCGGAACTGGCATCGGGGCGGCAACTGTGAAAAAAGAGAGCACATTGCGAAGACATGAGTGCCCGATTTTGGAGCATATGTGACGGCTTGGGCGCGCTGCCCCAGACAACGCTGGGCTCCGACACTTCAGCTTCGCCGTGCAGTAGCCGTAGGGCAAATGCCTCATGGATACACACTGTGTTCTGATGCGAAAGACTCCGCGGCAAAGATCTTGCCCGAGCATTCCGGAACCTGTCCAACACCATGTCTTCCGCACTTTGGCCTGCGGGCAGCAAGCGCCAGCGGTCAGGAGAGAGGAAGTGAATCATGCGAATGACGAGCGCCCTTGTTTCACACAGCCATAAGATGTTCGAATCTTTGTCTTCGCATGTAATAATGTAGTTCTCATCGACAGGGGGCGTGCGCATGAATGCTGCAGCGTGAGAAATGGCAGAGCCATTCTCCCATGCCGCTCAATCGCATCTGGCGCGTGCGCAGCGCTGGGATGTGCATCGAAGAGCGCCCTGCGCAACCCAACGCTCGAGCCCGCCATGCCGGCATCGTTCGCACGGCGCCGGCATGAGCGACACTGTTGCGCCACCAACTCTTCCCGCGAATGGAGCACGCGAAGCTTCGCCGACATGTCGATCCGCATCATGCCCACGCCGCTGAGTGCACCATCGAACTCGGCATCGGACGTGTTCGACAAACTATCGAAGGTGAAATCTTTCAGACGGGCCTGCGCGTTCATGAGCTCAGACCGCCATGTCTTCGGGGGAACAAGTGCGACCCGCGTGCTGCGTCGGAGGTGCGCGGCCATCAAAGGCGCTGTCTGCGCCGCTGATCTGCGCGAGCAGCGCCACCATCGACGGACAGCATCGCTGGAGGCCACGTGGTGCCCTGCAAGAACACGCGTACCTGGTCCAGGGGGCCCGTGCCCACGCGAGAACTCAACAATCGGCCTGCGGACCGTGAGCATATCATTCCGATACGGCAGAACACGTAACATGTCTAATCTGTGATACAGATAATCTGGACTTCTCCGCGACATATTCAAAAACGCATCCCAATCAAAACATCCTTTAGTATGTGCAACATACCGTGCCAACATCCAAGAAGCCCCCTGCTCGAAAATCGATGCGGGCCCCGGCACGCGCACTCCGCAAATGCGCGCGCGGTAATGCCAATGCACGCCAACATATGGGCGTCGAAATACAGCGGTGACGGCTTCCATTTGGCTCTTCGCAGCGAGCCGCCCCAACTGCAGCCGAACACGCGCCATGATAGTCGAACGACGAAGGCAAACCTCTGGCACATGAGCGGCCGCTTCCCCTGTGCAGCAAACTTTCTTACGCAGCCGTCTTTCTGCAAAACTCGCGCGCTGCCGGGGTCGCAGCGCGTCAGACTGGCCCCGGGGCCTGCAGACGCACTGCAGCCGCCGCAAGGGATAGTTCGTTGCATCTGGACATGAAGTGCCTTTCGCCTCAGGTTTGCATAAATGGATCCGCGTTGTCTCGTGCAGCGCCGCGTGCCTGGGGGGGACAATGTCGAGGGGCAACACGTAGAACCAAAGCCCCCCGCGAGATCATAATTTATACCGGCGGTGCTCCGAAAAAGAAGGTGCGATAATCCCAGCTAGAAGACGCCGGAAAGCACGCTCACGTTGCACGAAACGCACGCAAGCACCAGAGTTCCCACAAGATCGTGCTAATTTCGCTTGTCCAATGTATCTCGTACTGCCTCAAACGAGTTGGTAAATCACGGACTGTTCACTACCAGGGCCTCGATTGCAAACCGCTGACATTTGTAACGAGAAGAACTCATGAAACGCCCGCGCGCGCAGCAGGTCATATTGGCGAGGGTGGCGCAACAATGCTGCCAAGTGGGGCCCACGCAGCCCCAATGACAATTTCAAAGCTGTGGATGCGCACCGGCCACCTCGCAAACAATCCCCACGAATCTTCAGAATACACATCACATTCGCAAAAGCAGCGACTAATGTGTGGCACTGTTTGTGAAGCAGGCGTGGTTTTTCATGCCAAACACGGGTGAGGGAAGCGAGAACTTGCTGGCGCCAGTTCTGCCATGAACACAAGCTTTTGCTCGACATGACTACCCGCATAGTTGTTGAATATATACCTTCCAAAACCCTGCCCGTGTCGTGATCACACTCATGATAACACAAAGGGAGAGTCCGGATTTCGACGGGCACGTCCAAGTCAACTAATTTGACAACGATGCGAATACGCACAGATGTCCACAACTCGCCTGCTGTACGTGCACGGGCAAAGCAACTGTACAGCTCAGCGTCTGCAACGTGACGCTCACGAAATGATCTGAACGGACTGCTGATAGCAGACATGCAAGAAATAATCAAATAAATCAGGCAATATGGATACACGAAAAAGGCGGCGGTACAAAACCAGCTGACCCTCTGGCCTCTGGCTCCTCCAAACTCGCCCTTCGACCTCCTGATGAGAAAATGCACCTGCCAGACCGCCAGCACAATTGACAACTGTGGTTCCGGCCCCTGGTTCCCCACCTGCTGACGAGTGAGATGTGTTTTTTTCCAAGTTGCGACGCGCCGTGGACTGCCAGAGTGAAGAAAACAGACGAATCACCCTCCGTCGGAGCTAGAACTATTTGAGCACGGACTGCTGTGGCCACGGCTCCGTGGCACGCCGACGCAATGATCGCGACGAGGTTTGGGCCCGAGCGGCTGCGGAAAGCAATGCGCGAATAATGCCGCATGGGCGACGCAAATCACTACAATGCACTTCGCTTCGCTGGGCGGGCTTTGCAACGATTCTAAACCCTCCTGGAAGGAGATCGGGGCGACCGCTCGTGCCCCTCCCATCCCGCGCGCCCCCCCCCCATATCCCCTAACCCGCCAGCCAAAGCTTCCCCTCCGCCCTGGCCCCTTTATTTCGGCGCGGCACCGCCCCCCCCATCCCGCGCGCTTCTTCCGCATCCCCCATCCACTAGCTACCGCGCCCTTCCGCCCCGACCCATTGCTATGGGCCCTCCGCGTCCTCCCACTCGCCGGCCAGCGCGCCCCGTCTGGCCCGCGCCCCCCTCCGCATTGGCCTGCGCGCCCCCGCCCGCCCCGACTTCTTTATTTCGGCGCGGCGCCGACGCCCCCGCCGACATTCAGCACGGCCCCTCCGCGTCGCCCCGCCCGCCAGCCAGCGCGCCCCCTCCGCCCCGACCCCTCTATTTCGGCACGGCACCGCCCCTCCGTCCGGCGCGCCCCCTCCGCGCCCCCCCACTCGCCAGCCAGCGCGCCCCCTCCGCCCCGGCCCTTTTTTTCCGGCGCGGCACCGCCCCCGCCCATCCCGAGCGCCCCCTCCGCCACCCCGTCCACGAGCCAGCGCGCCCCCTTTGCCTCCCCCCCTCTTCCTCTCTGCGCGAGAGCCATGGCGCGCGCGCCGCTTGTTTGGCAGGGTCGATCTGCCACAGTCAGCCTCCACTGCGCAGCGCATCGCCGCCGGCACCCGGAAGGCCCATCAGAAGCTTCGGCTGGGAGGGCCGCGGCGAGGCGGCGGCGGCCCTCCCGAGGCGCCGCCCCCGGCCCTTCTTGGGGGCCTCTCGTCGCCGCGGGGCCGCCTCGAAGAGCGGGTCAGGGTGGGCCCATGCCAGGCCCTGGCATGGGCCTGGGGGCCGATCTTGAGTTTTTGTGCGGATTTTCGGGTTGCTGTTGATGGATTATTTGGAACATCTTTTACATCTTGTTATTTCCAACCAACCTGTGTTGCTGGGTTTTCGTTTTGAAGAGACGGTCCCCGCGTCTCGTCCTCGTCCTTCTCCTCCTCCCTCCTCCCCTTCTCTCCCGTGCCCCCCCCGCTCCCAGTGGGGTGTGCCGCGTGCGTCCGCCGCGCCCAGCGCGGCGCTTCGTGGCCCCATAGGGGAGTCCACCTAAGGCCCCAGTGGCGTGTACCACATGCGTCTCCCCCACCCAGGACAGCGTTTCGTGGCCCCATAGGGAGGTCCACCTAAGGCCCCACTGGTGTGTACCACATGCGTCTCCCCCACCCAGTGCGCCGCTTCGTGGCCCCATAGGGAGGTCCACCTAAGGCCCCAGTGGTGTGTGCCGCATGCGTCTCCCCCACCCAGTGCAACGTTTCGTGGCCCCATAGGGAGGCCCACCTAAGGCCCCAGTGGTGTGTGCCGCATGCGTCCCCCCCCACCCAGTGCAGCGCTTCGTGGCCCCATAGGGGGTTCCACCTAAGGCCCCAGTGGTGCGGTGTGTACCGCATGCGTCTCCCCCACCCAGGACAGCGTTTCGTGGCCCCATAGGGAGGTCCACCTAAGGCCCCACTGGTGTGTACCACATGCGTCTCCCCCACCCAGTGCAACGCTTCGTGGCCCCATAGGGAGGTCCACCTATGCCCCAGTGGTGTGTATCACATACGTTTCCCCCGCCCAGTGCAGCGCTTCGTGGCCCCATAGGGAGGTCCACCTAAGGCCCCACTGGTGTGTGCCACATGCGTCTCCCCCACCCAGTACAACTTTTCGTGGCCCCATAGGGAGGTCCACCTACGGCCCCAGTGGTGTGTGCCGCATGCGTTTCCCCCACCCAGTACAACGTTTCATGGCCCCACATGGGGCCCCACCGAAGGTCCTCGTGGCGCAGGCCGCGCGCGTCTCCCCCACCCAGTGCAGCGTTTCGTGGCCCCATAGGGGCTCCTCCGAAGGTCCCAGTGGCACAGTCCGCATGCGCCCCCGCCACTCATTTCGGCCGCGTGCCAGGCGGGGGCGCCATGAACCGCGGGCCCAGGTTTTAAAGCGCTGCCGGCGTGGGAAACTTATCCTTGCATTGCAGCCTCCCTGGGTTGGCCGCCCCTTGACCAGTGCGCCGCGCAATTGAACTTGAAACGACATGGCAACTGCCACTTGTAAGACTGTCCTGACAAGTTTGAGACAGTCGGGGCGGCACAGGGAAAATGACAGTCGCCGCGACATGGGCAATCTATCAAGTTCGCACAGACACCGCGCAGAACAAGTCCACCGTGCACAGTGGACCTGGGGGCCTCAGAACACCAGATTCGGGCGGCAGTTGGAGCCCCAGGAATGGCGGGGGACCTCTCCTCGGGTCCGTGAGCTCCTCCGCGTCTCCTTCCTCCAGCTTCTCCTGGCGCAGGTTCTGGGTAGCTGAGCGCTCGAGGGGCCCGTGGGGAGGGGGGCCCGCGGGGCCTTGGCGCAATTCGCAAACCACCCCGATCTCGTGGCCTGCTGTGACCATCTGCTCTGCTGTTTAAATGCACCAGCACGCGTAGGACAGCGACGTCTTTCGCATGTGGCCCGGCAGCGAGGTGTCCTGCAGCGCGCGCTGCGTGACTGACGGGTCGAACGGCTCGTCGATTCCTAGCTTGCGGCTTGTCTGCAAGTCGAGCTGCCGCCGCCGCTGGGTCCGAAGCAGCTCCTTACTGAGGGCGGGGGGGGTCGCGGTGAAGGGGGGGCCTGACCGTTGGCGCCCTGGAGTGCAAGCGGATCGAGCATGGCCCGCCACGGGCGGTTCAGACTGAGGAGCGTGGCCCCGGGGCCTCGGACTCGGTGCCGCTTCTTCGGGGCCTTTTGGAGGACCTCCAGGGCTTGGGCTCCTAGGTAGGGCATCGTGTTGTCGATGGTCCCAGGGTGGTGAGCAGCCCTCCGGATACATGAGATTTGCCCAATAACAGGCAGGCCCCACATCAGCACTCTACACAGGGCCCCCCTGGTTAGGGGGCGCCAGGGATCTGGGCCTAGTGGCGCAGCGGGGACCCGCAATCTTTAAATGCAGGGACTCGGCCTCGCGCAGCTCGGGGTTCGTGAGTCCGACGACCTCGGCGCCGTAGTAGGCGGTCGCCTTCGAACCTGCAAGGTACAACTTCCGCATGCCCGCATCTGCGCGCCTGGGCTGAGCCAAGCGGTGGAGTCTACGTTTCGTCTTGGCCGTGCGTTTCCTCGAAGTCGTCCGAACCTTATTGGTGGCCCTATTTCCCATGGTGGAATCGACTCCGAGGTTTGGCGCGGACAACGATTGCCGGGGCCCCGCGGGCCCGCTGTACTTACCCTTGCGCAGCGCGACCGTGCCATCGAGGTCCTCCTCGATTACGTCCAACGTGCTGTCAGCTACCCGAGCCGCATCAGACGCAGGGGGCCGAACGTTGGCGTTGTAACTGGCCGGCGTGAAATCATCTATGAAGGTCGAGGGGGCTACGTTGGGGAACTTCGGGATCTAGGAGTCCATGGGGCGCGCCGAGTGCATCTATGCATTGGGAGTGGCAAGCGAACGGCCAGTGGAGGAACCCTCGGTGGCGCGCCCCGCGTAAATGGCCAGGGTCTTAGTGGCAACTACTCGAGGGCCTCCATGCTGGTTCATCATGATGCACGCCAGCGTCTCCGAGAACCCTGAAGATATGGCCGGGGACTTCCATGTCGTCCGATTGACGTTCTCGTAATAATTAGATCACCCCCAAAGAACTCCTCCATAATCGGTAGCCTGACAGCCAACTAGCTCGGCCCGAAGGGCCTGGGCATATACGTTTTCTAGCCCTCCTCGACCGGACTGATGGGCTAAGAGAGATCTCTTCTTCGCCCTGTCCCACTTGCGAGCCTCCGCCTGTCGGATTTTGGACCGCGCCCCCCACAGAGCTGGAAGTGGGCCAGTGCCTGGGTAGGATGGGCCCTCAGACTGGTCCTTCTCAATTATAATCGCGATCATACTACGAATCGCATTTGGAATAATTCAAATCTCCTTGATCGCAGCCAAAAGCTTGCAAACATGCTCGGGCTCAGCATTGCTCAGGTAAGCGAAATGTCGGGGATGAAACCCATCCCAGGTTTGGCCGGTTGATTTGGGGAATCTTTTGGAGGCTGATCGGATCTGTCCAGGTGTGATGGGCTCCAGCTGGTCCCGCTCGGCCGACGGCAAAGCGAAATCCTGCTCCGTCGGCGTAGCTTGCCAGAGGCCTGCCAGGCGGGGGGCCTCAGACTGGAGCGGCTCGAAAGGTCTGACTGAAAAACGGTGCAAAGCACGGCGCCGAGCTTTTTAAGGTTGCCAAGACGTGACCCTTGAGGCCCACCTGTGGGCCCACCCCACCCCATCGAGACAAGATTTCCTGGGCCCAGTTGTTCCAGGACGTAGTTTCGCATTGTCGATCCTCGGCCTCCTCAGCTTGCAGAGCTCGATCCACCGATTTGTCTCGCTCTTCAAGTACTTGCAGCACGAGCTTGGGTTCCATCAGGCCGCTGTCCTGATCCTGCGCGGCCGCGCCTAGACCAGTGCTAACACTGGCGAACAGACGGGCAAACTGCTCGGTGCCATCGAGCTCGGGAGGCGGGGCCTGGATGCTCAAGAGGATGTCCGAAAGTCAAAAGTCATCCCCTGAGTGAACACGTCGGATGACGTCCATCACTTTATTCTTCAACCATCTGATCGGCACGGAAAGGCTTTTCCAGCTGGCCCTGGTTTCCACGTCCCGCGCAGCTCCTAGTACCCAGCGAAATCTTGGGCAATCCTGTCCTCTGTATAGTGCGGGACTTGATCGGCGAGCCAGTGCGGATGTTGACGGAGGTCGCCGTGCCACTGGAAAGGTAGCTATACGCCGAATTCAAAGCCTGCAGGCGGGCCTCGATCCCAGACTCCCTCTCCAGGACCGGATCTACGAACTCCAAGGCGGCCTCACTACGGACCCAAGACGGCACATAGTTGTTTGGCCCATAACAAGTCGTAGTCGAAAACATGTGGGGCTTGTCCAGAACAGGGACCATGAACGGCTTACCACGCCAGAGCTGGAACACTACGGGCCTGTGGGGGCTCAGCGGGTAGTCGTCTAGCACCTGGGCCCCCGAGAGGTCCTGGTCGAAACGCGACGAAGCGAGGGTGTAGTCGATGGTGGACGACGGTTTCTGCAGTTTACAGGTTGTATTCGGGGTCAAATTCTTGGCAAAGAGGAGGGGGAGGCGCAGGAGGAGGATGACCAGTGTAAACCCAAGACTCAGCAACGATGGCGAAATCGATCCTCCCTCCAATACCGATTTTCGTAGGCCCCATACAAGGAGCCATTTCCACGGAAGAGATTGCCCCGTTGGGGGGACAAACGTGTGAACATCTTGAATCGTGCGAAAACACCAGTCTCAGGATTTCAACGTCCCGAAATAACCTGATTGTGAACTCCCAGAACATCATTCCTGGGATGTCAACACGGCGATTCAACGTAACTGTTGCGCCGAGGCAATCCTGAATCGTTCCACTACGCCATTTTTGGTACGCTAGCCATGAAAACAACCCTTGCGCAGGTTGGAAAATAATGTGCGCGGCGCTACGGCATGAAACACATTTTGACAAAGCGCCGCCCCCAATCCGCCAAACCTTTTTACACTCGCGGCGCTAACGCGATGGTCGAATTTTCAAAACCACCCGCCGTCAATTCGTGAAGCTTTTGCAGAATTGGACCATGACTCCGACGGAAGGGCCCTGCATGAGCATCTGTTTGGCTTGCCCTTAGCCCTTTCCCCCTCGCCCTGGCGGAAACCCTCCTCTCGCCCTCTGCTCTGCTCTCTCCTCCTCCTCCTCCTCCACCTTCTATTTATCATTTTTTTTCTCCTCCTCCTCCTTCTATTTCTCCTCCTCCTCCTCCTCCTCCTCCTCATTTTTTTTTTTTGTTTTATTATATATATTACTTTAAAAAATAAAATAAAAAATCTTCTTCTCATCATCGCCCTTTCCCTACCCCATTCCCCGTCCTCATCCTTCCCCTGCTTCTTCGCCATGTGCTTCCCCACTTTCCCCTGGCCCGGGCAAGCAAATCGATTTTCCTCGGCGCCGCCCCGGTTAGCGCGCGCTCGTTCGCCGACGGCTGGTTCGCGAAGCCTTTGGGGCAGCCCCGCGGGCCATGCCTTTGGGACAACCCCGCGGGTCGCTGGGGCGCTGGGGCAGGCCGTCGGGACAACCCCGCGGGCCAGACCGTTGGGACAACCCCGCGGGCCTCAGCTGCGCGCCGCGGCGTTCAGGCGGGAGGCAGCACGAAGTCAAGCTCCGCGGCGAACTGCTCGGCCTCATCCCCGGAGGTCTTCCCTTTCTCGTCGAACTTCCGGAGCCCAGAAATGACCACGGTTGCAAAATTCGCACGACCGCGCTCGGATTACCAACGCGAAACGCGTGCCCCATAGGGAAAGGGCTCCCGCCTGAGACTTCCTCGCCATTCACTCACGGACGAGGTTCCCGTCTGAGACTTCCTCCATATTCAAACCTGAAGAGCCCAAAAGTGACGACAGTAACAAGGTTGAGGATGGCCCGCTCGGATTGCCAACATGAAATGCGGGACCCATAGGGAGGGTGCTCCCGCCTGAGACTTCCTCGCAATTCACTCACAAACGAAGCCCCCGCCTGGTACTTCATACAGATTCAAGCAGGCTCCCGCCTGAGACTTCCTCCAATATTCAAACCTGAAGAGCCCAGAAGTGACGACAGTTACAAGGTTGAGGATGACCAGCTCGGATTGCCAACATGAAATGCGGTACTTCCTCACAATTCACTCACAGACGAGGCTCCCGCGTGGTATTCCATACATTTTCAAGCCTCAGGAGCCCCAAAATGACGACAGTTACACGGCTGAGGATGACCCGCTCGGATTACCAACGTGAAATGCGGGACCCATAGGGAGGGGGCTCCCGCCTGAGATTTCCGCACAATGCACTCACAAACAAAGCTCCGGCTTGATACTTCCTCCATATGCAAACCTGGAGAGCCCAAAAGTGACGACAATTACAAGGTTGAGGATGACCCGCTCGGATTGCCAATATGAAAAGCGGGACCCACAAGGAGGGGGCTCCCGCCGGAGACTTCCTCACAATTCACTCACAGACGAAGCTCCCGCTTGATACTTCCTCCAAGCCAGGGAGTGAATGATGACGAAGTGATGAGTGAATGAGTGATGATCATGGTGAATGAATGGATGACAATGATGATGATGATGATGATGCTGCTGATGATGATGATGATGATGAGTGCGTGAGTGAGTCGGCGAGGGATCGAATGATGATGCTGGTGATCATGATGGTTTGTGTGAGTGAATGAGTGAGTGAGTGAGTGTGGGTGTTAGTGAATGTATGAGTGATGACGATGAAGTGACTGAATCGGAGAGGGGGGGTGAGCGTGTGAGTGTGAGTGTGTGAGAATGTGATGATGATGATGATGGGGACGAGAAGGGGGAGGAGAGATCCTGCGGGGGGGTCTGCAGAGAAAACAAGAATTCCACTTTGGATGTGGGGAACAGCAAATGTGCACGGCGCTAAAGGCGAGAGCCAAATTTTGAAGACGGCCAGCCCTCAATCCGTGAAACTTCTGAAATTCTATAAAGCGAATGCGCGCGGCGCCAAGGCGGGAACCACAATTCGGAAACTACCCGCCCTCAATCCCCGAAGCTGTTGCACATGGTCAGAACGAATGTGCGCGGCGCTGAAGGCGATAACCACATCTTGGAAACGGCCCGCCCTCAATCCATGAAGCTCTTGCAATTATTTAAACGAAGGTGCGCGGCGCTAAGGCGAGAACCACGTTTTGAAAGAGCTCGCCCTCCATCTGTGAAAGTGTTGTCATTGTTTTTAAAACAATGTCGGCGGCGCTTAGGCGAGAGCCACATTTTGAAAACGACCCGCCCTCCATCTGTGAAGCTGCTGCCATTCTTCCAGCATCAGGGTCATGAGTGGTGAGGAGATCTCAAACGAAACGCCCGGCCTGGCCCGCCCTTTCGATCGGCCTCGGGGTGCGACAGAGAGGAGTTATCTATAAAGAAAAAAAATGGACGGGGGAGGGGAAGGAGTGGAAGACGGAGGGAGGAGAGGAGGGAGAGAAGGATGGATGGATGTATGGATGGAGGGAGAGAGGGGAGGGAGGGAGGTGGGAGGAGGGGAAGGAGAAGCAGGAGGAGAGGAAAAGGAACAGAAGGAAAGGAGGAGGAGGAGAAGGAGGAGGAGGAGGAGGAGGAGGAGGAGGAGGAGGAGGGTGAGGGAGGATGAGGAGAAAAGGCGGGGGGCGGAGGAAAATGGGCGAGCGGGAGGAGGACGGGGAGAAAAAGGGAGACGGATATTACATGTACGAGGGTGTGGGTTATCTAGGGAAGGGGGATCACGCTTTCGCAGCAGCAGCCAACCACAGAAACTTGTAGGACAACGTTTTACAAACATGCTTCAGGCGCGGAGACATGAACACGCCCACTTCTGCATCCCTTGTTCAGCTGGCTTGCACACACACCCACATTCAAACGATGCCAATCAGTACAACAGCGAGTCTTCACAGTCCTCAGACGAGCTTAAGCTCGCCGCCGAGACGGTCTATGAAGTCTCGAAGACGCTCTAAAAGGCATCCAGGAGCACCCTCAAGAAAGCTCCCAATGCAAGACTCACATATTTTCCTCGCGTTTTTGAAACGTTTGGGTGTTCTCGCCTCCACAGCCTTCTGGAGGAGGAGGAGGAGGAGGAGGAGGAGGAGGAGGAGGAGGAGGATCAGGAGGAAGAGGCGGAGGAGGAGGACGAGGAGGAGGAGGAGGAGGAGGATGAACCCCGCCGCGGGAGGCGAGCTCCTGCGGGGAGCCCCCCTCGGGGAGGCGCAGCGCCACGAGCGCGTCGCGGAGGGCCCGCCAGTGCATGCGGCCGCCCGCGGCCCGCAGCACATCGTCGACCTCTCGACAGCCGCGGCGGAGTGTCTCACGAGCGGCGAACGTATCCATGAACCTCTGAAGTAACAAACATCGAAGCTAAGACAACGGGCTTCACTCCAAACTTTTTCTCAAGCAGAAGTCCAGGTCCAAATCTACGACGATTCGGCAACAACAACTCTCGTGGTGCGTGATCCCATGGATACGTGGTCGCGCGGGGCATCCGCATAAAAAACCGTATCCACGGGGTCGCGACCCAAGGGCCCGGCCCGCGAGACCGTGGATGCGGATACGTTTTCCGCCCACGGGTGGCCGGGGGATTCACCCACGGTGGGCTGCGAGGAGCCTCCTCATCCTCCTCCTCCTCCTCCTTCTCCTCCTCCTCCGCCTGGCACATCCCTTCCCCCTTTCCCTGCCCCCTCATGCTCCCCCTCCCCCCCTCCTTCTCCCCCCTCCCTCCCTCCGTCGTCGTCGTCTCCTCCTCCTCCTCCTCCTCCTCCTTGTTTCCTCTTCCCGGCGTCCTTCTCCCTTCTCCTTCCCCTCCTCCTCTTCCTCCTTTTCCTCGTCCTTTTCCTCCTCCTCCTGCTCTGCCTCCTTTCTCCCGGCCGACTGCCTATGCCCTGGCTCGATATGCGTTATTCCCTGGTGCTTTGCGTCGCTCCTCGCCTTGCCCAGGATCTGAGCGGTCGCAAGTCAATTGAAGTATGCCCCTCAGAACCCTAATCATGCAGGGGGAGGAGGAGGAGGAGGAGGAGGAGGAGGAGGAGGAGGAGGAGGAGGAGGAGGAGGAGGAGGAGGAGCAGGAGGAGGAGGAGGAGAACGAGGAGGAGGAGGAGGAGGAGGAGGAGGAGGAGGAGGAGTACATTGAAATATGCCCTTCGTGTGCCTGGACCGCAAATCCGCCACCGTGCCTCCAGCACGTACATAGTGAAGTGCCCTAAGGCTCATGCAACTGTGCGAGCTAGGGGCTTTGTGATTCTTAGAGGCCCTGGACACCAGTCTGCCAGAACTCGGAGGGGATGCTGGGAGCTTCCGGCGTGTGGCTCGTGGTTCTCTGGGAAGCCAAACCAGCCCACCAGCCCAAACTGTCTCCCACGTCCTTCCCAGGCCTTCCAAGGAACGTTCACAGAGGCTTGAAGACCAGCTGTAGCTCCAAGGCGCAGCCCGGGTGCTCTCGTAGGGACGTCCCGGGGCCTTCCCGGGCCTGTGGGCCTCTCGAGGCCCTCCCGAGGGCCTCTTGTGGGCCTGCTGGCCGTCTCGTGGCCCATCCTGGGGTGCGGGGCTCGAGATGGCAGCATGAGTTCCCCCTCTTGGGTTCTTCTGGAGGATTTCCTGGGAGCCTTCTGGGCCCCCAATCGGTGGCCTGGGAGGCCGTCATCGGCGGGTTTAGGGGGCCTCTTGGGCCGTGTTGGGCTCTCTGTGTGCTCAAGGGGCCCTCACGAGGCCCGTACAGGCCTCTTGTCCACGACCCAGCCCTGGTGGCGGCGTGGGCCACAGGCCAGTAGACCTGGGCCGGCACGGGAACGGAAAGAGCGCTTCAGCAACCTGCCCGAGATGGCTCATGGC
This sequence comes from Prorocentrum cordatum, assembly GCA_963575745.1. NCBI lineage: Eukaryota > Dinophyceae > Prorocentrales > Prorocentraceae > Prorocentrum > Prorocentrum cordatum. The sequence continues at coordinate 44,643 of CAUYUJ010017752.1, forward strand.
ACCCTTCGCTCCTAGGAGCCTTGGTGGTAAGAGCTTGTTGCGTCACGGCTCGTTCTTGGGAGCCTTGCTGGTAAGCGCGTGTTACGTCACTGCTCTCTGTTGGGAGCCTTGCTGGGAAGAGCTTGTTGCGTCACCGCTGTCTGCTCAGAGTCCTCGTGCCCAGGGATGCTTACGTTGCCGCTCGCTCTTGGGAGCCTTGGTGGTAAGAGCTTGTTGCGTCACCGCTGTCTGCTCAGAGTCCTCGTGCCCAGGGATGCTTACGTTGCCGCTCGCTCTTGGGAGCCTTGGTGGTAAGAGCTTGTTGCGTCACCGCTCGCTCTTGGAAGCCTTGCTGGTAAGCGCGTGCCACGTCACCGCTCTCAGTTGGGAGCCTTGCTCCTCCTCCTCCTCCTTCTCCTCCTCCTCTTGCTCTTGCTCTTGCTCTTGCTCTTGCTCCTCCTCCTCCTCCTCCTCCTCCTCTGACCATCATTATTATTATCATTATCATTATCATTATCCTCCTCCTCCTCCTCCTCCTCCTCCTCCCTCTTTCTCCCTCCTCCTCCTCCTCCTCCTCCTCCTCCTCCTCCTCCTATTTGGGGCCTCTTGGGCCGTCTTGGGCCTGTGTGGGGGCCCTCTTGGACCGTTTTCGGCCCCTTTGGGCCACCTCTGGGGCCGTCTTGGGACGCTCTTTGGAGCCTCTTGGGCCGTCTGGGGCCCTTCTGGGACTGAAAAGGGGAGAACCCGAAAACCTTGCAAAAGCCATCGGGAAATCAATGTTTGTGGCCTCCGTTTTGGGACTCTTGGGCCGTCTTTGGGCCAGCCCAATCCCTACATCCAAGCAGCCCAGACCCCATACCCTCTTGGGGCCCTCTTGGGGCTCTTGGGGCCCGCTTGGGCCGTCTTGGGGCCCGCTTGGGCCGTCTTGGGGCCCTCTTGGGCCGTCTGGGGGCCCTCTTGGACCGTTTTCGGTTTTTTCTTGGGGCCTCTGGGGCCGTCCTGGGACGATCTTTGGGGCCTCTTGGGCTGTCTTGGGCCCGTCTGGGGGCCTTGTGGACCGTTTTGGGGCCCTTTGGGACGCCTCTGGGGCCGTCTTGGGAGGATCTTTGGGGCCTCTTCGGCCGTCTGGGCCCTTCTGGGACCGAAAATGAAAGAACCCGAAAAATCTGCAACAACCTTAGGGCAATCCATGTTTTTGGCCGCCTGAGGCCCTCTCGGAGGCCCTCTTGAGAGCCTCTGGAACCGTCACGAGACTCGATTGGGCCGTCTGGAGGCCATCTGAAGCTCTCTTGCGGCCGTCTTGGGGCCCTCTGAAACCGTTTTGGGGCCCTTTTGGGCCGTCTTGGGGCCCTCTGGCCGGTCCACCCGGAAAAATACGAAGAAACAGGCCATGGGAGCCGCCCGGGAGCCGCTTCACTCGAAAAGAAATGAGGCGCGAGGGCAACTAGACATTTATTCCCTCGCTAGCCCCCTCCCCCAGACCCCTTCCCCATAAAGGGTTCGCCCCCTGCGAAACGTCTCTCGCTCGTACCTCGCTCTTTCCGTCACCTGCTTGGCGCGGGGACGGAACGCGCAACTTACTTTGTGATGGCGCGATATTGCTGACTTGTCCGTTCTTCCTCCTATTCGGGAGTCTTGGGGCCCTTTTGGGCTGTCTTGGGAGATTATCGGGCTGTCTTGAAGCCCTCTTGAGCCGTCTTGAGGTCTTCCAGGAGAGACTTCAATACGATGGTAGAAACATCCTTTTAAACATGCGATGTTGGATCCTGATGACTTGGTTAAGCGTGTCCCCCAACGGAATAGCCGTTTTCGGCAATCTCGAGGCGCTCTTGGACCGTTTGGACCGTCCGGTGTCCGAATGTCGTCTTCTCCCCGTCTTGACCGCCCGCGTTCCCCAGAACCATGTGCTTTCCCAGTCTGGACCGCCCGCCGTCCGAATGCTGCGCTCTCCCGACTCGTCTGTGCTCGGAGCTGTCACGAGGAGGAGGTGAAGAAAGCACGTATCTTCGCCGTTTGGACCGCCCGCTCTGCCGAACCATGCGCTTTCCCCCGTCTGGACCGTCCGCAGTCCGAACGTAGTGCTTTCTCCGTTTGGACCGCCCGCTTTCCAGAACCAACGTGTTCTCCCAGTGTGGACCTGGGCGGCTCTCGGGCCGTCGTCGGGCCTTCTTGAGCCGTCTTGGGGCCCTCTTGGGAGAGCCTCCTGGGCCGTCTTGGAACGATCTTGGCGCCGTCTCGGGCCCTCTGCGTCTGTCGGAGGCTCGAAACTGCGAGAACGCTCGAACACCTGAAGCGGATCGCTGATTTGTGCTCCCTGAGACCATCTCGAGGATCCTCCTGGAGCCCTCTTGGGACTTCTTGGGGCTTCGTGGGCCGTCTGACGGTCATCTTGGTCCATGTTGGGGTCTTCTTGGTCCGTCTTGCTGGCCTCTGCCAGACCGTCGTGATGCCTTCCATGAGCGATGCCAAGGCGATGCCGATAACATGTTATTTGTTGAAAATATCCCTGTCGAGATTGCAATGTGTGCAAGGCCGAGGCCGACATGACGTCGGCACCATCTCATTTTTGTGAGGACGTCCCTCGCGAAATCGCCATCATGGACAAGAACGATGCCGACAACATTTCATTCATCTGAGGATGCCACTCGCGCAATGGTGTTTTTAATGAACGAAATAGGGCGTGTTAGAACAATATTGTTGGGTTATGTTGGGCCGTCTTGAGGCCTTCCGAGAGCGTTCCCAAGACATCTCAATTTTTGAGTCCCCAAGCGAAATTGCCATTTTGGTTACCACACCTTAAGGGCATTGAACAAAAAAACCGAATCGGATCCCAAAACTGGAACCCGGAAACCAAATCCCGGAACCCGGAACCTGGAACCCAAAACCCAAAACCTGGAACGAGGAACCCGGAACCCGGAACCTCGAACCTGGAACCCGGAACCCGGAACCTGGAACCTGGAATCCCGAACCCGGATCGAACCCGGAATCCGGAACCCCAAAACCCGGAACCCCGGAACCCAAAATCCCGAACACCGAAAACCCCCGGAATCTGACCCGTAACCTGGAACCCGGAACCCAGAACGTGGAACCCAGAACAACCAAGAACCGAACCCTAATCCTGGAACCCCAAACCCAAAACCCTTGAACCCTTGAATCCAGAACCACAAACCCGGAACCTGGACCCAGGAACCCAAAATCTGGAACCCGGAACCCAGAACCCGGAACGAGTAGAGCAAAGTATTTCGTTTTTCGTCTCGCAAGCGTTGCCACGGGATAAAGAGTACTATTATTTTTCCCTTTGGCGTTTCCACGGGGCGAGAGTAGAGCAGCATAGCAGTTTTGTGTGCTTCGAGGCGTTGCCATGGACGAGTAGAGTACAACAGCTTGCGCTTGCTCCTCATGCGTTACCATGCGACGTGCAGAGCAGGTAGGACGAGGAGGAGGAGGAGGAAGAGGAGGAGGGGGGAGGAGGAGGAGGAGGAAGAGGAGGAGGAGGAGGAGGAGGGAGGAGGAGGAGGAAAGGGGGGAGGAGGAGGAGGGGGGAGGAGGAGGAGGAGGGAGGAGGGGGGAGGAGGAGGAGGAGGAGGAGGAGGTCGAGCAGCACATTTTTCGGGGCCGCGGAGGCGCGCGGGCAGGCGGGCGGGCAGGCGTGCGGCGCGGGCGGGCGTGCGGGCGCCCCGGGCGGGCGGGGCGCGGCGCCTGGGCGGGCGCCTGGGCGGGCGGGCGCACGGGGCGCGCGCGTGGGCGGGGGGCCTGGGCGCGCGTGGACGGGGCGCGCACGGGGCGGGCGCACGGGGCGCCTAAACAGGCGCCTGGGCGGGCGGGCGCACGGGCCTCCAGGGAGAGGCTCGGGGAGTCACTTCGTAGGGATTTGGGTCGCAGTTGCCTTCGGCGGCGTCGTCGTCGTCGTCGTCGTCGTCGCCGTCGTCGTCACCGTCGTCGACATGTTCGTCATGGTCCTCGTTAGTCGTCGTCGGCTTCCGTCGTCATCGTTGTTGTTGTCGTCGTCATCGTCGTTGTCGTCGTCGTCGTCGTCATCGTCGTCGCCGCCGTCGTCGTCCGTCGTCGCCGTCGTCGGTCGTCGACGCTCTCTGCCCTAGATTTGAAGATCTGCGCGTCGCTTGGATCAGCCCCGCAAGAACGAACACCGCAATTCTGGGTCAAGCGTTGCCACGCAGCGAATCGACCATACTAGTATGTTTTCCGTCCCTCAGGCGTTGCCGCGCGACAAGTAGGACGGAAAGGTATTTTCGGCGCCACCCAGGCATTGCCACCTGACAAGTAGAGCGGAGTAGTGTGGTATTCACTCTGAGGTGTTACCACGTGACGAATCATGCTTTTCCACCCCCAGGCGTTGACGAGGGACGAGTAGAGTAGAACTATATATATATATATATATATATATATATATATAGTTGCCGCCCCCATGGCCACTTTTGGTCTATGCGACTTTTAAGCCTTCACGGCGTTGAAGACAATCCAAGGAGCCCCCAAGGAGGCCCCAACACGGCTCAAGAGGCTCCCAAGATGCGCCCAAACGGCCCAAGAAGGCGCCAAGACGGCCCCCGAGGCTACCAAGACGGCCCAAAAGGGCCCCAAGAGGGGCCCAAGACGGGGAGCCCGAACCAAAAATCCGAGCCTTCCGCCCCAAGAAGCTCCCTCGAGGCCCCAAGAGGCCCCCAAGAGGCCCCAGGAGACCCCGAAGAGGCCCCGAAGAGGCCCCAAGAGGCCCCCAAGAAGCCCAACAGATGCCCCAAGAGAAACCAAAACGGCCCCCTCCTCCACCTTCTCCTCCTCCTCCTCCTCCTGCTCCCCTCTCTTGCTCCCCCTCCTCTGGTTCCTCGTCTGCCTCCTCCTCCGCTTAGGAACCACTCGGCGCTGAGCCTGAGTTAGACAATCATGCCTGGTGATGCATCCAGGAATCTCTACGGTCTTCGGCCTCCTCCTCCTTCCTCTTCCTTCTCCCTATTCCTCCCCCTCCTACCCTGTATTCCACACCTTCCTCCGATTCGTTTCCCCGCATCCTCCTCCCTTGTCCTCCTCCTCATCCTGGCTGTTTCCCCTCACTGACAGATCGCTGTCTTCAGGGTCGGCGGCACCGGCCGTGAGGCCCTCGCAACATGTTTTGCCGCACCCGTGGCGCTGCCACGGGACGAATCGAGTTCAATAGCAATTGTTCCCGCCCCAAGGCTTTGCCACGGGACGAGCAGAGTAGATTATGTTTTTAGTCGCTCCCCTGGCGTTGGTTTGGGACGGGCAGAGTAGAACAGCAGTTGTCCCGACCCTCCAGGCGTCATCACGGGGCGAACCGAGTGCACTAGTAGTGACTTTGAGTTCCCAAGTGCTGCCGCGCGTCAAGTGAAACATATTGCATATTATAACAATTCTCCCGCCCCCCCCCCGCGTTGCCGCGGTCGAGACATATGCTTTCGGCCCCCAAGGGGTTACCGCGGGACGAGTCGAATCATTATGTGTTGGTGGCCTCCCAGGCGTTGCCACGGAACGAGCAGAGCAGACTGGTGTTCTGTTTCCTCCTTCCCAAGCGTTGCCGCGGGACGAAAAAAGTAGAATCGTATGGTGGTCCCTGGGCGTTCCCACGGGACGAGTAGAGCAATAATCGTTGCTTTTCGTTCTCCCAGGCGTCGCCGCAGAACAGGTCGAATAACATAGTACTTATGCTCGTTTCCCACGCCTTGCCAGGGGAAGGGTAGAACATAATCATCCTGTTTGCCCCCCCCCCCCCCCCCCCACACACACACACAGGTGATGCCACGGGCCGAGTAAAGAAGAATAGTACGTTTTTCGCTTCGCAGGCGTTGCCACGGGACGAGTTGAGTAGAGTAGTACTGCTTCGTCCCCCAGGCTTTGCCATGGGCCGGGTGAAAGTAGAGTCGTAGTTTTGCTTGCCTGCAGGCGTCGCCACGGGACGAGTCGAACACAACCATTTTCTTGCGCTTCTCAGGCGCTACCACGGGACGGGACGAGTCGAGCAGAATAGCTTCTGTCTCGCCACTGGGGCGCGCGGGCGGGCGGGCGGGCAGGCGTGCACGCGGGCGGGCAGCTCCACCCAATGCCCCATGAGGAGACCCACTGAAGGCGATATTTGACGGTACCCACAACTGGCCATCGCTCGGACGTCAATTTCCTGTGCTTTTTTCGGTTTCGTGCGTGGTTTTTTCGCGAAGTGATCAAGGATGCTCCTCGATGGTCCTCGCCGAAGGGAAAATGCACACGTCCGAGCGATGCCAAGACAACTGCATATGGTTGGGCCCTTCGTCTGGCGCGCCGGGGTCTAAAATGGCTCCCCGAGGTGGGAACCCCACGGTTGGACGCCTCGGCGCGGGCGCCCGGACGCAGTGAGAGGCAACCTCCGACTGGTGGCCGTTGCAAGGAGCTCCGGGAGGGCCGCGGGGCACGGGCTGGGGCGCGGCCGAGCTGTGCTGGTGGGGGCCGGTGGTGGGGCTGTGGGGTCGCGGGGTTCGGGGTCGTGGAGTCGTGGGGCTGTGCTGGGGTCGCAGGGTCGTCGGGCTGCGGGGTTGGGGGGTTCTGGGGTCGTGGGGTTTCGTGGTCGAAGGGTAGGGGGTCGCAGGGTCGTGGGGTTTCGGGGTCGCGGGCTGGTGTGGTCGTGTGGTAGTGATGTTGTGGGAGAAGGTTGCAGGGGGTTCGAGTGGTTTGGCCGGATTTCGTAATCCTGGGCTTCTGGTGTTGTGGGGTCGTGCAGTCGTAGGGTTGTGGGGTCGTAGGGTCGTGGGGTCTGCAGGAGTTGGGGTGTCGTGGGGTCCGAGGGCGGGTCCAAGGGAGCTGTGTCAAAATCCGAATTCAATCCCAAACGCTTCGCCGCCGAAACGTTTGGCATTTAGGGCGCTGGGGCGCTGGGGGCGGGTCTGGAACCCGAGTGAAATACCAAAGGCTTCGCAGGCGAAGCGTTTGGCATTTAACTCGGGCTTCTGGGTGTCGTGGGGGCGTGGGGTCGTGGGGTGACGGGGTCGTGGGGTCGTGGGGTCGCGGTGTCGTGGGGTCGTGGGGTTGTGGGGTCGTGGGGTCGTAGGGTGGTGGTGGGGCTGTGGGGTCCTGGGGTCGTCGGGCTGTGTTGGAGTCGCGGGGTTGTGGGGTCGCGGGGTCGCTGGGTTCGGGGTCGTGGGGTCCTATGGGATTGTTCTTGTGTCGCGAGGTCGTGGTGTCCCGGGGTTTCGGGATGTGGGTCGCGGGTTTTTGTGTTTGCGGGGTCGCTGGGTCGTGGGGTTGTGTGGTGGCGGGGTAGTAGTCCGTTGGCAGTGATGTCGGTCAAGAAGGTTGCGAAGGGTTCGAATGGGTTGGCAAAGCTTCGGAATCTGGGATCCGAAATCTAGAATCCGCAACCCAAAACACCTGCAACCCAGAACCCAAAGCCCGGAAGAATCTGGACCTGGAACCCGGAACCGAACCTGGGACCCGGAACCCGGAAGCCAACACCCGAAACCCGGAACAACCGAAACCCGGAATTTGGAACCCGGAACCTGAAACCCGCCATCGGAACCCAGAACCGCGGAATCCGGAACCGCGGAATCTGGAGCTAGTACGGAACCCAGAACCTGGAAGCTGGAACCCGCGGAACCCGGAACCGCGGAATCCAGAACCCGCCAGACCCCAGAACCCGAACCTGGGAACCGGAAGCCAAAATCCGCACCTGGAACCTGGAACCTGGAACCGCGGAATCCAAAATCGGGAACCTGGAACCCAGAACCCGGAACCCGGAACCAGGAACGCGGAATCCAGAACCCAAAGCCTGGAACCAAAACTCGGAACCCTTGACCCAAAATTCAAACCCGGAGCCCAAAACCTGGAACCAAAACCTCGGAACCCGGAACCCGGAACCTGGAACCCTGGAACCCCTAACCCGGAACCAAGAACGCTGAACCTGCAACCCGAAACCTGGAAGCAGGAAGATGGATAGAGCCTGTTTTTTAGTCCCCTGGGGCCGCACACTGTTTTCACCCCCCCTTCAAACTCCCCCTAGTTTCATGCTCCGAGCGCTTCCCGGCATCCACCGCCCACCGAAGCTAAGTTTTTTACCGTTTCAAAGCTTTTGCAAGGGTTCTTAGTGGCCTTCGGCTGGTCCCGCCGGCCGTTCGCTCGCAAAACCCACAAGAAGGATCTTCGCCCGCCCCCCCAAGACGCCCAAGATGGTCCCCAAGATGGCCTGCAAGACGGCCAAGATGGCCCGAGATGGCCCCCAGGACGATCCCTTAAGGCGGCCCGAGATGCCCTCCAGACGGCCCAAGCTCCAAGAGGACCTCCCAGAAGCCAGAATCATAGATTCCCTACGCTCTTTTACAATGAAATTAACGCCCATTATTTTCGAATTTCCGACGCTCCAAGACGGCCGCATAGGCCCCAAAGATCGCTTCATGAGGCCCCCAAGAGGTTCGCAAGACGGGCCTACAGACCTCCAAGACGGCCCTAGAGCGCCCAAAGAGGGGCCCACGACTGCCCAGATAGGCCTCCAAGACCGCCTCTGAAGGCCAGGGAGCCTCTCAGAGGCCCCCAGAGGCCTCGAAGAGGGCGCGAAGAGGGGGCTCGCAGAGAGCCCCCCCAGGAGCCCCCAAGTGGGCCTCAAGAGGCCTCCTCCTCCTCCTCCTCCTCCTCCTCCTTCCTCTCCTCCTGTCCCTCTCCCATATGTTCCCCAGAAGGGTTCCACAACAGCTTGGGGAACACATGGTCCAACGGCTTGGTCAGACTTGGGCCCAACGCTTGGCCGCATGGGCGCGTCCATAAAGGAAGGGGTGGCGGTGGTTCGCCATGTGCGTCTTCGATCGTATTTCGTGCAAGGGTCCGCATGGGTATTCGGGGGAGAATTACCCATATGAGACATCACGTTCTGCTTGGTGCAATCTGCTGCTTGCTGTCTGTTGTGATTGATCGAATAATGAAAGCGTGCGACCCCCACTTCCACGGGATGCTTGTAGACCATGAAACACCTCGTACCTGACACATTCATGCGAAGTGCCAGAGCCAACACTGAACATGTCAAATATCACAGTTGCATGTGACTCGTGGGGGCAACCATCGGAGACATCACGCCTGGCAGCGTTTTTGTTTGTACTGTCTGACGGTCCATGTCACGCTTGAAAAGCAAAAAGGGTGAGACAACGCAGTAGGCCTGTTGCGCTCCAGGCCGCCCTACCCTGACATCCGCCGACCCGGTCGGCGCGTACGGGGGGGAGTTCTGGGTCCGTCGTCCCCGGGTGTTCCCACGAGACGCTCTTTCCTTCGATTTGCTCTTCCATTCCTGGAGACTCTCCCGAGACCCTCTTTGGCGCGCCAAGCTTGTCCACTCGACGTGAATCAAGCCAGGTCGCAACCGAAGTCGTAGTTGAGTCGAGGGGGAAGCCCCTTCCCTTTGATCCCTTCCCCACCTGGGGGGGGATCCTGGGGTCCAGTGCGTGGATACCCACTTGTCTCCCAACATATATATATATATATGTATATATATATATATATATATATAGATATACATGTATATGTATATTCGTCTTCCTATATTTTTATAAGCCCGGGCGGGGGGAAAACCCATCCCCCCCCCCAAAAACCGGACTCCCGGGACCTGGGGCTTTGGGGCCCTCCGGACGGGCCTCGAAGCGGCCACTGGGCCTCGCAAGGCGTTTTGCCAAGCCTTCCCAGCACACTTAGGGCGATCAGGGGGTCATCGGAGACGTCCCAGAGACCCCCAACACAGCACAAGAGCGCTCCAAAAGTGACCGACGTGACCTCAAGATGGCCCAAGAGGCCTCCAGGACGGCCCCAAAGAGGCCTCCAAGAGCACTCCCAAGAAGGCCCCCCGAGGCAAAAATCATGGATTTTCTGGTTTTTGGTGAATTTTGGGGTTCTCCTCTTTTCGGCTTCCCGACGCTCCAAGACGGCGGTCTTCGGGGCGTCCGAAGCCGCCTGGGAGGCTCCCAAATCGCCCCATAACCATCCGAAAAGCTTCCAAGCAATCCAAGAGAGCCCCAAAACGGCACAACACGGGTCCAAGATGGCCCTCAGAGAGCCCCATGGCGGCCCAAGATGGCCCAAAGACACCTTCCGAAGAATTCCAAATCGTGATTCGGTCGTTCAGGGAGAGGGCGGTTGGAGGCAGGGTGGCCCGAGGAAGCCCCCGGAGGCCCCCAGAATACGCCCAGGAGGCCTCCAGAAGGCCTTAAGAAAGCCCGAATCAACTTTTGTGAGGCCCCTAGAGGCTCTCCAAGGAGGAGCCTCCGCAAAAAAGAGCTGAGGAGGATGGGGAAAATGCGCAGGGTATGGCGAAAATAAGAAACAATAAGCATGGAGGAAAGATAACGAATAACATCATTACAGCGGCGATGCCGGAAAAGGCAACCAGGAGTTATCGCTACATTGTCGGCTTGACCTTCCTGCCATGCCGCCTGCATTCCAAACTTCAAGGACAAAGGTGCATGGCGCGAAGCGTCACTGCAGTCTTGTATATATATATATATATAGTCGGTACAACAATGAACCTGGTGCGACCCCAATTATGGAACAGCTTCTTATGGCATGGGTAACGTGCTGGGCGCTGCTTGGAATGATGCATCCTGAGGACCCGAGGAGTCTCCTGGGAATGTGCAAAAAGTACCCCCCCGAGGCATCAACCTTTGACCAAGTAGAAGCCCCATAGGTAATTGGAGAATATTGGGGGACAAGCTGGTGCCCCCCCCCTTTGTGCGTTTTTGCTGCTTTTCTGCCTCCCCCCCCCCCCCCCTTGAGCTCATTTTGCTCCCTGAAGTGAGCGCCCGCTTGTTGAATCAGGGGAATTCGGGTGGCAGCCTGGGCTCCCCTGAAATGGGCACCCTGAACTGGGCACCCGCTTGTTCCCCAGGCGGGCTGGATCTCACCCAAGATGGCCCAAAGATGGCCCCCAAGGCTCCCAAGGGTGCCCCAAGAGGGCCGCAAAAGGTGGCCAGGAAGCCCCAAGAGGCAGGATGCCCCCACGAGGCTCCCAAGAGACCCCCAAGAGCCCCAAGAGACCCCCCAGAGGCACCACAGATGCTCCAAGAGACCTCGGCGAGAATGCCAAATAATTGATTTTACTAAGGGTTTAGCCACATGTTGGCCTCTTAGGGGGGGGGCTGATTAAGATGACTCCAAGAGCGCCTGGGAGAGCCCAAGATGACCTCCAAGATGGCTCCAGATATCCCAAGATGTCTCATAATGGCTTCCTCTCCCACTTCCCTGATCGAGGCAATTCCTCTGGGCATCGTTTCTGGATGGGCTGGTGGGGATTCGCGAAGCGTCAACAATTCGAAGAAATTCGGGGGGCCAGCCCAGGGCTCGCCGAGTTTCGGGTTGCAAGCGGGTGCCCACTTCAGGAGGTGTGGTGGGCACCAGCTTTCAACCAGAACATTGGGAAGATTCGGGGAGGCAGCCTGGGCTCCCCGAAGTTCGGGCGCCCAGTTCCCTCTCTGAAGTATGCGCCCGCTTGTTCCCCAAAGTTCGGGGCACTTCAGGGGGCCAGCCCGGCCCTTGCCGAATTTCGGGCCACGGGCGGTTTGCGCGAGATTCGGAGAGATTCGGGGGGGGGCTCCTGGGCTCCCCAGAATTCGGGGATCAACTCGACTTTCGGGGAAACTCGGCCCGCTTGTTACCCGACATTGGGAAACATTCGGGGAGGCGGCCTGGGCTCCCCGAAAATCGGATAACAATCGGGTGCTCATTTCACCCTCTGAGATGGGCACCTGCTTGTTACCCGGGACTCCTGAAATTGGCACCTGCTTGTTACCCGAAACTCGGGAGTTGTTTGAAAACACCAGCCTGTCTACAAATATTCGGAGATCCAAGGTAACGAACTATGGGTAACAAGCTGGTGCACCCCGCCTCCCGAACCCCCCTCTAGCGCGCCAAGATCGTCAACTCGAGGTGAATCGAGCTAGGTCGTAATTGAAGTCGTAATCGAATCGAGCGGACGCCCCTTCTCTTTGATCCCTTCCCCACCCTAGGGGGGGGAGGCCTGGGGGGGGAGGGGGGGCGGGGGAGGGGGCTCCCCGGGAGTGGGTCTGGGAGGAGGGTCTCGGGAGGGGTCCTGGGTCAGAATGCGGTCCCCCCCCTTCCTCTTTCGGGCCGCCTTCGACCGAATTTGGCCCTCCTTCGGCCCAAGATGCTCCAAGAGGGGCCTACGAGGGCCCAGAGTCGCCGCAAGATGGTTCAAAGACTCCTCCAAACCGCCCCGAGAGGCCTCCAAGAGGACTCCCAAGAATTAACAAATATTGAACTTCCGTTGGCTTTTTGATGCCTCTTGGCGTGTCTGCCCTTCCGGCTTCCCGACGCTCCACGACGGCCCCAAGACGGCCCCAAAGATCGCCCAAGGACTGCCCACGAGACCGTCAAGAGGGCGCCGAGACGGCCCCAAAGGCCTGCGAGACGGCCCACGAGGCCCCCAAGGCGGCCCAGAGACTGCCCAAGGACGGCCCAAGAGGGCAGGCTCCCGAGCGGCCACCAGACTGCCTCCAGGGGCCCCCGACCGCCCTCCAAAGAGATCCCAAGAAGCATCCATGAAGCTTTGGACCCACTACCCATGGGTCGGAAGAAGTAGGTAGAAACATGAAGTAGGAAGGCGTTGAAAGTAGATTGGGTGTCCGCCCGCCCCCTAAAGAGGACGGCAAAGGTGAAGCCACTCGATCATTGAAGTAGGAAGGCGTTCAAAGTAGATCGGAATCTGGGACTCCGAAACTACCTACTTTCAACGACCGATGGGTACCCAGGCACGGCACGGTGGCGGGAGATGCCGCAGGCCACTGGATCCGCCGCCCCCTGTTGGTCTTGCCACAGGTGTGTCTGGCGTGCTGGACGTCCGAGAGGCTGTTGGCTCTTGAAGCACCCTCAAGACTGCCCTGAAGCACCCCAAGAGGGCCCCAAGACAGCCCAAAGAGGCTCCGAAGACTGCTTCGGACGGGCTAGGACCGCTGTAAGACGGCCAAAGAAGCCCCCAAGAAGCTTTCGACGGCCCCCAAGAGGCTCCAAGAGGACCCAAGAGGCCTCCAAGAGGCCCCCAGGAAGCTCCCAGGAGGCCCCAAGGGTGGCCCCAGAGGCTCTCAAGAGGTCTCCTCATCCTTCTTCTCATCCTCCCTTCTCCCCCTCTCCTCATCCTCTTCCTCCCCCGCGTGTTCCCCGAAAGGCTTCCACAATGGCTGGGGGACGGCATGGTCCAATGGCCCAACTTTGCCCCAGCGTTTGGCCACATAATAAGCGTGTCCTAAAAGGCATGGGGCGGCGGTGATTCGCCGTAGGCGTCTTCAATCCGCCGCCTCCTGTTGATTTATCCCAAAGGGTGTCTGGCGTGCTATGCTAAATGTCTACGTAATGGTTTTTGGCTCTTCGAGAAATTCCCCCTGGGGCTCTGGCTCAGCGCGCCAGACACCCCGAAAGCTCTGGGCGGGGTGGTTGGCAAGGGTTTTTCCCTCCACGTGGCTCCAAGGTGCCACGAGATGGCCTACAAGACGGCTGAGATGGCCTCCAAGACGGCCAAGTAGTTGCCAAGTGAGCCCAAGATGGCTCCAAGATGGGCCCAAGACGGCCCAAGAAGCACCCACGACGGCCTAAGATGGCCTCAAGATGGCACAAGATGGCACAAGACGGCCCAAGAGACCCCCCAAAGGCCTCCAAGGCAGTCCAAGAGACCTGCAGGAGGTCCTGCTAGGTTGACCCGGAGGGATAAGAATCAGGGAGTTTTCTAAAAACTTCTGAAAAACTTAACCCTTTGCTTCTCTTCGGCCTTCCGACGGCTCAAGACGGCCGCCCCAAGATGGACCCAAAGGCCTCCGCGATGGCCCTGTGACGCCCCAAGAAACCTCCAAGACGGCCCCAAGAGGGCCTCAAGACGCCCGAGAGGCCTCCAAAACGCCCAAGATGGCCTCCAAGACTGCCCGAAATGGCCTCCTAGACGGCCCAAGAGGGTCCAAGATGCGTCCAAGAAGCCTCCAATGCGGCCCAAGGGGCCCCCAAGAGGCCTTCAAGACGGCCGAAGCAGCCTCCAAGAGGTCCTCCAGGAGGGCTGGAAGAGGCCCAAATCATTGATTCTCCTGCGGTTTTGGGCGGATTTTGCACTTTGCTTTTTTTCTGCCTTCCGACGGCCCAAGACGGCCCAAGAGGCCCCCACGACCGCCCCAGTATGTCCCTTAAGGCTTCCAAGATGATCCCGTGACGGCCCAAGAAGCCTCCAAGACGCCCCAAGAGGGCCTCAAGACGGCCCAGTAAGCCTCCAAGACGCCAAAGATGGCCTCCGAGGCGGCCCTGAAGCGCCCCAAGGGGGCCCCAATTTCAGAGATGTATCCCGGACGGTTTCCGACAGAGTCAGACGGGCCAGGAACGCCCTGAGACGGCCAACGAGGCCCCCAAAGGAGCCCCAAAAGGCCCCCAAGAGACCCAAGGAGGCTTCAAAGAGTCCTCCAGAAGGCTCGCAGGACGTCCCCAGGAGGCCCCACATGTCCTCCTCCTCCTCCTCCTCCTCCTCCTCCTCCTCCTCTCTATTTATCTCCCCCCCTCTCCTCCGATTCTTCTTTCTCCCCGCGTGTTCCCCGAAGGGTTTCCACAACGGCTGGGGGAACACATGGTCCGATAGCTTGGCAGAGCTCTGACCACAGCGTTCGGCCACCTGGGCGATCCCAAACGGCAGGGGGCGGCGGTGATTCGCCGCGGGCGTCTTCGGTCCGCGGCCCCCCTGCAGTCTTGCCACAAGGGTGCCCGGCGTGCTAGACTTCAAGAGAACTCCCCTTGGGAGCCACAAGGTGCCCGGCCTGCTAGACTTCAAGGTGCCCGGCGTGTTAGCCACAAGGTGCCCGGCGTGCTGACTGGCGGTTCTTTTGAGAACTCCCCTTGGGGCTTCGGACCCTTGCGCCGGCCACCCCGGGAAGCCCCTCCCAAATCCACCTCTCATGGCCCACCTCGCCTCCAAGACGGCACGGGTGGGCCAACACGGCCTCCGAAACGCGTCCAAGACGCCTCCAAGACGGCCAAGATGGCTCCAAGGAGCGCCCCAGGTGGCTCCAATTTGCACCCACGACGGGCCAAGACGCACTAAAGACGGCCCAAGACGACGGCCCAAGATGATGCCCAAAGGGCCTTTAGGAAGGCCCGAAGGGGCCCAATTCATTGATTTCTATAAGGGTTTGCAGAGATTTTGCCATTTGATTCTTTTCGGCCTTCCGACGGCCCAAAACGGACCAAGAGGCCCCCAATGTTGCCCCAAGATCGCCCAAGAAGCCTTCAAGGTGGCCCCAGGACGGCCTAAGAGGCTCCCAAGACGGCCCCCGAAGGGCCCCGAGACGGCCGAAGAAGCCTCCAAGACGCCAAAGATGGCCGTCAAGACTGCCGTGAAGCGCCCCAAGAAGGCCCCAAGACGGCCCAAAGAAGCTCCGAAGACGGCTTCCGACGGCGTCAGACGGGCGAGGAACGCCGCAAGACGGCCAAAGAGGCCCAAAGGAGCTCCCAAAGTCCCACAAGAGGTCCGAAGAGGCCCCCTAGAGGCCTCCAAGAGGCCCCCACATGACCCAAGAAGCTCCCAATAGGTCTCGTCATCCTTCTTCTCATCCTCAATTTTCCCCGCTCTCCTCATCCTTCTCTTCCTCCCACGTGTGCACAAAAGGGCTTGCACAACGGCTGGGGGAATGCATGGTCCAATAGCGTGGCCAACTCTGCCCAAACGTTTGGCCACATAGGCGTATCCTAGCATGCAATGGGGCGGCGGTGGTTCGTCGTGGGCGCCTTCGATCATCCACGAAGGAGGGGCCTGAGATCGCCCGAGGGCTCCAAGAGAGCCCCCAGAGGGCCGCCGCAGCATTTCAATCAAACCCTTGACAGTTCATACCAAGAACCTTTGGTATGACACTGCTTGTTTCGGGAGCCCTCATGGGGCCAGCCTTCGCAGGGCACCCTCTTCAAGCCTTTTGGGACTCTCAGAGCCCAGAAAAAGCTCCAAGAAGCCTTCAAGAGAGCCCAGAGGGAGCTCCAATGGGGGTTCCCAAAAAGTACTTCATACACAGCCGGGAATAGTTATAACACAATCAACAAGGCGATCACCTTGAATGATTTGCAGGCGGCGACTCCCAAATCTAATCATTAAGTGAGATTCGCCTTTCAATATTGGCAACGTGCGCGGGTGTGCACCATGGGCGAGGTTACCGATATGCCATACTTTGGCTTGCACGCCCGATGGCAACATTGGGAGGCGGATGCCACTAAATGCCCGGGTGCTCTTCCAGATTGATCCTTCACTGGGCCGCTGGCATGGGCGGTTCCAGGTCATGCCTTACGGCTTCGTTCCCACAATCGGATGGCTGACATTCGTCGCGCAGTACAGACGAGACGGCGTTCCGTAACATTGACAGGCGGACGTCACCTAATGCGACAGGCCCCGCCCGCTTCGATTCAACATCGTTTCGGCTTCCATCCCTGTGTTACTTTTAATATAATTCTTCACGCGGATGTGCCACCAAGGCACAGTGGCGGGATGGGCCGTGGGCAACCTAATACAAGAAGGGCCTGAAATCGCCCGAACGCCCCAAGAGAGCCGCCAGAGGGCTCCCACATCATTCTCCGAGAGACGACCAGGCTCGTCTCCCACATGGTCAGGATGGCGCTGCAATACCGCTGAGTCGATCCAAGATGCCCTCAAAGACGGCGAAGAGGACCCCGCCTGACCTGAGATGGCCCCAACATATCTCCAAGACGGTCCTAGATGGCGGCTAGAGGCCGCTATGAAGCATGAGGAGGCTCCCAGAGCCCCGAAAAGGCTCCCAAGAGGTCTCCTCTTCCTCCTCCTCCTGCTCCTCTCATTCCTCCTCCTCTTCATGCTCCTCCTCCTCCTCCTCCTCCTCCTCCCTCTCCTGTTTCCCCCCCCGCTTCCTCCACCAGCCGCTGCGAAAGCACATAGGCAGATAGCTTTGCCAAACTGTGCTCCTCGTCATACGACTCTTGGGAACCTCGTGGGGCTTCAGGAGAACTCTTCGGGGCGTCTGGTCCCAACTTTCCCGCGGGGACCTCGTCCCACGCACGGGCCGCACGGGTTATCAAGCGAAGCTCGCCTCGGCAACTGAGAAGACGGGTGCGCTTTGAGACGAATCGGGCAGCACCTGAAGCAGGGACACGTGGTGAACGCAAGCCTCCGAGGGCATCGCTGCCTCAGTGTGGTCATCTTCTCCTAGTAATCCTCCGACAGCAAAGCCAGAATGTCCAAGATGCTTGACGTAGAAGTTCAAATACCGGTCTCCGTTCAGAGTGCGCCCATGGGCAACTTTGATCTGCAACTTCCCAAACTTTAACCACTTCGGCTGCTCATCATGCACTCCCTGAGCCTTGAAATTGAGACCGCTAGACCCTATCGCTTCCACCCACTCCCCTGTGACATTCAATTCTTGGAAATACATGTCTGCGCATTGTCCACCCATTTGACGCGCATCGGCCTCCACACGAAACAACGCGTTCTTATGCCTTCCACGAGGGATGCTGATCAGAACATGCTTGCCCGGCTTCATTAAGTCGAACCGCTGGCCAAGAACGTTTTGCAAATGGGGATCGCCTGTAGCAGAAACGCTTCCGCCGGCTCCGCCCGCACTGGGAGATGCTACAGGGAATGTCGGATGTGGCGTCGGCCATCCCGCAGGATACGTCGGGCTGGGCGTCGGGCTGGGCGTCGGAAAGGCCGTCGGGTAGGGCGTCGGGTAGGGTGTCGGGCTGGGCGTCGGATAGGGCGTCGGGTAGGGCGTCGGAGACGGAGTGCCAGCGCAATTCAGGAGCACGGATCCGATGTTATCGTTCCCAGTCGGCAAAGGGAAGCAATAAGCGCCTGGCGTGTACGTGTAACCTAGGTTCACGTTCGTGATCATCGTGCAGGAGCCGCTGAGGACGAGAGACGATATCCCAGACATAACGCCGATCCATGACCCAACAGTGCTGTACGAAATGATAGTGCCAGTGTTGGAACCTGCGCACCCGTACTCAGACGACAGGTAGTGCTCGTACATAGACACTGTGCAAGAGCAGCCCGCACTAGCAACCCCACCGTTGATTGTCTTCTGGGAGGCTGGTGCCAAGGCTGGGCTTGTCGAGTTCATAGCTTCATGGCCGTTGGATACGTCCTGATTCATGGATATGATGTTCATCGCGGCGCCTCCGACTGACGGCGATAAGAAAGATACAGTCATCAGCCAGGTGGATCTCATTGCACCGGTGCAGAGTCACTGCGCTCAGACGTTCCGAGTGTTCAGTATGATGAATATCGGCGGTGGACAAACCTCCCTTTAGTAGACCTCCCCTTAGTGAAAACGGCCTGGGACCGAAACCGACGGACCTGGACCCGCAAAAATGACGGCCGCGACGCCCTCTCCCGAACCGAAAACGGCCAATTCCTTAATCGACGTGTCAGGGTAGGAGGTCTGTCCACCTCCGAGATGAATGGGATGCGTAAGTCTCGCTCGGCGATCGGTGGCTTGAGCCAGACTTGAGGCAGACTGGCCTCGGTGCAGCTGCTTCTAGCGCTGGGCGTGGCCCTGCCCACGGGACGAGTCGAGCAACTATGTGTTGGTCGCCTCCCAGGCGTTGCCACGGAACGAGCAGAGCAGACTGATGTTCTGTTTCCTCCTTCCCAGGGCGTTGCCACTGGACGAGTGGAGTAGAATCGTATGGTGGTCCCTGGGCGTTCCCACGGGACGAGTAGAGCAAGAATCGTTGCTTTTCGTTCTCCCAGGCGCTGGCCCGGGACGAGTCGAGTATAATCGTATTTATGTTCGTTTCCCAGGCCTTGCTAGGGGAAGTGTAAAACATTCTCAAATTGTTTGCCCCTCCAGGTAATGCCACGGGACGAGTAGAGAAGAATAGTACGTTTTTCGCTTCGCAAGCGTTGCCACGGGACGAGTCGAGTATAGTAATACTGCTTCGTCCCCCAGGCTTTGCCATGGGCCGGGCAAAAGTAGAGTCGTAATTCTGCTTGCCTGCAGGCGTTGCCACGGGACGAGTCGAGCACAACCATTTTCTTGCGCTTCTCAGGCGCTGCCACGGGGCGGGACGAGTCGAGTAGAATAGCTTCTGTCTCGCCACCGAGGCGCGCGGGCTGGTGAGCGGGCAGGCGTGCACGCGGGCGGGCAGCTCCACCCAATGCCCCATGAGGAGATCCACTGAAGGCGATATGGTTGGGCCCTTCGTCTGGCGCGCCGGGGTCCAAAAACGCTCCCCGAGGAGGTGGGACCCCCAGGGTTGGACGCCTCGGCGCGGGCGGCCGGCCGGACGCAGTGAGAGGCAACCTTCTGGTGGCCGTTGCAAGGAGCTCCGGGAGGGCCGCGGGGCAGAGGCCGGGACGCGGCCGAGCCGTGATGGTGGGGGCCGGTGGTGGGGCTGTGGGGTCGCGGGGTTCGGGGTCGTGGAGTCGTGGGGCTGTGCTGGGGTCGCAGGGTCGTGGGGTGGTGGGGTTGGGGGGGTTCTGGGGTCGTGGGGGTTCGTGGTCGAAGGGTAGGGGTTCGCAGGGTCGTGGGGTTTCGTGGTCGCGGGCTGGTGTGGTCGTGTGGTAGTGATGTTGTTGGAGAAGGTTGCAGGGGGTTCGAGTGGTTTGGCCGGATTTCATAATCTCGGGCTTCTGGTGTTGTGGGTTCATGCGGTCAGTTGCAGGGTCGTGGAGTCTGTAGGAGTTGCGGTGTCGTGGGGTCCGAGGGCGGGTCCGCTGTGTCAAAATCCGAATTCAATCCCAAACGCTTCGCCGCCGAAACGTTTGGCATTTCACGATTTTTTCGGGCTGGTCCGGGGTGCTGGGCGGGCAGTCTGATCAGGCTCCAGGGTGTCGGGGGGCGGGGGACGGGTCGTCTGGAACCCGAAGCGTTTGGCATTTAACTCGAGCTTCCGGGTGTCGTGGGTTCGCGGGGTCGTGGGGTGACGGGGTCGTGGGGTCGTGGGGTCGCGATGTCGTGGGGTCGTGGGGTCGTGGGGTTGTGGGGTCGTGGGAGCGTGGGGTCGTAGGGTGGTGGTGGGGCTGTGGGGTCCTGGGGTTATCGGGCTGGGTTGTGGGGTCGTGGGGTCGCGGGGCTCGGGGTCGTGGGGTCTTACGGGATTGTGCTCGTGTCGCGGGGTCGCGGGGTCGTGGAGTCCCGGGGTTTGGGGATGTGGATCGTGGGTTTGTGTGTTCGCGGGGTCGCGGGGTCGTGGGGCTGTGTGGTGGCGGGGTAGTATAGTCCGTTGGCAGTGATGTCGGTCAAGAAGGTTGCGAGGGTTCGAATTGGTTGGCGGGGCTTCGGAATCTGGGATCTCAAATCTAGAATCCGTAACCCAACACACCTGGAACCCGGAACCCCAAACCTAGAAGAATCCGGACCTGGAATCCGAACCTGGGACCCGGAACTCGGAACCCAACACCCGGAACCCGGAACACCAAGAAATTGGAACCCAGAACCCGGAACCTGAAACACAATGGCCATCGGAACCCGGAACCCGGAACCACGGAATCTGGACCCGGAACTTGGAAGCCGGAAGCTGGAACCCGCGGAACCCGGAACTCGAACCCGGAAGCCTGAACCACGGAATCCGGAATCCAAAGCCCAGAACCTGGAACCTGGAACCCAAAACCCGGCACCTGGAATCTGGAGTCCGGAACCAAACCTGGAACCCGGAACCCGGAAGCCGGAAGCCGGAACCCAGAAGACGGTTCGGGCCTGTGCTTTTAGCCCCCTGGGGCCGCACGCTTTTTTCACCCCCAACTCCCCCGTCATCCACCACCCCCCCGTGCTTATCACAGGGGTGCTTGGACAACTAAGTTTTTAGGGAACAACATGTCACATAAAGATAAAAACTCGGAGGTCCGCGCGGATTTCTCGGATCGGCGCTGGACCCCCCTCCCTGGCGCGCGGAGCGCGCCGGGGGCGGCGCCAGAGGCGCCGCCGGGGGGCCCCCGCGCCGATCCGAGAAATCTGTGCGGACCTCAAAGTTTTTATGTTTATGTCACTTTTTGTTCCTCTAGTTTTTTACCTCTTCAAAGCTTCTGAAGGGTTCTCAGTGGCCTTCGGCGGATCCCGCCGGCCATCCGCAGAACCCACAAAAAGGATCTTCACCCGCCCCCCCAAGACGCCCAAGATGGTCCCCAAGATGGCCTGCAATACGGCCAAGATGGCCCGAGATGGCCCCCAGGACGATCCCAAGACGGCCCGAGGTGCCCTCCAGACGGCCCAAGCTCCAAGAGGACCTCCCAGAAGCCAGAATCATAGATTCCCTACGCTCTTTTACAATGAAGTTAACGTTCTTTTTTTTTCCCCCCGAAATTCCGACGCTCCAAGACTGCCGCATAGGCCCCAAAGATCGCTTCATGAGGCCCCCAAAAGGTCCGCAAGACGGGCCCACAAACCTTCAAGACGGCCCTGGAGCGCCCAAAGAGGGGCCCACGACTGCCCAGAGAGGCTTCCAAGACCGCCTCTGAAGGCCAGGGAGCCTCTCAGAGGCCCCCAGAGGCCTCGAAGAGGGCGCGAAGAGGGGGCTCGCAGAGCCCCCCCAGGAGCCCCCAAGTGGGCCTCAAGAGGCCTCCTCCTCGTCCTCCTCCTCCTCCTCCTTGTTCCTCTCCTCCTGTCCCTCTCCCACATGTTTCCCCAGAAGGGTTCCACAACGGCTTGGGGAACACATGGTCCAACGGCTTTGTCAGACTTGGGCCCAACGCTTGGCCGCATGGGCGCTTCCATGAAGGAAGGGGTGGCGGTGGTTCGCCATGGGCGTCTTCGATCGTATTTCGTGCAAGGGTCCGCATGGGTATTCGGGGGAGAATTACCCATATGAGACATCACGTTCTGCTTGGTGCAATCTGCTGCTTGCTGTCTGTTGTGATCTAACTAATAATGAAAGCGTGCGACCCCCACTTCCACGGGATGCTTGTAGACCATGAAGCACCTCGTACCTGACACATTCATGCGAAGTGCCAGAGCCAACACTGAACATGTCAAATATCACATTTGCATGTGACTCGTTGGGGCAACCATCGGCGACATCAAGCCTGGCAGCGTTCTTTTGCACTGTCTGACGGTCCACGTCACGCTTGAAAAGCAAAAAGGGTGAGACAACGCAGTAGGCCTGTTGCGCTCCAGGCCGCCCTACCCTGACATCCGCCGACCCGGTCGGCGCGTACGGGGGGGAGTTCTGGGTCCGTCGTCCCCGGGTGTTCCCACGAGACGCTCTTTCCTTCGATTTGCTCTTCCATTCCTGGAGACTCTCCCGAGACCCTCTTTGGCGCGCCAAGCTTGTCCACTCGACGTGAATCGAGCCAGGTCGCAACCGAAGTCGTAGTTGAGTCGAGGGGGAAGCCCCTTCCCTTTGATCCCTTCCCCACCCGGGGGGGGGGGGATCCTGGGGTCCAGTGCATGGATACCCACTTGTCTCCCAATATACGTATACATATGTGTATATATGTATGTATGTATATATATATATATATAGTCGGTACAACAATGAACCTGGTGCGACCCCAATTGTGGAACAGCTTCGTATGGCATGGGTAACATGCTGGGCACTGCTTGGAATGATGCATCCTGAGGACCCGAGGAGTCTCCTGGGAATGTGCAAAAAGTACTCCCCCGAGGCACAAACCTTTGACCAAGTAGTTGGAGAATATTGGGGGACAAGCTGGTGCCCCCCCCCCCTTTTGTGCGTTTTCGCTGCTTTTCTGCCCCCCCCCCCGTTGAGCTCATTTTGCTCCCTGAAGTGAGCGCCCGCTTGTTGAATCGGGGGAATTCGGGGGGCAGCCAGGGTTCCCCTGAAATGGGCACCCTGAACTGGGCACCCGCTTGTTCCCCAGGCGGGCTGGATCTCACCCAAGATGGCCCAAAGATGGCCCCCAAGGCTCCCAAGGGTGCCCCAAGAGGGCCGCAAAAGGTGGCCAGGAAGCCCCAAGAGGCCCCCAGGATGCCCCCACGAGGCTCCCAAGAGACCCCCAAGAGGCCCCAAGAGACCCCCCAGAGGCACCAAAGATGCTCCAAGAGGCCTCGGCGAGAATGCCAAATCATTGATTTTACTAAGGGTTTAGCCACATGTTGGCCTCTCGGGCTTCCCGAAAGGCTTCCACAATGGCTGGGGGACGGCATGGTCCAATGGCCCAACTTTGCCCCAGCGTTTGGCCACATAATAAGCGTGTCCTAAAAGGCAGGGGGCGGCGGTGATTCGCCGTAGGCGTCTTCAATCCGCCGCCTCCTGTTGATTTATCCCAAAGGGTGTCCGGCGTGCTAAATGTCTACGTAATGGTTTTTGGCTCTTCGAGAAATTCCCCCTGGGGCTCTGGCTCAGCGCGCCAGCCACCCCGAAAGCTCTGGGCGGGGTGGTTGGCAAGGGTTTTTCCCTCCATGTGGCTCCAAGGTGCCACGAGATGGCCTACAAGACGGCTGAGATGGCTTCCAAGACGGCCAAGTAGTTGCCAATTGAGCCCAAGATGGCTCCAAGATGGGCCCAAGACGGCCCAAGATGCACCCAAGACGGTCTAAGATGGCCTCAAGATGACACAAGACGGCCCAAGAGACCGCCCCAAGGCCTCCAAGGCAGCCCAAGAGACCTGCAGGAGGTCCTGCTAGGTAGACCCGAAGGGATAATAATTGTGGAGTTTTCTACAACTTAACCCTTTGCTTCTTTTCGGCCTTCCGACGGCTCAAGACGGCCGCCCCAAGATGGACCCAAAGGCCTCCGCGATGGCCCTGTGACGCCCCAAGAAACCTCCAAGACGGCCCCACGAGGGCCTCAAGACGCCCGAGAGGTCTCCAAAACGCCCAAGATGGCCTCCAAGACTGCCCGAAATGGCCTCCTAGACGGCCCAAGAGGGTCCAAGATGCGTCCAAGAAGCCTCCAAGGCGGCCCAAGAGGCCCCCAAGAGGCCTTCAAGACGGCCCAAGCTGCCTCTAAGAAGTCCTCCAGGAGGGCTGGAAGAGGCCCAAATCATTTGTTCTCCTGCGGTTTATGACGGATTTTGCACTTTGCTTCTTTTTCTGCCTTCCGACGGCCCAAGACGGCACAAGAGGCCCCCACGACCGCCCCAATATGTTCCCAAAGGCCTCCAAGATGATCCTGTGACGCCCCACGAAGCCTCCAAGACGCCCCAAGAGTGCCTCAAGACGGCCCAAGAAGCCTCCGAGACGCCCAAGATTGCCTCCGAGGCGGCCCTGAAGCGCCCCAAGGGGGCCCCAATTTCAGAGATGTATCCAGGACGGTTTCCGACAGAGTCAGACGGGCCAGGAACGCTCTGAGACGGCCAAAGAGGCCCCCGAAGGAGCCCCAAAAGGCCCCCAAGAGACCCAAGGAGGCTTCAAAGAGTCCTCCAGAAGGCTCGCAAAAAGTCCCCAGGAGGCCCCACGTGTCCTCCTCCTCCTCCTCCTCCTCCTCCTCCTCCTCCTCCTCCTCCTCCTCCTCTCTATTTCCCCCCCCCTCCTCCGATTCTTCTGTCTCCCCCGCGTGTTCCCCGAAGGGTTTCCACAACGGCTGGGGAAATACATGGTCCGATAGCTTGGCAGAGCTCTGACCACAACGTTCGGCCACCTGGGCGATTCCAAACGGCAGGGGGCGGCGGTGATTCGCCGCAGGCGTCTTCGATCCGCCGCCCCCTGCAGTCTTGCCACAAGGGTGCCCGGCATGCTAGACTTCAACTGACAGTTGGTTCTTTTTAGAACTCCCCGCTTCGGTCCCTTGCGCCGGCCACCCCGGAAAGCCCCCCCAAATCCACCTCTCATGGCCCACATCGCCTCCAAAACGGCACGGGTGGGCCAACACGGCCTCCGAAACGCGTCCAAGACGCCTCCAAGACGGCCAAGATGGCTCCAAGGAGCGCCCCAGGTGGCTCCAATATGCACCCAAGACGGCCCAAGATGCGCTCAAGACGGCCCAAGATGGCTCCAACACGTCGGCCCAAGAGGACGCCCAAAGGGCCTTTAGGAAGGCCCGAAGGGGCCCAATTCATTGATTTTCATTCGGGTTTGCAGAGATTTTGCCCTTTGATTCTTTTCGGCCTTCCGACGGCCCAAAACGGACGAGATCGCCCAAGAGGCCCTCAAGATGGCCCCAGGGCGGCCTAAGAGGCTCCCAAGACGGCCCCCGAAGGGCCCCAAAATGGCCGAAGAAGCCTCCAAGAGGACCCCAAGACGGCCCAGAGAAGCTCCGAAGACGGCTTCCGACGGCGTCAGACGGGCGAGGAACGCCGCAAGACAGCCAAAGAGGCCCCCAAAGAGCCCCCAAAGGCCCCCAAGAGGTCCCAAGAAGCCCCCTGGAGGCCTCCAAGAGGCCCCCATATGACCCAAGAAACTCGCAATAGGTCTCGTCATCCTTCTTCTCATCCTCAATTTTCCACGTGCTCTTAAAAGGGCTTGCACAACGGCCGGGGGAACGCATGGTCCAATAGCGTGGCCAAACTCTGCCCAAGTGTCTGGCCACATGGGCGTATCCTGAAAGGCAGGGGGGCGGCGGTGGTTCGTCGCAGGCGCCCTCGATCATCCACGAGGGGCCTGAGATCGCCCGAGCGCTCCAAGAGAGCCCCCAGAGGGCCGCCGCAGCATTCCAATCAAGCCCTTGACAGTATCATACGAAGAACCTTTGGTATGACACTGCTTGTTTCGGGAACCCTCATCTGGCCATCGCTCGGACGTCCATTTCCTGTGCTTTTTTGGTTTCGTGCGTGGTTTTTTCGCCAACTGATCAAGGATGCTCCTCGATGGTCCTCGCCGAAGGAAAAATGCACACGTCCGGGCGATGCCAAGTCATGGGGCCGGCCTTCTTAGGGCACCCTCTTCAACCCCTTCTGGGACTCTCAGAGCCCAGGAAGAGCTCCGAGAAGCGCAACTCCCAAATCGAATCATTAAGTGAGATTCGCCTTTCGATATTGGCAGCGTGCGCGGGTGTGCACCATGGGCCAGGTTACCCATATGCCATACTTTGGCTAACACGCCCGATGGCAACATTAGGAAGCGGATGCCACTAAATGCCCCGGTGCTCTTCCAAATTGATCCGTCACTGGGCCGCTGGAATGGGCGGTTCCAGGTCATGCCTCACGGCTTCGTTCCCACAATCGGATGGCTAACATGCACCGCGCAATGCAGACGAGACGGCGTTCCGTAACAGTGACAGGTGGACGTCACCTAATGCGACAAGCCCCGCCCGCTTCGATTCAACATCGTTTCGGCTTTCATCCGTGTGTTACTTTGTAATATTAACTTTTTTCACGGGGATGTACCGGTACTGTGGCGAGATGGGCCGTGGGCAACCTAATACAAGAGGGGCCTGAAATCGCCCGAACGCCCCAAGAAAGCCGCCAGAGGGCTTCCACATCATTCTCCAAGAGACGACCAGGCTCGTCTCCCACATGGTCAGGATAGCGCTGAATTGCCGCCAAGTCGATCCGAGATGCCCTCAAAGATGGCGAAGATGACCCCGCCTGACCTGAGATGGCCCCAAGATACCTCCAAGACGGTCCTGGATGGCGGCAAGATGCCGCTATGAAGCCTGATGAGGCTCCCCGAGCCCAGAAAAGGCTCCCAAAAGGTCTCCTCCTCCTCCTCCTCCTGCTCCTCCAACTCCTCCTCCTCATCATACTCCTCCTCCTCCTCCTCCTTCTCCTATCTCCCCCCCTCTTCCTCCCCCAGCCGCTGCGAAAGCACATAGGCAGATAGCTTGGCCAAGCTGTGCTCCTCGTCATACGGTTCTTGGGGACATCATGGGACTTCAGGGGAGCTCTTCGGGGCGTCTGGTCCAACCCTTCCCGAACACCTCCGGCTGTCACCTTCATCATGGGGGTCTTCTTCCAGGGACGGCGGCATTGGCCGTAAGGCCTTCACAATATTCTACGCAGGGACCTCGTCCCACGCACGGGTCATCAAGCGAAGCTCGCCTCGGCAACTGAGAAGACGGGTGCGCTTTGAGACGAATAGGGCAGCACCTGAAGCAAGGACACGTTGTGAACGCAAGCCTCCGAGGGCATCGCTGCCTCAGTGTGGTCATCTTCTCCCAATAATCCTCCGACAGCAAAGCCAGAATGTCCAAGATGCTTGACATAGAAATTCAAATACGGGTCTCCGTTCAGAGTGCGCCCATGGGCAACTTTGACCTGCACCTTCCCAAACTTTAACCACTTCGGCTGCTCATCATATACTCCCTGAGCTTTGAAATTGAGACCGCTAGACCCTGTCGCTTCCACCCACTCCCCTGTGACATTCAATTCTTGGAAATACATGTCTGCGCATTGTCCACCCATTTGACGCGCATCGGCCTCCACACGAAACAATGCGTTCTTATGCCTTCCACGAGGGATGCTGATCAGAACATGCTTGCCCGGCTTCATTAAGTCGAACCGCTGGCCAAGAACGTTTTGCAAATGAGGATCGCCTGTAGCAGAAACGCTTCCGCCGGCTCCGCCCGCACTGGGAGATGCAACAGGGAACGTCGGATGTGGCGTCGGCCATCCCGCAGGATACGTCGGGCTGGGCGTCGGGCCTGGCGTCGGGAAGGGCGTCGGAAAGGTCGTCGGGTGGGGCGTCGGGTAAGGCGTCGGGCTGGGCGTCGGGCTTGGCGTCGGGTAGGGCGTCGGAGACGGAGTGCCAGCGCAACTCAGGAGTACGGATCCGATGTTATCGTTCCCAGTCGGCAAAGGGTAACAATAAGCGCCTGGCGTGTACGTGTAACCTTGGTTCACGTTAGTGATCATCGTGCAGGAGCCGCTGAGGACGAGAGACGATATCCCAGACATCACGCCAATCCATGAGCCAACAGTGCTGTACGAAATGACAGTGCCAGTGTTGGAACCTGCGCACCCGTACTCAGACGACAGGTAGTGCTCGTACATAGACACTGTGCAAGAGCAGCCCACACTAGCAACCTCACCATTGATTGTCTTCCGGAAGGCTGGTGCCAAGGCTGGGTTTGTTGAGTTCATAGATTCATAGCTGTTGGATGCGTCCTGATTGATGGATCTGATGCTCATCGCGGCGCCTCCAACTGATGACGATAAGACGGATACAATCATCAACCAAGTGGATTTCATTGCACCGGTGCAGAGTCACTGCACTGAGACGTTCCGAGTGTTCAATATGATGAATAGGATGTGTAGCTCTCGCTTGGCGATCCGTGGCTTGAGCCAGATTTGAGGCAAACTGGCTTCGGTGCAGCTGCTTCTAGCGCTGGGCGTGGCCCTGTCCCCGAACACTTCGCGCCGCGGGGCCATGCGGATAAGGGGGCGAGCGGGCGCGCAGAAGAGCGCTGAGCTCCTGGTGGGGCTGCGATCCGTGTGAGGGGTGTGCAGAGATGGGCGCGGGCCCGCCTGCGAACGCGCCCACTGAGGCCTAGATGGACCGTGGACCTCCTGGTGGGGCTGCGATCCGTGCGAGGGATGTGCCGAGACGGGCGCGGGCCCCCACGCGAAAGCGCCAATTCAGGCGTAGGTCGACCCCCCCCCTGATGGGGCACGACTCGTGGGGGGCTGTGCACAGGCGGGCAGACAGCCGCATGCGGAAGCGCCTCCTGAGACCGTGGGTGGATCGCCGCGTGGGGCACGATGTCACGATGTGCGTGAGGGACGTGCCGAGATGGGCACGGGCCCGCATGCGCCCACTGGGGCCGCAAGTGGATCTCACTGCCAAGATTAAGTCGGGCGTGTCCCCCAACAGGGGGATTTTCGATGAAAAGAACACCTACAACTGCGCTAAAATTGTCAAAAAATACCCCGAAAATAATCACTGGATTATTTTTTGACTATTTTTGGATATTCCCCCTGTAGAGGGACAGGCCCGACACAATGCCACGATCTGCGTGAGGGGTGTGCCGGGATGGGCGCGGGCCCGCACGCGGCTGCGCCCACCGAGACCGAGGGTGGACCCGCCTGTGGGGCACGATGTGCGTCAGGTAGGTGTGTGCGTCGCGCATTAAGGGGCGCCGTCTGAGAACGAACAACGCCCTGTATAAATGGCCACTGAGGCCAGTTAGCCCACCAGGCGAGACCACTGAGGTCCGCAGACCACTCTTATGACAGAAAGCGCGAAGCGCATCGATCATAGTGGAAGGAAACCGCACAGAAATGTAAAACATCAAAAGACCACAAACAACATCTGTGTGTGTGTGTGCGTGTGTATGTGGGTGTGTGCGCTTGCGTGCGTGCGTGCGTGTGTGCGTGCGTGCGCGTGTGTGTGTGTGTGTGTGTGTGTGTGTGTGTGTGTGTGTGTGTGTGTGTGTGCAAGTGTGTGTGTGTGTGTGTGTGCTCCCGCTTGAGACTTCCTCGCAATTGAATCAAGGCTTCCTCGCAATTTAATCAAGACCCCCGCTCCCGCCAGAGAGCCCTTCATATATTATTCATGAATTGCGCTCTCGCCTGTGACCTCCATGCAATATGTTCAAAAATTGCGCTTTCGACGCTCAGGAAACACGCTGCGCCAAGGACGCCGTTACAATTTACTTGGTAATCGCGCTCTCGCCATACTCAGGCATCCCGCTTGAATGTCCCACCCGCCCGACCCGCCCGTCAGGGGATCGCCCGCCCGTCGTGGGCTCCCGCCCGAAACTTTCTTCAGGAACGGCGCTTTCGCCTAGGACTTCCTCGAACGTTCACACACTTACCTTCCTTCTCCTCCTCCTCCCTCTCCCTCCTCCCTCCTCCCTCCTCTCCTCCCTTCTCTCTCCCTCCTGTCTTCCCTCATCCTTATGCCTCTCTGCCCTATCCGGTCTCCCTCCTCCCTTCTCCCTCCCTTCTCCTGCCTCCTCCCTTTTTTTTGTTTTCTCTCTCTCTCTCTCTTTCTCTCTCTCTCCCCTCTCTCTCTCTCTTTCTCGTTTTTTTTTGTTGCTTTTCTTTTTTTTTTCTCTCTCTCTCTCTCTCTCTGCCTCTAATCAACCGTCCCCCTCTTCGCTCCTTCTCTCCTGGCGTTTTCCCTCTTCCTTCGTCCCTCCCCCTCCCTTCCTCCCACTCTCCCTCGTTCTCCCCTTCCTTTTTTTGCAGGGCCCACACCACTTCCAATGGCAAGCACATGTACGCCCACGAAGGATTATCCGCCCGTTCAGTTTTGCCCGCTTGTCTAAGCCCGCCGCCCCCCGCAAAGAGAAATAATCCCCCCAAAGGGGGTGTGATCGAAAACAAGAACGGCGGGTATCGAGGGTGTGGGGAGCTTGTTTTGAATGACACATGGGCAAGTCAGAACGACAAATCTTGAAATGATTGTTGTTGTTGTTGCTGTTGTTGTTTATACTCATTTCTAAATAATAAGTGCTGGTCTCCGGAAGCGGTTCCGCGCGCTCTCGCCTCGACGCCGGCTATATTTTCTCTGAAAACGAAGCTCTCGAGCGTTGGCTTGAGCGTAAATGTGGGCCCTTGGAGGCCCAGCTACGACAACAACGGCTCCCGTTCGATACTTCCTCACAATTTACCCCGAGACACCCTGGCCCGAGAGGCCCCCGAACTCAGGAACGGCGCTCTTGCCTGAGACTTCCTCGCAATTTCATTAAGTTGGCGGAAGCCCAGCCACGACGACAAAGGGCTCCTGCTCGATACTTCCTCACGATTTACTCCGAGAACCCCCGGTCAAGAAGGCACCCGAACTCAGGAACGGCGCTCTCGCTCGAGAGTTTTCCGTAATTCGGACAACTTGGTGGAGGCCCGCACACGGCGACAAAAACTCCCGTTCGACATTTCTCCATCGGTATTCTGGGAGCCCCTGGCCAAAGAGGCCCCCGAACTCAGGAACGGCGCTCTCGCTCGAGACTTCTTCGCGCTTCAGTCAGTGGCCGACAAGGAAGAGATTCCCCCCGAAAGGGGCGCAATCGAAGACGAAACGGGCGGGTATCGAAGGTTGGGGTATACGGAATGCAAAACACGCGTGCCAGTAAGAACGAACAGTCTTAAACTGACTGTAGTTGTTGTGGTTGTTGTGCTATCATTTCTGAAAAACAATTATTGTTGATGCCCCCCGCCTGGTGCACATGGTATTTTTTCGATTGGAGTGACACTCCCGGGGCTCGCACCCGGTTTTTTTCTAGGGAAAATCTTGAAGCTCAAACTGTATCGCTGGCCCCGGGTTTACAACAACAGCGGCTCCCGCCTGATATTTCCTCACAATCTATTGAAGAATCGCGCTCTCGTTTGGGACTTCCTGACAATCTACCACCGAATCGCGGCTCCCACTTGATACTTCTTGACAAATTATTGCAGAATCGCGTTCTCGCTTGGGACTTCCGCGCAACTTACCACCGAACCGCTTCGCTTGATATTTCCTTACAATCTATTCAGATGCCGGTCCTCGACACTCAGGAATCGCGCTCCCGCTACATATTGCCTGGCGGTTCAAGCAGGACTCACGCTTCAACGACCCGCCCGCTGGACCCGCCCGTCGGGGCCTGCCCGCCCGACCAGCCCGTCAATGACTGCAGTCGACGCTCGCTGCCCTTCGCCCGCCTTCGATGCCCCTCGCTGCCCGTGCTGGTTCCGCGGTCGCCTTCGCTCGCTGCCCTTCGTGGTCCCGTTGCTGCCCTCAGTGGCTCCGTCGCTGCCCTTTGTGGCCCCGCATTATATGCCCTTCGTGGCCCCTGCTCGCACGCGCCCGTCGTGGTCCCATACGCATGCCCTTCGTCGCCCCGCTTTCGCCCTTCGTGGCCCCCTCGCTGCCCTTCGTGGCGCCTTTGCTGCCCTCAGTGGCCCCACTGTTGCCCTTTGTGGCCCCGTATACGAATGCCCTTCGTTGCCCCCGCTCGCTCGCGCCCGTCGTGGCCCCATATGCATGCCCTTCGTGGGCCCGTTGTCGCCCTTTGCGGCCCCCTCGCTGCCCTTCGTGGTCCTGGTGCTGCCCTCAGCGGCCCCGTCGCTGCCCTCTGTGGCCTCGGATTTTATGCCCTTCGTGGCCCACGCTGGCTTTTCTCACGATTTACTGAGGAATCGCGCTGTCGCTCGATACTTCCCGGCGATTCATGCAGGGCCCACGCTTCAGCAACCCGCCTGCTCGACCTCGTCGCCTGGGCCCGCCGTCACGACCTGCCCGCTATGGGTCTGCCAGCCCGATTTGCCCGTCTGGTTCTACCACTTGTTTTCTGCTCCTTGCTCCCCTCATGCTACTTTTTTCTCGTGCTCCATCATTCTCCCTCTCCCTTCCACCCGTCCCCTCTCCCCTTGTTTTCAGGGCTGCGCTAAATACGCGTGGCAGGTAAGGAAGATATGCCCCCAAGGGGGTTACGATCGAAGAAGTCGAGGGCGGGTGCCGAGGGTCTGGGATACCTATACGACCACCCTGCGGGTGATAAGGAGGTTGTGGGGGTGGGGGGGGGGGGGGGGCTCATGACGACAACTGTGGTGAATGTGGTGCTGATGGCCGATGATGGTGTGGATGACGTGGCGGATTTTTTTTGTTCTTTCGCTTGGGCGTTTTGTGTCATTCGGTTTGCCGTTGCGCGACGCGGCACTTACCCCACGACGGTCCAGTCGACGATGCGTGCACTGGCAGGGCCTGGTGCGTGCGTCCGGACCGCTCCAATCCTGCCTTGGGAGTCACGCTGGCAGTGCCTGGCGTTGACGAGCACCCTCCGCCCAGCGTCGGTGGAGACGACTGGCTGTTTGTGGCGGGCAGTGCCACTTGCTCAGCAGGGACACTGCTGCCAGGTGCACTGGCAGCGCCTGGTGCCGTGTTGGCCTGCACTGGCAGCGCCCACGTGATGACCATGCCATTGTCAGGCTGGCGCGTGTCCCTGGGGCGCCATGTGAATTCTGGGTGGCTCTGAACGAACGCCTTCAAGCCCCCAGCCCATGATACCAAATGAAAGTGGCCGCCGTCCTCAGAGGAGGGAGGAGAGGAGGAGGAGGCGATGAATGGCAATCGAACCTCCGTCCGAGCAAAAAGGCGACGAGCTGACTAGCGACAGACAGGACAACGGCGGGCAACCGACGGGACAATGCGGGCCACCGCTTGACACGCGCCGGCGGGGGAAACATTTATGTTGGCGAACCACTAGCGACAGACAGGACAACGGCGGGCAACCGACGGGACAATGCGGGCCACCGCTTGACACGCGCCGGCGGGGGAAACATTTATGTTGGCGAACCACTAGCGACAGACAGGACAACGGCGGGCAACCGACGGGACAATGCGGGCCACCGCTTGACACGCGCCGGCGGGGGAAACATTTATGTTGGCGAACCACTAGCGACAGCAGAATGAATTCCTCTCGCCCGCGCACGCAACTTCGCCTCGCCCGCACGCACGACACGAATACGAAACCGAAACCGATTTCCCGGTGGGGGGCTCTCCGTTAAACTGATTGTTGTTGTTGTTGTCGTCGTTGTTGATGTTGTTGCTGCTGTTTTCTGTTGAATGGTATATAGATATACATATATATAAGTATATATATATACACAAGTGGCACGTGTGTGCCCAGGCTCATACAACAAGCTGAAGGGGCGTTTGAAGCAGGAGTGACATGCAACAGCGAAGTCGCACTCGAGCGCAAGTGGGGTTGCCACACCTTGCGATGTGTGTACCAGGGCCCCCCAGGAAGCCTCAGGAGGCCCGACTTGGATACCAGAAGAGGCTCCAGGAGGCCCCAGGATTGTGAGTGTTGTGTGTGTGTGTGTGATGTGTGCTTTGTGTGGTGCGTGCTTTTTGCGTGTTGTCGGTGTTGTGTGTGTGTATGTTATGTTTGTCTAGCGTGTGATGTGTTGGGCGTGATTTGTGTCTCTGTGTGTGCATGTAGTTCTGAAGCCCCAGGAGGCCCCAGGAGGCCCCAGGCGGCCTCAGCAGGCCCAGGAGAACTCCAGGAGGCTCCGAGGCGGGGTCTGGGGTACCAGAAGGTCCAGAAAGCCCCAGGAGGCCCCAGGAGGTTCCAGGAGGCCCCCAGGAGGCTCCGAGGAGGGGTCTGGGGCTCGATTTTGGGAGGATGTCTCAGGCGAAACCGCCATTCTCTGAGAATCGGAGTCAAAATCATTGAAATTACCATGTGTTTTTGAAGGTTTTATGATAAGATGTTGGAAATCCTATGTGTTTTTGGACCCTGACGTCACGATCTGCGTGAGGGGTGCCACCGATTTTCAGAATTTCGAGGATGTCCCGAGCGAAACGGCCAGAAAAATCGCGAACGACGGACGCATTAATCGCCTCTGAGCTCTACTCCCTCGGAGAGGTGCGTATGAGAATATATTATTTTATAGGTTTTCATACATATATGTGTATGTATGTATGTATGTATGGTCGAGGGTTTGGGCCCCCCCCAATGCTAATGCCATCGGCCCCCCCCCCCCGCGCGATGGTCCCCCCCCTCCCCCTGTGGATGTGGTGTGGGTGTGGTGTGTTGCTGTGGGTGTGTGTGGGGTGACCCAGTGTCCTCCCCCCCTCCCCCCCTGTGGATGTGGTGTGGGTGTGCGTGTGGCTGTGATTGTGGCGTCATGCTGACGTGCTTTCGGAAAGCTCCGGTGCTCGACGTCGTCGCCGCCGCAGCCGCAGTTGCCGTCGACGTCGTCGTTGTCGTCGTCGTCGTCGTCGGCGTTGTGGTCGTCGTCGTCGTCGTCGTCGTCGTCGTCGTCGTCGTCGTCGTCCGCCGTCGTCCGTCGTCCGTCGTCGTTGTCGTCGTCGTCGTCGCCGTCGTCGTCGTCGTCGCCGTCGTCGTCGTCGTCCTCCTCCTCCTCCTCCTCCTCCTCCTACTCCTCGTCCTCCTCCTCCTCCTCCTTTTCTTTCTCCTCCTCCTCCTCCTCCTCCTCCTCCTCCTCCTCCTCCTCCTCCTCCTCCTCCTCCCCCACCATCCCATCTGGGGGGGGGGGGGTGGGGGGGGGGGCCCGAGGACCCTGGGACCCATCCCATCTGGGGGGGGGGGGGAGCCCGTGGGCCCAGACCGCGATCATGTATGCATATATGAAAATATGTATGTCTGTCTGTCTATCTGTCTGTCTGTCTGTCTGTCTGTCTGTCTGTCTGTCTGTATGTGTGTATGTATGCATGCATGCATGCATGCATGCATGTATGTATGTATGTATGTATGTATGTATGTCTGTCTGTCTGTCTGTATGTATGTATGTATGTAAGTATGTATGTATGTATGTATGTGTATATATATATATGCATATGTATGTTTACGTGTGTAGATACATGTATCTGTATACATATGCACATATGTGTATATATATATATGTATATATCTGTATCTATTTGTATGCAACAATGTTTTCTTCTTCCTCCTCCTGATCTGCTCCGACAAAGCAGCTCACACTGACCCAGTGGCTTCCTCGCCGTGCCCGTGCGGTGGGCCGGACCACGAGGCCCCGCCCGCACAGGCTCTCGCGCCCGCGCGTCGGGGCACGAAGCGTGTGAGGGGTTCCTCCTCCTCCTCCTCCTCTTCCTCCTCCTCCTCTTCCTCCTCCTCCTCTTCCTCCTCCTCCTCCTCCTCCTCCTCCTCCTCCCCCTCCTCCTCCTCCTCTTCCTCCTCCTGTTCCTCCTCGTCCTCCTCCCCCCTCCTCCTCTTCCTTCCCTTCCTCCGCCTCCTCCTCCTCCTCCTCCTCCTCCTCCTCCTCCAGGTTGCGCGGGGCAGGAAAGGGGAGAGGGGGGAGGAGGAGACGCGCGGCGCTGTGGACTCAAGGCAGGGGCCCTGGCACCGCAAAGGGGGGCCGAGAAAGACATGCCGTCTCGACTTGCTCGCGCCGCCGAGCGGCCTCGGGGTGGGAGGGGAGACGGGGGGCAGCTCGGGTGCGCCGAGGAGGGGGCCAGGACGAGAGGGGTTGGCGCACCATTGCCCGAGGCATGCGCGCGGACGACGGGGTGGGAAAGGGAGCGCACACGGAAAGAGAAGGAGGGGCCACGAGATCCTGTCTGCCGTGGCACCCCCTCCCACTCACTCGCTCATGGCGGCCGATCGTCGTCGTGCAGCCACCTGTCCTGCCCCTCCACCTCGGCTGCGGGCCCGAGGTGCCCCCTCTCAGTCCTCACCCTCTCTTCGACGCCTGGTGGCGTGCGGGTCACAACTCGGGCCTCCGGCGGCCGCCCAGGACCATCGGGGCAACCCGGGGGCGCTCTCCGCGTGGCGCGGCGGGTGGAGAGCACCCCGAGGCGAGAACCCCCAAGAGCCGACCAGCACCTCCTCCAAGAATCAACGAAAACGCCCTCCCTCCTCGTAGAGGCCCCTGAGAAGGCAGGATCAACCATCAGCGAACCGGGAAGTCCGCCGACCCCTTGGGGTTCATCGGCTCGTGATATGTTTCCCCCTCCCTAATCCCCTTCCCCGGAAGTCCGGTCCGGTCGATTTGGTGGGGGGGTCCACCAACGACTGCTCGAACGCATCACGGGTGGGCAGAGGGCCCCAAAACAGGCCAAGAGGGCGCAACAATGCCCTCCGGACGGTCCAATAGGGCCACGAGCCGCCGAAAGATCGATCGAAAACGCCCACGCTGGCCTCCAGAGGGCCCAAGAGGCTCCCAAGACCCAAGACGCCCCAAGAAGTCCTCAAGCGGCGTCCCAAGACGGCCTCAAAGAGCAACACTTGCCTCATTTCCATCGGAACATCTGCATGTTCAGCACATTCAGCTCTTCTGCGGTCACAGAGTCCAAGGCAGCCCAAGAAGGGTCGCCCCAAGACGGCCCAAGAGGCCCCCAAGAGGGCTCCCAGACGACCCAAGAGGGCCACAAGACCGCGCAAAAAGCCCACACAAGCCAAGAGGGCACCAGCAGGCCCTCTGGATAGTCCAAGAGGGCCGCGAGCCGCCGAACGATCGATCGAAAACGTCCACGCTGGCCTCCAGGCGGCCCTCAAGAGGCGTCCCAAGACGGCCTCCAAGAGCAAACGTCGTCCCATTTCCATGGGAAAATCTGTATGTTTAGCACATTCGCCCGATCCGCGATCACAACGCCGAAGACAGCCCAGAAAGCCTCCTGGGTCGCCCCAACACGGCTGAAGAGACCCCCAAGAGGGCTCTCAGACGAACTGAGAGGGCTCCAATACCTCTCAAAAAGCTTTCAAAAACAAGCCAAGAGGGCATCAAAAGGCCCTCTGGACGGTCCGAGAGGGCCACGAACCGCCGAAAGATGGATCGAAAAGCCCACGCTGGCATCCAAACGGCCCAGGAGGCCCCCAAGACACCCCAAGAAGCCCTCGATAGGCGTCCCAAGACGGCCTCAACGAGCAGCAACCGCCCCATTTCCATAGTAAAACGTGCATTTTCAGCACAATCGCCTTTTGCACGTTCACAGCGTCCACGACAGCCCAAGAAACCTCCTGGATCGCCCCAAGAGCCCAGGAGGCACCCAAGAGGGTTCCCGGACGGCCCAAGAGGGCCCCAATGCCGCTGAAGAAGCACCCAAGAAGGCCCAGAGGGGCTCCAGGACAGCCCCACGAGGGGGCCCAGAGGGGGATTCCGAACGAACATTTCGAGCCTTCGACTCCAAACCGCCCCCCTGCTGCCCCAAGAAAGCCCCCAACACGCTCCTGGGGAGCTCCGAGAGGCCCGAACAAAAAGCTCCCAAGGAGCCTCCAGGAGAGGCCCCCTGGCGACATTCAAAAACTGTTTCCCGACGAACGCCCTCGAGACGTCTCCCACGAGACCCCGCCTACCATCTACTATCCGCAGGGCCTCGGACCCGCAGCCCCGTGGTGGGATGTGCCGAGGGCCCTTCGGTCGATAACCATTCTTCTGGTACTTCGACCCATGCGCGACATAACCTGGAGCACCTTCGGGCGTCCCGCCCTCACTGTGCATCGGTCTGTTGCACGGCGGCAGGGGGCATCGTATACCACCCCGCGTGAGCAGGCCCGCCGCCCCCTCTCGGGGAAACAAAATTATCCCGGCAAAGCAACCTAACATCGATGTGTAGGAGCATATCTGGAAGCATTCCACTTAAGATTCAAATGAGAATCCAGTTGTAGAATTCTGCTGTTCTCGCAGTCGTAGTCGCATTCGCGATGACAGTCGCAGTGGCAACGGCAGTCACAGTCACAGCCTCAGCCTCAGCCTGCCTCAGCCTCAGCCTCAGCCTGCCTCAGCCTCAGCCTGCCTCAGCCTCAGCCTCAGCCTGCTTCAGCCTCAGCCTCAGTCTGCCTTCAGCCTCGGCCTCAGCCTCAGCCTGCCTCAGCCTCAGCCTGCATCAGCCTCAGCCTCAGCCTCAGCCTGCCTCAGCATCAGCCTGCCTCAGCCTCAGCCTCAGCCTGCCTCAGCCTCAGCCTCAGCCTGCTTCAGCCTCAGCCTCAGTCTGCCTTCAGCCTCGGCCTCGGCCTCAGCCTGCCTCACCCTCAGCCTGCCTCAGCCTCAGCATCAGCCTGCCTCAGCATTCAAAATGTAGCCCGGGAGTGGAATTCTGGGAACTCGAAGAACACGAAGTGGCCTACAGTTGGCTCCGGGCATTCAAAATCATGCCCAGGAATGGAATTCTGGGAACTCGAAGACCACGAAATGGCCTACAGTTGGCTCTGGGCATTCAA
Organism: Prorocentrum cordatum; assembly: GCA_963575745.1. Taxonomy (NCBI): domain Eukaryota; class Dinophyceae; order Prorocentrales; family Prorocentraceae; genus Prorocentrum; species Prorocentrum cordatum. The sequence goes on from CAUYUJ010017752.1 coordinate 82,983, forward strand.
AATGTGGCCCGGGAATGGAGTTCTGGGAACTCGAAGACCACGAAGTGGCCTACAGTTGGCTCCGGGCATCCAAAATGTGGCCCGGGAATGGAGTTCTGGGAGCTCGAAGACCACGAAGTGGCCTACAGTTGGCTCCGGGCATTCAAAATGTGGCCCGGGAATGGAGTTCTGGGAGGTCGAAGAGCACGAAGTGTGTGACTGTTTGCGAAAAACGAAGTTCCGCGGATCCCCCCGGAAATCCCCAACGGCTCCCCAACGGCTGCCCAGACCCCCCTGTGGAGTAATGTGCTGCTCTCTTTTTAGCCCATTAGAAACCTATCAGTCTTCGATGTTAGGTAAAAACTGCTGCAGCGTGCAGGCGGCGGCAGCATCCCCCCGACATCTTGGGGTGTCCTCAACGTGTGAGATGCCTGTCCCTCCCCCGACCCGACCCCTCCACCCAGGCCCTGGTCCAATCGATTCGGAGGGAAGGGGGGGGGCCGCCCGGATCCCCCGGGGCCCGGCCCCAACGCATCGTGGGAGGACAGTGGCCCCCGCAACGAGGCCCTACGCCCCAAGAGGCCCCCAAGACTGTCCAAGAGGACCCCCCAGTCGCCGGCGGCTCCTCCAGGACGACCAAGTAGCCTCCTGACGGCCCAAGACGCCCCCAACACGCCCCAAGACGCGTCCAAGAGCCCTCCCAAGAGGGCCCCACGAACCACTATTCATTGATTTTCAATCCGCTTTTGAAAGAACTTAGCGTTCTCGCCTTTTCGGTTTCCCGACGCTCCAAGACGGCCCAAGCGGCTCCCAAGATTCCCCCAGGAGGCCCCAGAGGCCTCCAAGCGGGCCCCCAAACAGGCAGAGAGAGTCCCCACACGGCCCCAAAGACGGCCTCCGAGGCCTCCAGCATGGCCCAAAAGAGCCCCTAGACCGCTGCAAGAAGGGCCCCGGAGGGGAACCCGAGCCTGCATTTCGAGCACTCGGCCCCCCGAGGCCCGTGAGAACCCTCCAAGAAGCTCAAAGAGGCCCACCAACGAAAACGTCCTCACCGCGCTCTTTCGGTTACACGTAAGAGTGACCCTGAGCCAGAATGACCGTTTGCCCTTCCGGCTTTGGGCGGGTCGCGAAGGGGCCAAACCCAAGCGCGCGCGCTCCAGTGCTGGGGGGACCAGTGTGGGCCCGCACCAAAGGCCACTTCAGCGCAGGGCCACTCCTGCGCATAGCCGAGTGTTGGACGCCCCCCGAGGAAGGGGCCGGTGGGAGGCGTGGCTTGCAAGCAACGGGGCCTCCCGGCGGCCGCCGCCCGGCATGCGGCCGCGATGCCGCGATGGCGGGCCGCGCGCGGCCGGTCGGGGGGGGAGGTGTGGGGCGAAGGGGAGGAGGAAAAGGAGGAGGAGGAGGAGGAGGAGGAGGAGGAGGAGGAGGAGGAGAGGAGGAGGAGGGGGAGGGGGGAGGAGGAGGAGGAGGAGGAAGAGGAGGAGGAGGAGGAGGAGGAGGAGGAGGAGGAGGAGGAGGAGAGGAGGAGGAGGATGAGGAGGAGGGCGGAGGAGGAGGAGGAGGAGGAGGAGGAGAGGAGGAGGAGGAGGAGGAGGAGGAGGAGGAGGAGGAGGAGGAGAGGAGGAGGAGAAGGAGGAGGAGGAGGAGGAAGATCAAGAGGAGGAGGAGGAGGAAGAGGAGGAGGAGGAGGAGGAGGAGGAGGAGGAGGAAGGAGGAGGAGGAGAGGAGGAGGAGGAGGGGAGGGGAGAGGGGTGGAGGAGGGGGGAGAGAGGAGGGGGAGGAGGAGGATGATGATGATGATGAGGAGGAGGAGGAGGAGGGGGAGGAGGAGGAGGGGGAGGAGGAGGAGGAGGAGGAGGAGGAGAAGGAGGATGAGCAGGAGGATGAGGAGGGAGGAGGAGGAGGAGGGAGGAGAGGAGGAGGAGGAGGAGGAGGAAGAGGGGAGGGGGAGGAGGAGGAGGAGGAGGAGAAGGAGGAGGAGGAGGAGGAGGAGGAGGAGGAGGAGGAGGAGCCTGGCGGCCTCCCAGCGAAGCCCTCGAATGGCAAACACATGCAGCATCTTTCGTTTCGAGTTCCCTCTTCAGGGGGTCGGCGTAATGAGCTAAGCCTGTCGAACACGCGCGATCTGCGATACAAGTTGTCCTTGACCAACGCTTTACTGGCTTGATAGTGCCTCACGCGCAACGCATATTTCGATTGTGTTGTCTGCGCAGATGCCATCTCGCACTGAATGCACCCTATGATACATGTTGGTTTCTAAAAGGGAACAAGTGGATACACATGCGCAATGAAGAATACGCATGAACACTTTAGGACAATCCGGACAGCAAGGCGCCACAACTGATGAATGCCCCTGAGCAACAACATTGTTAAGGTCCAGTCCCGCCAACACAACGTTGCGCACGCGTGGCGTGGCCTCAGCCTGTGATCCTTGTGGCGGGAGGGACGGCAACAACGCTCGCATATCCCATGCTGCCGCTATCCACGGCCATAAGAAGTGACATTTTGTAGTGAGACCAGCGTTTGGCAAGCCCTCCCTCGCCATCTGACGGTGGAAAGCTCGAGAGCAAGCGCATGGCGAGCTTGTATACTTAAGATCTTAACGAATGTCAGGCTGTCGAAGGCGACCAAAGCGTCGTCGCTCCTCGATGGATGTCAACTGCCGCCTTCGCACTGGAGCCATCTGCATGATCTTAAATTCTCTCAAACACATTTCCTCGTCTGACGAATCAAGGTCCTGTAGGCGGATGTGGACCGCAACTGTCGTAACGCTTTCTAAACGATGGCTTGCATTCTCGGGTTCGGCTTGCGCAGCGCGACTGGAGAGCACCTTCTCATGCGCCACCTGCGGATCGGGCGTCGAAGTATGCTACGCTGCTCAAGCACAACCCGCGCAATCGGAATCCATACGTGTGTACATACGGCTGCGTACATGCTGTAGCGTTGCCAACTTGCGGCGGTCACACACGCGACTTGGCGGGCATGTCGTGTGGCCCCTCTCGGGAGCCCTTGGGGGGAACCCTCGCCGACCAGCCATAACTGGGGGAGCTGTGGTCCTTACCCCCCTGGGGGAACCCATCGCCTCGACGATCTCTCGAAAGGGGTGTTGAAATCGATGGGTCCCTCCCCCAGGGGGGTAAGGACCACTGCTCCCCCAGTTGTGGCTGGCCTGCCTCGGGAGCCCAACGGGGCTGGTGTGACCCCGTGTCGGCCCCGTGGCCGGACGAGGCTGCGTGACCCCGCGTTGGCCACGGCCGCCGCTCCAGGACAGAGCCCTTTGTGACGCGAGCCGAGTGGACGGCGCCATATACGTTGCAGAGTACAGTCGGGGCGTTGACCTAAGGAACCCAAAATAAGGAACGAGGCCCCTGTTCTCCATAAGTTGAACTTCGATTTCCCATCGAAGCCCTAAGCAAAACCAAAGGCGAACCGCAAAACAACTAAGGAACACCGAGCCCCTCCGCAACGAAAAGGGTTCCTTCCTCAGCGCCCCGAAGGTAGCTGGAAGAGAGCCGCGGATGAGGATAAGGAGGAGGGCGAGGAAGGGGAAGAAGGGGAAGACGGGGAGGAGGAGAGAGAGGAGGGGCGCGCGCGCGCCCCTCCTCGGGCCCGCTGGCGGCGTGGAGGCTGCTCCTGCGACGATGGCGACAGCACAAGGAATCGATGGGGGTACTTCGAAACCGATCCTGCGCTCTTCAGATCCAGGCGTCGCAAACAGAAACGTGACGGGAGTGTTCGTCCCGCGTCGGGCCTCGGGGACATCACCGAGCGATCCAGCTCGAGAGCTTCAACATACATGTGGTGTCTGCGGGTCGAGTTTGTTTTTTGTTCCATGACGTCGTGCTTGTTTTTTTTCTGCGCTGGACCTCGTGGCTTTGACACGGCCCCGAAATACGCCAAGGAAACGACCTTGAAGTACTGATGTCCAGTGAGGCGAATGCTTCAACAGCGCGCCAGAAGCACAGCCGACAGGATCAGATCAGACAGTAGTTCCATGACCACCACAGACAAAATACACGGGGTTCGCACCTCATCGGAATACGAACGTTCCGATGACAACCAACTCTACACAACGCCGATTCGAACTTTCTCGGGTCGACGACCCCAGACAAGGAAAGGGTGCTGACAGAGCAGCTGAAGTCGGGGCACCGTGGCCCCAACCGACTGGGCAACCACCGTGGCCCCCACCGACTGGGCAAACAGGGCCTGATGACCCAAAACCATTGGATGCTCGTTCTGGGGACCTTCCTGGAGCCACTCGCTCCACTCGTGCGTCGAAGCTGCGTCGAACGTCAGTCGAGTTGGGTCGACCCTGAGTCGAACCTGAGTCGAACCTGAGTCGAACTTGAGTCGAACTTGAGTGGAACTGGGGTCGAACTGGGGTCGAACAGATCCGTTAGGTGGGCTCCAGGAAGGTCCCCGAAACGAGCATCGAAAGACCATGTTATGTCCGGAGGAGAGGGGAGCGGACACCAAGCCATCCAAACGCGAAGGCCGCCACACCACTACGCAATAAATAAGAGGTTCCTGAGGATGCGACCAAGGAGGCACTGCGGAATCGTACTTACGAAAACGTTTTTTTTTGTTGCCCGCCGGACTGCCGGACTGCGTGCCGGCTGTTCGTGCATTCCATGTGGCGCAGTCCTGCGGCGCGCCCCACCGCGGGGGAAGATTTCAGGAGGGGAAAAAACACAGACACAATTGATCGTCGATCCCCCAGAAAATAGGGGAAAATACGGGAATTGGGCGGGAAGACAAACACCCAGAACATAGGGAAAACTATGGGGAATTATGTTATATTTGTGTGTATGTATTTGTGTGTCCTTGGGCCCCTTGAAGATTTGGTGATTGAGACTGGTGTTCGAGAGCCGAAACCGCGGGCCGGGCCAGAAAGCTGGAAGTCCACGCGGGGGGCGCGCGTGCCCGGCCACGCCCGGGCAGACCGGCGGCGCCCACCCAGGGGGGGAGGCCCGAGGGAGGCGGCCTCGTCAGAGGGCGGCGGCGCCTCCCAGAAGGCACCGTCGGGGCGCTGGCCCACGGAGCCCCACGTGAGGCACGAGGCCCCTTCTTTCCCAGAAGTTCAACCTCGATCCCCCCTCGAAGACGTCAGAAGACCCGAGGCAAGCAGCGAAGAGAACGAGGGCATTCTGAGCCCCACCCCAAAGCGAAAAAGGTTCCCTCTTCAGCGCCCCGACTGCAGAGGGCTTCCTGGAAGCCTACCCAGCCTCTGAGAGACCATCTCAGAGGCCTCCGGGGGCCTCCTGGGAAGGCCGCCGCCTGCCCAGAAGCCCCTGCGCCCTCCGGGCAAGCCGCGCGCCTCGCGCTGCGCGCTCGTGGGCGCCGCCGAGGCAGAGATCTGGGGAGGCATGCGGCCACGTGCGCGTCCGACTCTGCGAGGCGGGGGTCTATCCGCATCCGCCGCCTGGTCGCCGACGCCCTGGCGCCCCAGCGGGCGGCGGATGCGTATAGTGTATACGGTGTGGCCCCCGGGGGCCCGAAGATGCCCACGTCCGCCGCCCGTGGAGGCCTGCGGGAAGCGATCCTCCACGCCCAGGCGGTGGCTGTGAAGAAGTCCCCGCCTCGAAGGCTCTCGCCCAAGGCGCTCGCGCGGCGCGCAGCCAGCTCCCAGGTGCGCGGGCGGGGCCCTGCGGGCGAAACCCGCTGGAGGGGCCCCGCGCCTGCCTCTCCTGCCCGCTCCTTCCCCGTCCGCCTGCCAGGGCAGACCGGGCAACCTCCGCCCCCTCCCTGAGATCCGGCGTCGCGAGCAAAAGAAAGTCAGCATCGCCAAGATCACGTTCAGAGCCCTGGGCCCCCATCAGTCTTCGGCAATCCTCCGTGAGGGCCCTGGGGGCGCCCTCCTCGTCTGCTGCCCGGGAGGGTGCCTCGCTGCCAGGGCGGCCCACCTTGCCATGCTGGCGCAGAAGAAAGATGCGACGCTCAGATCTCAGGGCTCTCCCCATCGCGGGGCGCCGCTGTCGATGCCGACCAGCCACGCCTGGGGGAGCTGTGTTCCTTATCCCCTATCAGGGGGACCCATCGTGTCGACGATCTCTCGTGCGGGGTGTCGAAGCCGATGCGCCCCCCAGGGAGGTGAGGACCACACCTCCTCCAGCGCTGGCTTGCTTGCGAAGAGGCCGCCGCGGCTGGGGCTGAGGGTGCAGGAAGAAACAACTACATAAACATACAACCTTTGACGGTCCGCGCTGCGCTGCGACCCCCTCCCTTGCACGCGGAGCGCACCAGGGGCGGCGCTGGAGGCGTCGCCAGGGCTGCCCAGGCTCCGATCCGAGAAATCCGCGCGGAGCTCCGACAATTTACGTCTATGCCATTGTCTTGTTCTTCGAGGGAGTGCCTGGGCGCCGGGGGCCAGCGGGCTGCTGCCACAACAAGCGCCCTGGATCTTATCCCTCTGCGTCATTTCGGAATCACATCGATCCGTGATGGTCCTGGGCTCGAAACGGGTCGAACAAAAACGCCCAGCGTGAACAAACTTGCAGCGCCAAGTTCTCAGGGTAGGCCACCGCTGGCCCCAGACCCCCGACGTCATGACTTCTTCAGAACGTCGAACCTCAGAGGCCTTGGCCCCTTCCCCTGGGCCAACTCTTCACCCCGAGTCGTTTTTGCGGACGGCCCCGAGGGCCGGTGAGGGCCTCCAGAGGCCGAAAGTCCCAATCATGGACCCCCCCCCCCCGCGTCACGACCTGCGCTCGTTGCCCCGAGGGGCTCCGGGGGCGCGGGTGGGGCCTCGGCGCCGAGGGCCAGCGGGCGGCGGCCAGCCCCAGCGCCAGCCCCAGCGCCCGCACCCGCGCAGGGCGCGCCATGGCCGCGCGGGCCGGGCGGGGCAGGGCCGCCCGCGCGGTGCCGTCTCGGGGGGGGGCACCTCTGGCGGCAGGGCCACGGCGGGGGCGAGGTCGGGGCGGGGATGGTGGTGGGCCTCTGCTGGCGATGGCGGTGGCGCTGACGCTGATGACGGTGACGATGATGCTGCTGCTGATGTTGATGCTTGTGATGATGATGCTGATGATGATGCTGATGATGATGATGCTGCTGATGATGATGGTGATGATGATGGTGATGGTGCTGATGATGATGGTGATGATGATGGTGATGGTAATGATGATGATGATGATGATGATGATGATGATGATGATGATGATGATGATGATGATGATGATGATGATGATGATGATGATGATGATGATGGAAATTAATGATGGTGATGCTGCTGATGATGATGATGGTGATGATGGTGATGATGATGCTGATGATGATGACGATGATGATGATTCTGATGGTGATGATGGTGATGATGCTGCTGATGATGATGCTGATGAGGATGAAGATGATGATGCTGATGATGCTGCTGATGATGATGATGATGCTGATGTTGCTGATGCTGATGCTGATGATGCTGATGCTGCTGCTGCTGATGCTGATACTGCTGATGATGGTGATGATGATGACGACGATCTTGATGATCATGATGATGCTGCTGATGACGACGACGTTGTTGATGATGATGCTGCTGATGATACCGCTGATGATGATGACAGTGAAAGACGGGGCAAGCCTGAACTAGATCGAATCCAGAAATCAGGCTCCGGCTGGCCCCGGTCGATGCAGGTGAATCGAACCGAATCGAATCGAATTGGAATCGCGGGCGAACCGAATCGCAACGAATCGGTTTGTAGGCGGCCATTCTGGCGGCTCGGAGCAGTTGCGCTGGTGTTTTTCTCCGCTCGCTTGAGCGTCTGGGTGCAGTTTTGCGGGCCCCCGGGCCCGCCAAGGCGTGGGGGGGCTCAGGATGGAGAGCGGGGTTTCTCCTTCTTCGTTTCTCCTCCTCCTCCTCCTCCTCCTCCTCCTCCTCCTCGTCCTCCTCCCCCTCCTCCTCCTCCTCCTCCTACTCTTTTTTTGCGATGTCCCCTCGTAGTTGTGTGCAGAAGATCAAGTACAACACGAAGTGCAACGGCCGTACAGGGAGACATGGGCAAACTGACGCTGGGAAGCGCAGCCATGGAGGACCGTGAGTGAATCAGACATCACTTGCGGGAAGGAGCCACGCGTCAAGTGCTCGTCCAACTCGAGGGTGGAGTGCATTGCAGAAAAATGGGTCGGCAAGTCGCACACCAGAGGAGAACACTTAAAGTGTAGAGACCTACGTCAAATTCGTGTCGTGCCGACTCGGGCTTTGGCTTCTGACACCAAGGGGATTGTTCAACCTTGAACGATCGGCCGTTTCCGAAACGCCAGATCGTTCAGTATCGACCGATTCTGGGTTGCCGGCGTCGTTCGACGTGGAACGCCGGCGGCGGGGTCGCCGCCGGTCGACACGACGCAAACCTACCGTATGCAAAATTCCTTCTTCGACTGGCGGAGGAGGAGGAACAGGAGGAGGAGGAGGAGGAGCAGGAGGAGGAGGAGGAGGAGGAGGAGGAGGAGGAGGAGGAGAAGCCGAACGACCCCGCGGGAGTGAGATCTCGACGTGGGCATTCTTCGCAGAGGCGAGGGCGGAGCGCACGAGGGCCCTGGGCCCCTCCGCTGGGGCCCCGGGCCTGGTCCGCGAGCCCGCGTGCTCCCCCGCCAAGAGAAAAGCGCCGACCGCAGCGGAGTGGAGCGAAGCACTTCGGCCAGCGCCCTCTGTGCGTTGCTGCTCTGCGGTTGGCTCCCCTGCGGCGGCAGCGGGCGGGCGGGTCACGCCGAGGAGTGGAGGAGGCAGACGGGCCAGCGCGGCACGCCCTGCAGGGAGGGGGGGGTGCAAAGGTGGGGGGCGTGATCGCTGCTGGAAGGCGTGACCGGAAGGTGGCTCGGTCAGATAACAGCGCCTTCGTCGGCAACCCAGCCTGCGTTCAAGAGTCTGGGAGCCAAACGAGGCATCAAGATTTCTCTACGGACATGGCTGGAGCACTATGTTCGCTGCGTCCACAGAAAAGGAGTCAACGAAGCTTACCAGAGGAATGGCGCTGTGCATTCAGGTACGTGTTCTGAGGCCCGCGCGGAAATTCTTGGATCGGCGCTGGACCCCCGCACCCCGGCGCGCGGAGCGCGCCAGGGGCGGTGTCGGAGGCGTTGCCGGGGGGGCCCAACGCCGATCCAAGAAATCCGGGCAAAAATACACATTAGGTTTATGCATTTTTTGTTTTCGACCTACGTCGGGTGTGACTCAAGAGTCGACCCTGCAAAAGCAGGGGCACCTTCGTGTCCCGTCTATCGCGTTTCGTATCCACTGCATGCCTGGCGCGCGGGCTGCTCTTGGAGGAGCCTTGCGCCCTTTCGGGCCTCCTCCGCAATCTGCCCCGACTGTAGGGCTTTGCGCACAGATGCCCACGGAAACCACAAGCACTGTGCTCTTCTTCCGCCGACTCGGCCTTGCTTCAACTGACCCGGCAACTGCCGCGAAGTAGTACGGAACACTCCGCTGACTTCCCCGAAGCAGTCTCCACAAGGCAGTCTCCACAAGGCAGTCTGGGGCGGAGACCACCTCCCCGTCAAGTAGGAGGAGGAAGAGGAGGAGGAGGAGGAGGAAGAGGAGGAGGACGAGGAGGAGGAGGACGAGGAGGAGGAGGAGGACGAGGAGGAGGAGGAGGAGGAGGAGGAGGAGGAGGAGGAGGAGGAAGAACACTGCCCCCGAAGGGCCCCCCCAAGCCAGTGTGGGGCGGAGACCACGCCCCGACCCCGGGGAGAGTGGAGCGCCGCACCGTCCCTTGGACGACCCCCGTGGGCACACGAAGGCCAGCCTGGGCCACGGCTGGGGACCGCCTGTGCGCAGCCCCAAGACTTTTTTGGTCGCGGCCGCAGGCGAGAGCGCAAGCGGCGAGTCGTAAGTCCAGGGCGCGGGCCTACTAATTGACAACGGGAGCAAACTGGATCCGCGCACCTAAACTGCCTAAGCTGCCTGAGCGGCGCCTCAAGTGAGCTGCAAGCTGCACACGCAACCCCAAGTCTGAGGATCATCATTTATGAAGAGAATCCCGGAGGCCTCGCGCGGCAACTCGAGACCCGATTTGCGTCGGATCCACGCTGGACTTGCGTCGCGCTCGCCTCTTCGGACTACGTCGGAATTGCGTCGGATTTACGTCGGACTGACGCCGGAGCATCGCCGCGCGAGCGTCGACCCATGGCTTACGGAGCTGACGAGTGGACTAGATAATACAACTATTGCGCGCCGCGCGAGGCCTCCAGGATTTTCCTCTTAACACAGGTATCGTGATAGGAGGAATGGGTTGGGAGAATGAAGGGCGTGAGCAATAGCATCCGGATGCAATGAACGATACCTTCGGCCGCCTACGGGTAAGGATATTCTGATTTCTCACAGCCCCTTCCTCCCAACCCGATAGTTGTCTTCCTGAAAGACTTGCCATGTGCGGCTGGGATGGAGCGTCCAGATGAGCAACCTTGCAGCAGCCTCGGAGCGGAGGCTTGTAAATAGGAGTTGAGCGAACCCCTTGGGCTCCCTTTCCAGAACGGCCCCTATCGCAGACCAGTAAATCTCCATGAAAATAATCCCCCTCCTCCGACCGGTCCGTCAGTATCATTCTCAGTAAGCGGAATGCCACCGAAATAGGCGTGCACTAGGCACTGATGCCAGGCACTTCACCGGGCCGTGAAGTTACTGGGGCGCTCCGCGGCAGGGATGGGGAGAGCAGTATGGGGGGGGGGGGCAGAGGGGGGTCGTGCCTCGTGGTCGTCCTGGCCCGCCCCGTCCTTCTCCAGGGGCCGTTTCTGCCTTCGGCCTGTCTGCCGCGTGCCTCAGCGCAGACCGCTGCGACTGTACAGGAGCGAGCGCGCGCCAGCATGGAGGATTGGGGAGAGAAGGGCAGGCGGAGGAGAGGAGGAGGGAGGGAAGACGAAGGCGGAGGGGAGGGCGAGGGAAGAGGGGTAGCGGGAGGGTGGACGTTGGGGCAGGAATGGCGTGAGGGAGGATGGGGGAGGACGGGAGGGGGAGATTGGAAGGGGGAAGGGATGGAGGGAGGGAGGGAGGGGACGGGAAGATGAGGAGGAAGACTGCCAAATACGCTGAAGGCAACAAGTGTACCTAAACCGTCTTTAAGGATGAGGCGGCCATCACAACAAAAACAACAGCGGCGGCTGCGGTTGGTCCGTGGCTCAGACGCACGGCGCAGGTGGATTTCCACACAGCTTCGCCACAAGTGGTTTACGGGAATCGCGAGTCCCACATCGCATATTACGGTCAGTCCTCGAGAAGGCCCGCGGGTTCGACCTTCTAGTAGGCTTTCAAAGCGGGTAGCTTGATGTGTATGAGTGGAGGCTGGCCAGGGACCAACGGAAGGTCGCTGGTAAAAAAACGTGCATGAGGGGGATGTCCCCATGGTGCCAATAGGCGCTATCCTTTCTATCCTTCCAGACAATTATATCAATAACGCTTGTGACGTGATTGTGACGATGACGATGATGCTGACGATGATGCCGATGATGCTGATGCTGCTGATGATGATGAGGATGATGACGACGACGATGACGATGACGATGATGCTGATGATGATGCTAATGATGATGCTGCTGATGATAGTGATGACGATGTCGATGACGATGATGATGACGATGCTGATAATGATGATGCTGATGATGATGATGATGATGAGGAGGAGGAGGAGGAGGAGGAGGAGGGGGAGATGAGGCTGTGGTAGTGGAGGGTGAAGAGCGAAGGAGGAGGACGAGGGGGAGGGGGAGGATCGATAGAACAAACACGTGTCGGTCATGCCTGAAGGGCCAAGCTGCACCCAATGAGCGGGCGCATCCCAGATCAGGAGCCGAACCCCCCACCCCCTACGGTGATGAACTTTTGCTCAGCGTGTCGCGGCGGCGGCCTGGCGACACGCTGTGCCCTGGCAGCGGATAGCGTGTCGCTCCGCTCCGCGGGGCAGGAGGCTGGGAACTGCTCGAGACGCTGACGCTTAGGGACCGCGACGTGGTTAGCGTGTCGCGCCCGAGCGCGTTGAGCCAGAACTGGTGACGCGACGCGCTAAACTCAAGTTCTCATGGCCGTGCAGTGATACGCATGCGCCCGCGACGATGCAAGTTTCACTCGTCCACCCGACGGGCCTCCACCCCATCGCCCAAGCGGGCGGCAGGCCAGCGTCGGACCTGCCCGGCGCTGGACCCCTCAGGCCATCCTGTCCGCTCCCGCGGCGGCGTCCTCGCTCGTGCCTTCCCTTTGTCATCACGCGCGCCTCCTTATCGAAGTCGCCGTGCCGGTTTACATTCTGCCACTGCCTGCCCGTCTCGCACGCCGCGGCCCCGAGCGCTGTAGCTGATGACGGTGGGCTCTCCTTGCTCCCGCCGTTTCCCGCTATTGCACCTCGCTCTCGCAGTCCGCCCTGGTCCCTGCCTTTCGGCTGGGGTCGTTGGGCGGGCCCGGCTCTCCTGGGCTCGGTTTTGCCCCTGCGCTGCCAACCACTGCTCGCCTTTTCGCATGTGCTGCCTCTGCCAGCCATCTCGCCGGCGGCCGCCCGCTGCCTTCTGCCACCGCCCGGCTGTGGCACACGCGGTGGCCCGGACGGTGCAGCTAATCACGTTTGCCGCACTGTCGAAGGGTGCCCGCTTGCCGCGGCTGACCGATTCGGTGCAACCGTCCGAACACTTTTCTGCTACGTCTGTCGGTCGGTCCGTCTGCTGTTTCATGCGGAGATCATGTCGCCTGTCCAGGGGCCCGTACATCATGAAAGGGATGCGGGCTCATGAGGGTAAGAATGCGCTGGCGAGAAGGGTGGAGCTCTTTTGATGGCGGCGTGAAGACGAGAAACGGGAGGCGGGGTGCGGAGAGAAAAGCAAGTCTATCGCGAGACTGCACGCCCGATAGTTACCTGGTCCGGGTCCTGTAGCAGATGACGTTGGGTTCTCACCTCTTCATGGCTCCTGGCGGTAGGGCTGGTTCTGAAATTCCGCCCCGAACTCGGCCCCATTCCCGAGAGGACTGGCCGAGGAGGAGTAGGCGGTGGGGATGGAGGAAGGAGAAGGGTAGTGAAGGGGGAGGAGGTGGAGGAGGAAGAGGGCAACCAGGATACATGAGGATGAGGATGAGGAGGGGAAGCAGGAGGAGGACCAGGAGGAGGGCGGGAGGGAGGGAGGGAGGGAGGGAGGGAGGGAGGGAGGGAGGGAGGAGGAGGGGGAAAAGGAGGCGTCACGCGGCGGCCGCCCTCAGGTCGGCAATTCGTGCTCGGCCTCCACCTCGCGAGAGAGGGCTGGGGTGGGGGAAGGGGAGCGGGGAGGATGATCGAGGCATGTGGGCATCTCTCGTGCGTTTTGGCCCTCGCCCTCCTTCTCCTCCTCCTTCTCCTGGCTGGACTCTCCTCCTCCTCCTCCTCCTCGTTCTCCACCTCGGTGTCCTCTTCTTTCCCCCGCCCTCCTCCCCCTCCTCCTCCTCCTCCTCCTCCTCCTCCTCCTCCTCCTCTTGTTTTTCTTTTTCTTTTTCTTCCTCATCTTCCCAACTTCCCCCTGCTCCTCCGGATACGCACTGTGAGCAGACGGCTACCGCTCTATTGGCAAAGCCCTCCACCTCCATCCGCCATCCACCACCTCCTCCTTTCCCCTCCATTCCTCTTCACCCTCCTCCTCCTCTTCCTCCTCCTCCCTCTCCTCCTCCTCCTCCTCCTCCTCCTCCTCCTCCTCCTCCTCCTCCTCCTCCTCCTCCCCATTCGTCGCTGTCTTCATCTTCGTTGTCTCCTCCACCTCCTCATCCTCCTTCCCGTTGCCCCTCCATCCAGTTGCTGATGTTCCTTCTCCCTGTCCTTCTTTTGGTCCCATCTCCCCTGTCTTTCGAGAACGCGGGTCCCGTATGAGAGCTGCCTTCCCCTCACCCCATAGGGGCCTGGCATTTTCAATTGTGTTCAAATTTAGCTTCGGCACACGTCCACCATGATACCGGAGAAAAAAACCCAATCAGATGTTTGTTGGGGCAATGGGGCTATATGGGCTATATGGCTATAGGGATATAGTAGTATAGGGCTATTGGGCTACTGGGCTATAGAACCTTAGGGCTATTGGGCTATAGGGCTATAGAGCTATAGGGCTATAGGGCTCTAGAGCTCTAGGGCTCTAGAGCTCTAGGGCTATAGGGCCATAGTGCTATACGGCTGTAGGGCTACAGGGCTATAGGGCTATAGGGTTACTGGGCTATTGGGCACCAGGGCACCCCGGGCACCAGGGCACCCCGGGCACCCGGGCACCCGGGCCCAGCTACCGAAATCGGCCACGCACCTCACCGGCCACCCGGGCACCCGGGCACCGCCGGGCACCCGGGCACCCGGGCACCCGGGCCCGGCCACCGAAATCGGCGACACACCTCACCTAACCCTTTAATCCGCTAGGACCCCTACAGAGGCAAGCTCTGATTGGGGAATGTATACGACACTTGCGTACTTCAGTTGTTCAGGGGCCCGTCATTTTTTCTATAGACGCAACAGCTCGGTAGATTCTATGATGCAGCGTATTCGCTGTTATGCTCTGGGTAATACCATGCGGGCCGCGCGCCTGTTTAAAATAGTTTCTCATAATATGCAGCTTTCGTGCCCTCTTCCCCCGCCCCCTCTTTCTACTCCTCGTCCTCATCATCGTCTTCACCCCTCCTCCACCTTCTCCTCCCTGCTCTCCCCCTGCATCTGCTCCCCCTCCTTGTGCTGCTTCTCCATTGTTCCCCTCCTGTTGCTGCTCATCCTCCCCTTCGTCACTGTCGCCATCGTCGTTTTCCTCCTCCTCCACCTCCTCCTCCTCTTCTTCCTTCCTTCCTTCCTTCCTTCCTTCCTTCCTTCCTTCCCTTTCCTTCCTTCCTTCCTTCCTTCCTTCCTTCCTTCCTTCCGCTCGCGTGAGGCGCCGCTCCCATCGGGTCGCCAGCCCATCCGGGCCGCCTGGCTCGGGCGCTTATATCTTCGGCGGGCGGCCCACCTAGCGCCCAGCCCGCGGCAGCCCCTGCCCGCGGCTAACGGGGCGTGGTGGGTGGCGCCCGACGCTGACGCGGGGTGGCCCCCTGGGAGGGGGTCCCCCGGCGGCCCCCACGACGCCAGGCTGGACGAGTGCCGCTCGGAAGGTCGCCTCTGGCAGCCCCGCTTGGGGCGGGTGGCTGCGCGGTAGGCACTCTCGGCAGAGAGGGGTGACAAGCCAGGAGTGGCAGTAACCCCAGACGCGCCCGAGCCAGCCACCGTAAGCCCCCGCCGACGGCGCCCGGGGGCGGCTCAAACACTCCCCCCCCCAAAATGGCGGACAAAAAAGAAGGCGTGCCCGGTCAGCGCCTGCTGACCGGTGTACCAACCTGGCAGGCCCAGGTTCCTCAAGTCGGCACGTCTGGGGGGGAGGGGGCGAAGGGGGGGTCATCGGGGAGCTGGGATTCAACGGTTGTGCCAGTGCGTAAGGGAACGTGCATGGTCGTCATTCCCCCGCCCTTGATCCACCCCCCCACCTCCATCCCCAGTGGCGGCCGCAGTGGACAGTTTTTCACTCCGCCTCTGTGTTGCGCGGTGCCTTCATCCATTGTTCTGGAGCCGCGGCTACCTTGGCCCTAGCCATGGGCAGCCTGTGGCCGAGCTCCTTCTCTGGGCAGCCGAGGCAGCGGTAGCGGGTTGCAATGCTGCCCGGGACTGCTTGCGCCCAGGGCGGTACTGCTGGTGGGGGACGAAGGGAAGGGAGACGGAGGATATGACATAAGCGAGGACAGGAAGAGGGAGCAGCGTCGTTCCTCGGCGCGGCGGTGGCAGGGGGGGCGGGTGCAGCGTCTGCCGCCTGGCGCGGTGCTGCCTGGTGCCGTGCGCTGGGGCTTGGCGGTGTATCCTGGTAGCCTCCACGCGGCCCAAACGATGCAGTCCCGAGGCGAGAGAACACTGCTGTGGGTCCATCAGTGCTTTTTGGGAGCTCCTGCAGGGCTGAGCACCGTGGCCCTCGTGGACAGACAGGGCGAGGCGAGGGCGAGCGAAGCGGGCGCAAGGTGACGACCTGGTGGCGTAAAGGCTCGCTAGACCGGACGCGCCGACCCCTAACATATAGTTTGTTTCTTGGTATAAAGCCCTATCAGACAGGTGAGCGGGTGAGCGAGGAGGGAGAGGGGGGCCCCCCAGGGGCGGCCGCGGAAACGGCGGGGCCCGGGGGAGGGAGACCGAGGATGAAAGAGGAATGACGACGAGGTGCGGGCTGCGCGTGAGCGGCCGCATGGGAGGTGGAGGTTGGGCGAGGTGGCTCACGGCTCCCAAGCCTCCGGCCACTGATTTACTAAAGTGGGGGCGCACCACCTCGGTCGTCGTGAGAGCCGTCGGGCGAGGGGCGTCGGGGGCAGAGGGGTCGCAGGGGGACGAGGGTGTGTGTGTGTGTGTGTGTGTGTGTGTGTGTGTCGCGGTGTAGCGTGTGCGGCGCGTGGGGGAGATGGTCATCTCCAGCGGAGTTGCCGTCGCCTCTGTCGCCAGGCGGCCATGAGCGGGTTCGACGTGTCTGAGCCGTCCGAAGTGGCGTCCTCGTCCTCCTCGGGGCTTGTTTCCCCTGGGGAGACAATGCTATCCGCGTAATCGTGCTCGTGGGGTGTGTCCGCGAGGCTGTCGCCCGGGCTGTCGGTGAGGCCGTCGAGGGGGCCGTCGTGGGGGCCTGCGTGGTAGCCGCGGCCGTCTTCGTGTCCGCCTTGGCCGTCGCTATCGTGGGGTTCGTCGCGGGGGTCGCCGTCGCGGAGTTCGTCGCCCAGAGGCCGTCGTAGAGAGCGTCGGTTCGGTTGTCCTGTCGTCCGCCCAGCAGCCCGCGAGGGAAGCGCTGCCCACGCAGCCGAAGAAAGCCGTCGCAAGGTTTGTCGTGGGGGCCGTCGTCGGGGTAGTCGCGGGGGCCGTCGCGGGGGCCGTTGCGCAGTGGCCGTCGTGCGGATTCGTCGTCGTGGGGGGTCGTGGGGGCGTTCGGGTAGAATGGGAGGTGGTGGGGTCGTTGTGTGCGTCGGGTGGGGTGTCCCAAGGAGTGCCGCTGGCAGTCCCGATGACCGCTTCAACTCGGGCATTCGGGGTGCCGAACCCGTCGAGGGACAGTCGGCGCCAGCCTTGGGCTTGCCATTGGCCCCTATGGCTGCTTGCCCGAGTATGCCCCCCCCACGGGCTCCCTCGCAGGGCATGCAGCCACTCGGAGCGCAGCTGCCGTCACGGGGACCTTTGGGCAGGGGGTCGGGGGGGCCATCCGGTGGGGCAAGGGGTCGCGGGGTACGTGGGGCGAGGGGGGGCCATGGGGCAGGGAGCAGTGGCTCCTCTCGCGCACGGAGAGACGGCGGGGAAGGAGGACGAGGAAGGGGAGTCGTCGCGGGGTTCGCCGTGGGGGTCCGTCGCGGGGGCCGTCGTGGGCGGTGTCTTGGGGGTGCCCAGCTATCCCTGTGACCGCTTCCCTGGGTATGCCCCCCGCGGGCCCCCTCTCAGGGCATGCGGCCACTCGCGATCCTGCCGAGGGGCCAACGGCGCAGGCTGCGGGCTGGCCGGTCGCCCCTCCGGCCGCTTCCCCGGGTACGCCCCCTGCGGGATCCCGCTCAGGGAATTCGGCCACTCGGGGCACGGCCGTCGCGGGGGTCGTCGCGGGGGTCGTCGTGGGGGGCGGGGGCAGGCGTGCGCAGGGGACTTCGTGGGAGGCTGTCGTGGTGGTGGGTCGCGGGAGCCGTCGTGGTGGTAGGTCGGGTGGGGGCCTCCGGGGGTTGGCTTCGGCTGTCCCTATGGCCGCTTCCCTGGGCATGCGGCCACTCGGGGTGCCGAGCCCGACGCGGAGCAGGCGGCGCCAGCTTTGGCCTGGCCAGCGGCCCCTATGGCCGCTTCCCCAGGTACGCGCCCCGCGGGCTCCCTCTCAAGGCATGCGGCCACTCGGGGAGCTGCCGTCGTGGGGGCCGTTGGGTGGGGGGTCGCAGAGGCCGTCGGGTTGTGCGGGGGGTTGTGGGGACCGTCGTCGGGGTTGTCGGGCACGAGTCGTGGGGGGGCATGGCGTAGTAAGCCAGGTGGTGGCACGCAAGGATGAAGGGGGGCAACAGGAGGCCCTCGTTGTCGCCGCGGGTGGTAGCCCGGCGGCCCGGTCATGGCGGAGACGCTGTGGGGGGAAGGGTGGTTCCGGCAACCACTTTCGTAATGTGGGGCCTGGACGCCGATGTACTGGACGGTCTCCTTGTCGGATCTTCCGGCACTTCAGGCTTTGTCGGCTATTGTTTTTTCTTGGCATGAGGCATTACAAGAGTCAACACGTATATACGTCAGTCGGAAGAAGCAGGTAACAAGCATTACATTAGGAAGGCGGATGCAGTAGATTGGGTCCAAACCCTCTCATATAGTAACAACTCACAACACAGCAACATCATATCGACACTTGAAATAGGAAGGCGCTAGAAATATAGGGAGTCGGAAATCCCCAAACACCTACTTTCAACGACTGGCGCGTATGTCTTTAACATCGATAGAAATGTGACAACTGCCAGATTATCTGCCTACTCGTGCGGCGAAGCCTGTACGATTAAGAGCCTTCGTGTGCGAGCGTGCGCGAGAGCAAGAAGCAATTGAGCATGCGATGGGGATAACTCTGCGGCCTCGACGCCGTGTGAGACGTGGCTTCGGTGTGCAATCTCGTTCGTCATGCGGCGTACCTCCCATGTGGAGGTTGGCGCGTTTAGCCTGTCGCCCGCTGCGTGACCCCCGCCCCTGTGTCGAGGGCCAGGCGGGGGGGCCACGCCCCCGCGTCGGGCAACGGCATGAGCCAAAAAGGCTACGGACCTCCTCCTTGCCGTCCTCCTCCTCCTCCTCCTCCTCCTCCTCTCCCGTCCTCCTCCTCTTCCTCCTGCTGCTGCTCGCCCTCCGCGCCCTCCTCCTCCTCCTTTTCGTCCTCCTCCTACTCCTCGTACTCCTCCTCCCCCTTCTCCTCCTCCTGTCCTTCTCCTCCTCCTCCTCCTGCTCCTCCTCCTCCTTCTTCTCCTCCTCCTTCTCCTCCTTCTCATCCTCCTCCTCATCCTCGTCCTCCTCTTCCTGTCTTCCTCCTCCTCCTCCTCCTCCTCACTCCTCCTCCTCCTCCTCCTCCTCCTCCTCCTCCTCTTCTCACTCTCCGCCGCCCGCTCCTTGCTCATCCTCCCTCTTCTTCCTCCTTCTCCTGCTCATCCTGGTCCTTCTCTTCCTCATCCTCCTCCTCCTCCTCCTCTTCGCTTGGCCGTGGAGCTGCTCGTCGTCGTCGTCGTCGTCGTCGTCGTCGTCGTCGGCGGCGGCGGCGGCGGCGGCGCTGCGCTGCGCGCGAGCCTCCGCGGGCAAGGACGACCGAGGTCTCTTCGGCGCGGGCTCCAGTGCGGCGCGGGTCGCGCCTGCGGGCGGCTCGGAGCTCAGGGCCAGGCGGAGGGCAGCCCTTACCCCGTCTTCCTCCTGCTCTCTCCTCCTGCTTCCTCCTCCTCCTCCTCCTCCTCCTCCTCCTCCTCCTCCTCCCCTCGTGCCTTTTCCTCCTCTTCTCCTCCTCCTCCTCCTCCTCCTCCCTCCTCCTCCTCCCTCCTCCTCCTGCCTCCTGCTCCTCCTCTCCTCCTCCCTCCCCTCCTCCTCCTCACTCTTCCTCCTCCCTCCCCCTCCTCCACCTGATTGTTCCTCCTGCTCTTCCTCTTCTTCTTCTCTCCTCCTCCTCCTCCCTTCCCTCCTCTCCTCCTCTCCCTCGCCCTCGTCCCGTCCTCGTCCTCTTCCTCCTCCTTCTCCTCCTCCTCCTCCTCCTCCCTTGCCCTCGTCCTCGTCCTCGTCCTCGTCCTCCTCCTCTCTCCTCCTCCTCCTCCTCCTCCTCCTCCTCCTCCTCTTCCTCATCGGCCTCGGCCTCGGCCTGGCCCTTGCCCTCGTCCTGCTCCTCCCCCCTCCCCCTCCTCCTCCTCCTCCTCCTCCTCCTCCTCCTCCACCTCCTCCTCCTCCTCCTCCCTCCTCATCCTTCGTTCTCCCTCCGCCCCCGCCTCCTCATCCTCATCCTCCTCCTTCCTCCTCCTCCTCCTCCCTTGTCCTCCTCCACCTCCTTTTTGACAGCAGCGCACATGCCCCTGACGTGAAAGTGGCCTGCCTACATCAGCCAGAGGCGCACTGGATGGACAGACTGGGATTACCTGTAAACTATAACAGCGGGGTGAATTCGTCAATGTCGACGGAAGCACCCTCCTTATCAGGGCGCAGGCCTTTACGGAGTCGGCGTATGTTCCTCACGCCGGTCACCGTTGGGGGGCCGCATTTACGGCCGAGGCCCAAAACCTGATATCTCCACTGCTATAGGACTTGCACGACGTGCACAAGAGCAGGTAGCCACCATCACTGCAAGGGAAGGCAATGACTCGGTGGCCCAATCTCTCCAGCGGTCCCTGGTCCAAACGGGACTGCCCAGGGCACGGGCCTCCAAAAGGCTGGGACACAGCCCGAGACCCACGGAGACACACACGAAAACGCCAGCACGAGCCTTATTGGGACCAGTCGTGGACGAGCTCTACAACAGGAGCGACTGGGACTAAAGGCGGCGGGGTACGCTTCGCCCCTGCACTCAATTTTTGGCCAAAGTGGCAGGAGCTCAGCTCCCGCAAGCAACATAGCTCGCGAGACCCTAATCTGATGATTTAAAACATCCAACTCGGCTGGAGGAGACATTTCCGGTTGCCTAGCAGCTCCTTCTTTTAGCAGAAACATCAGCATAAACGTTCCCTTGGCGCAGGGATCTCTCACGCGTCGAGAGCCCTTCCTCGTCAATGTTTCTGTGGCGTCAGCCTTAGAGATCGGAGCAAGGTTGGGCCCGAAATAATGTCTCGCTTGGGTGATCTGGCCTGCATATTGACGCTTCGCAGTGATGCCATCGGCGGGCCCGAGATTCATCAGCTGAACTACATTGGCACAATCAGAATAACAAGGTAGCTCAGGCGCTTCCTCCTGAACACTTTTGTCCAATACCGCATCTCTAACATCCTGCGCGCACGGGCACGCATGCGACCTGTGAAACAACGCGTCGCGGGCCGTGCCGCACAACACGCGCTTGTCACTACGACGTCGCTCGCCGTCCAGCCATACTTGTCCCCATATTCCCTTTCCAGCCCCCTTAAAACCGCTTCCTTGCAAACGAGCTTGACCAGCTTGGGGGCGAAAGGGTGAGGGAACTCTCGCGGCCGAAATCACCGATAATCGCGCAAAAGTTCGGCATGGTCCAGCCAAGCCTGTAAAACGACATCCTGAGCGCAGGGCCGGGTGAGTGGCACCCCAGAAGGCCGAAGACCGCGAGGAACCTACGAGATATGACATGTTCCATGCGCCGAAGGTCCTGCGAGCCTCCTCCTCCTCCTCCGCCTCCTCCTCCTCCTCCTCCTCCTCCTCCTCCTCCTCCCCCGAGGGATGGGGCACGTGGAGGGGGACCAGCGCCGGCTCCGACGCACCTCTTGCGCCGTCGGGGCCCCGCGCCGCGGAGAGGCCGGTCGGCGTGCGGGGCCGCCAGGCCGCCCGGCCCGCACGAGCAGGCCGTATGGTGCGGCGGCTCCGCGGCAGGGCCCGCGCGAGCACCCCGCTGGCGGAGGAGCAACAGGTTCGGCCCTCGTGCCTCCATCCTCCTTCTCCCTCCTCCTCCTCCTCCTCCTCTTCTTGCTCCTCCTCCTCCTCCTCCTCCTCTTCTTCTCCCTATTGCTCCTCCTCCTCCTCCTCCTCCTCCTGGTGCGCACTGCATACTAGTGGCAGTGTAGTTCCCCAAAAACGCTGCCATCCACCCCCAAGGGGGGGGCCTAGGGTCTGGGGTGGTGCTCAAACTACAACCCACGACAGCACTAATCGCAAAAATGGTTGACGTACCACTTCAGTGTCGCCCATTTTCACCCAGTCAATGTCGATCCTTTTAATGTTGAAGCAGAACGAAAAGGCAGTCTGGGGGGATGACTCGGAAGTTCCACGATGATCAACAGTGGAGAGGGGGCGCCAAAAACGACCTAGAGTAGTGTCACCCGAGCCTTAGACATCACACAGAGACTGCGCGACACATCTTCGTGGTTGACTTTGTCGAGGGTAATTCGTTTTGACCTACCTCGTTGCGAATTTTCTCTGCGTCGTTTCGCCCGCATGTTGCCTGAATTCTTCCGTACCTCGTCAGCGCGGGGGCGGCCCTCCCGGGCAGTGCCTGGGCCGCCGCTCGCGCCGCCGCGACCCGCCGAGGGCGGAGGACTCTACATCTGATCTGATGCGCAGCAATGCCACGTGGGGCGTTTGAAGTGTAGACGTGCAGCAACTGCGCCCCCCCAGGAGCGCCCCTCGTTTTTGTACTCTTCGTGCGGGGCCCATCGTTGTTCAAGTAGCTCTGGCGTCTTATTCGAAACTTGGTTGTTACAATGAAGAACCAATCAACTACTTGAGCTTTTGCAAGCCATTGTTGTGGAGTGCGAAGAATCAATGCGGAACGCTCCTGGATGCCGCGATTACTGTAACTTTGCAATCGAAATGCGCGCGCCCAAAAAGCCGTGGGCAAGGGCCAATTTGCTCATCTCCGCATTGGACGGTCAGCCCTCGACAACATTACATCAAACGTGGTTGACGTGCCACTTCAATGTCGCTCCCTTTCACCCATTCAATGTCGCCCCCTTCAATGTCGAAATAAAGCGAAACGCGGTCTTCGCTGGTGCGACTCGGAAGTTCCACGATGACCGGCATTGGAGAGGGGGCACCAACAAGTACCTTGTGTGCAGTGCCACCAAAGCCGTACATATCACATCGACACAGGAACTGCATCCGAGCTTACTTTTGTAGAGGATGGTAGGTAGCTGTAATGTGGAAAACAAAGCGTGGGACAGGCGACGCAGAAAGGAAGACGGTCCGGGGACGGGGTAACTATGTCCCTAAGCGGCCCTCGGATGTTTTTTCCCACATGTTTCGTGGGGTTCTGGTTTTCTTCCCTGCCGCGCCGCACCCGCTTTCACCTTCACCTCCTCTCCTCCCTCCTACCCTCCTCTACTTCCTTCCTCCCTTCACCTACGCGCAACACATGCACGGCACGTGCATGACTCACGCGTGAGACACGCCTGGCGTGTTCGCTGCATCATACACCCAAGACGTATGCACAACATACTGGGCACCTACATGAGGCACACGTCCCGATACCGCCGCACACGCATCATGCACATACACATGACATTCCCTATACAAGAGGTGCGTGTAGGATTCGCAGTGCATGGCAGGAGGCTCTATGCGGGCCATGGCGCAGGGCACGGCAGGCGTGGCACTTTCTCGACACCAGAGGGGGTGCGCAAAGGGTGGTCTCTCACGGCGGTCCCTTTTTCGCGCCAATGTCGCATGGCCTAGCAGGCGTGGCACTTTCTCGACACCAGAGGGGGTGCGCAAAGGGGTGGTCTCGCGCCGCGGCCGCTATGCGCGCCTCTCGTCCAGGCACCGCAGGCGTGGCACTTTCTCGGCACCAAAAGGGGGCGCGCAGGAGGTGGTCTCTCACTGCGCCCGCTATGCGCGCCTCTCGTCCAGGGCACCGCAGGCGTGGCACTTTCTCGACACCAGAGGGGGTGCGCAAGAGGTGGTCTCTCACCGCGGCCGCTATGCGCGCCTCTCGTCCGGGCACCGCAGGCGTGGCACTTTCTCGACACCAGAAGAGGGTGCGCAGGGGGTGGTCGGTCACCGTGGCCCCTATGCGCGCCTCTCGTCCAAGCACCGCTGGCGTGGTACTTGTTCGACACCAGAGGGAGTGCGCAAGGGGTGGTCGCCCAGCGCGGCCGCTATGCGCGCCTCTCGCCCAAGAGCCGCAGGCGTAGCTTTCTCGACGCCATAGGGGGTGCGTAGGGGGTGGTCGCTCACCGCGGCCGCTATGCGCGCGTCTCGTCAAATGCATAGCAGGCGTGGCACTTTCTCGACGCCAGAAAGGGGGGAAGGCGTGGCATTATCTCGACACCACCGGGGGTGCGCAGAGGGTGGTCTCTCACCGCGGACGCTGTGCGCGCCTCTCGTCCAGGCGCCGCAGGCGTGGCACTTTCTCGAAACCAGAAGGAGTGCGCAGGGGGTGGTCTCTCACCGCGGCCGCTATGCGCGCCTCTCGTCCAAGCACCGCTGGCGTGGCACTTGTTCGACACCAAAGGGGGTGCGCAGGGGGGGGTCTCTCACCGCGGCCGCTATGCGCGCCTCTCGTCCAGGCACCGCAGGCTTGGCACTTTCTCGACACCAGAGGGGGTGCGCAAGGGGTGGTCTCTCACCGCGGCCGCTACGCGCGCCTCTCGTCCAGGCACCGCAGGCGTGGCACTTTCTCGACATCAGAGGGGGTGCGCAAGAGGTGGTCCCTGAGCTCGCCCGCTACGCGCGCCTCTCGTCCAAGCACCGCAGGCGTGGCACTTTCTCAACGCCAAGGCCAGTGCGCAGGGGGTGGTCCGTGAGCTCGCCCGCTACGCGCGCCTCTCGCCCAGGGCATAGCCGGCGTGGCACTTGTTCGACGTCAGGGGGGATGCGCAGGGGGTGGTCGCTGAGCGCGGCCGCTAAGCGCGCCTCTTGTCCAGGAGATAGTAGGCGTGGCACCGTCTCGACTCCAGAGGGGGTGCGCAGGGGGTGGGTTCTCTCAGAATGTAGGGCGACCTGAGGGATGCGGACGGCGTGGTCTCTTAGCGCGGTCTCTATACGGTTCAGGCTCGGAAAGTGCGGCAAGGTGGCAGTTTCTTGACACCAGAGGGGGTGCGCAAAGGGGGTTGCTGAGCGCGGTCATTATACGGTCCAGGCTCGGAAAGTGGGGCAGGGGTGGCGGTTTTTCAACGCCAGAACGAGTGCGGAGGGGGTGGTCTCTGAGCGCGGTCTCTATACGGTCCAGGCTCGGGAAGTGCACCCCTGGCAGTTTGTCGACGCGGTCCCTGAGCTCTCTATGCGGTCCAGGCTCGGAAAGCGTGGCAGGGGTAACAGTTTCTCGATGCCCTTAGGGTACTCGGGCCGCCAAGGCTTGACCGGCGTCACCAGCGGTGTCGGCGGGGCAGCGGCCGCCGGGATCATTCTCGCATATTTTATCTCAGTGACCATCAATCCAGACATAATATTAGCATGTGGGTTTCCTCGGTAGCGTAATTTTTTTGGGGGGGGAGAGGGCGGGGGGATGAAAGAGAGGGCGCGAACGCCCCATGAACGTCGAAACGCAATTCGCCATATCAGCGGTGAATCTGGACAAGCGGCCCCAAGACGCGGATCAGGGGAGCGACGAGACGGCGAGGCGACGCGGCCGCGAACCTTGGAGTGGCGAGAAGAAACAAAAGGAGAAGGGGGTGCGCCTATTGGTCGTCTTCCCCGCCTCCAATTCTTCCCCCCCCCCGCCGAGCCGAGCTCGAGCGCCCGGCCGTCCGCGCGCGCGCTGCGCCTGAGGGGGCGCGACGAAGTCCGCGCGCAAACCCATCGGCGCTGGTCCGCCGCCGAAGCCTGCGCCCTCCATCAACAACGCGCACGCGCTCCTTGCTAGGCTTCGGGGCGGGGGGGGGGGCGCCTGCGGCGGCGCCGGCAGCAGTGGCCCCTTGCCGTGCCCAGCCCCGCGCGCGGCGGGCCTCCGCCAGCCGCGCCTTGGACGGCTTCTCCGTGTCCTGCGCGACCGAAGCTCCTGCCGACCTGAGCTGGGGCGCGATGGCCTGCGCGAGTTCCCGCGCTCGCCGACAGCGCTCTCGGTGGGCCGGGGGCGCCGTCGAACTGTGGGCGATCTCCTCGGCCCGCGCGTCGGCCTCCTGGTTGCCGCCCAAGTTTCCTAACGCATGGTGCGTGGCTGCTCGGGGGCGGCGCGCGCCCTGACCTGGGCCGCAGCGAGAACCCCTGACTCAAGACCGCCCCAGCCTTCGGCGCGGGCCCGCGCCAGATCCCAGAGCTCAGCGCGGGCTGTCTTGGGGCCGGCGCAGGCGATGCACCCTCGATCGCCGCCCCGTTCGGAAACGAACAGGAGGGGGCCCGTTGCGCAGTCCCTGGAGCAGCGCCATCAACTCTGCCCTATCGATGCGCTGCGCTGGGCCCTCGAGACCTCCTGCCGAGACTGCGGACTCCTGAGCATCTCTGGCGGCGGCTGGCCTTGCGCGGGGGCAGGCGCGGGTCTTCTAGGGAAACGGTTCAGAAGGGCATGGTTGCTCGTTTGGCTGGGAGCTCGATCAGGGAAAAAAAGCCCCCGAGGCGCGCGTCTCCCAGCAGCCCCTTCGGGGGCCTTTCCCGCCGAGGCCAACTCCCCGCGCAGCGCGCGCCCGCGGCGCAGAATTCCCAGGACATCTTCACCGTGTTCGCAATGTTTCGGCAGCAAGGCCGGCCGAGAAAATTATCTGCTGAATCTATTGCCCTCCTGCCGAGTCTATCTGAGGCGCGCCTTCTCGTCGGGGTCGAGGGGTGGCCGGCGCTCGGAGGGGGGGGGGGGGCTGGGCTCGATCGTGCATCCTTGCGCCAGCTCTGGTAGCTCTGGGATCTCGCAAACTTGCTTCCACTGCCAGGCCTTGCAAGCCCGCGCGAGTACCAATCGACTTGAATGCTGGAAATGCTTGGCGGGGCCAACTTGCGAGCCTGGGGGGGGGGGGGGCATTTGGGAACGCCTTCGAACCCAATGTGGAGACTCAGAGGCGTGGCCGCGTAGGCCGAAAAAGGCCCCGCAACTTTCTGTCGCGGCGTGCCTGTGCTGTTGCGAGCGTGCTAGCGCGCGTGCCTTAGCCCCTGACCGATGGCGCGGCGCGGAAACCAGCCTTGTTGCCGCGCGGCAATCATGCCGCAGACTGTTTCTGCCGTGGCCTTAAACATCGGGCAGGCCCTCTCCCCTGGGCTCGTCGCGAAGCGCGGGGTGGGGGTGGGCGGGGGGCGGGGCCCTGATTGGCAACGCGTTGCCGCGGTCTGTGCAGTGTGTGCTGCTGCCGCGTCCTGCACTCGTCTCGATCGCGGCGCTGGCCATTCTAAATCATTGCTATACGGCGCTTGGCCATCTTGAAAATCTTCGCGCGGCGGTCTCGCGCTGCCGCGGCGGTGAGCCGGCCGCGCTTCGCACGCGCTCCCCATCCGGCACCCCGTCCCGGAATCCACCTCCAGACTCCTCTCGGCGCGAAAGGGGGGGCCACCGAGGGTGCCTGGACAAATGGCGAAGCTCTTCCTGGGCCCGGCAGTGCTCGCGAGAAACTCAATCTTATACACGGCGATCATCGATCTTCCTGGCCGGGCTGGGCGGCCAGAGCTTCTCCAGATTTGGCTGGCGCCCCCAGGGCAATGTCCTCGGCTCGAAAACGCCGAACCCCGATGTTGCCCGCGACTGTAGACGCGGCAACCGAGGGCCCAACTTCCCGAACTGCGCCCAGCGGCCCGATGGGGGATGAGCTGCATCATCCCCGTTGGAAACGCACGGCCGGGAAGCGCGCGCGCGCCCATGGCGCGAGGCCGCCTGCGCTGCGAGACTAACAGAAACAACTGGCGCACAAGACAACCGATGCGATGACCCGATTCCGTGATATGATGGCGTCTCGCGACTTCGGGGTCAACTCGGACGGTGCTCGAGGTGAGCCCCTGATTGCGAGCCCGCTCGGTCAGCGCTGCCCGCGCCCGGGCGCGCTCGTCGGCAGTTTTGCCTTGCGTGTCCCACGTGGAACTTTTGTCTTTGCGGCGCTGCCGCTCGTGGGCGCCGCTGTTTCTCGAGCGACAGGGAGTGAGAGCCAGCGCGTGTGAACGACCAATGAACCGGTCGCCTCCTGGCCTCTTGGCTTGGGGAAAAAAACCGCGCCCGCGTGGTCGGCCGTTCGAGCCGCGGTGCAATCTGGCGCGGTAGCCCGTTGACCACCTCTCGCCCATCTGGGCCGAGCGAGAACGGGCGCCTCGGGCTGGCGCAATCGCATCCATGCCCCGTGGGCGGCTCAAGCGACGGAGTTCTCCTCATATGCGCGGCCGAGGGGTCGGGTGGAACTTCCAACTCCGACAAGTCGGGCCGCGCGAGCGGCGAGCCACCGAGCGCCCCAACCCTTCCGAGGCTACTCGATCTGCTTAGCCGCGCCCGCGGGCGCGTGCTCAGCTGCGGCCCCATCGGGGGCTTATCCTGCGAGGCCCGGGTGAAACTGAACGCAGGAGAGGCCCCCTGCGCATCGGTGTGCCCCCCCACCCAAGCCCCCCCCCATTTCCCCCGGGCTCGCTGGCTGGCCTGGCCTCCTCGGCTTGCCGCCGTGCAAGGGCCTTGACAGAGCTGTATTGCCCTGGGCGCAGCCCTGTTCTGATTGGCAGACAGCCGATCGCAACTGCGGCTGGGGGGCGGCGCGGGGGGGCTGCTGGCTGATCGGCAGATCCTCAAAATGCGTTCGCGCCTCGAGAGCTGCCCATCCTCTTCTGACGCGCTCCGCCTTTGCGAGGCTGCGGCCGAAAAGTTCCCACCGCGCCGCCTCGAAACTGCGGGTGGGATGCGGCGCTGAACGCGGCCTCGGCGGCCGCGCGGACTTCCGCGCAAGCTGCTGCGCTCTGCCGACGACTTGGGGGCTGAGGCAGGTTTGACATGAAGTGGATTTATCCATGTGGCCTCTGCTTCTTCGATGGTGGCGGCCTGTGTTTCTTTCGCGGGCCGAAGCATCATTGGCTGCGTCTCATATGACGTGCCGGGCTTGCTCCTGGAACTCCTCGGCGCAACCGATGGGCGGGCGGCGCGGAAACTCGCGCAGCTTTTGCGCGTGCCGCGACGAGGAGGAACGCCGAGGCGCATTGAGAACCAGCTGTGCAGGGCGGCGCGGGCTGACCTCCACATCTTCAATTCCTCTGGCCACAGCTCTCTGTGGCAAGAGCCTGCTGGCAATGAGGAGCCGGCCGCCCTCTCAGAGGGCCCGGCAGCGCCTCGCAATGGCTTTGCGATCTCTCCGCTGGCGCCGTCCACGCAGACAGACTCTTTAAATCCCTGGGGGGTGGATTGCCGGCCCGCGTTCAGAATGGGGGGGGGGGGGGGCGCCTTGCGCTTTTGAGGTGCTTCCCCGTGCTATGCAATATTTGCCCGCTCTTGTCGCTGAGGCCCTCCGAGTCGTGCAGATGCATTGTGCCGGCCTTGATCCCACCTTGGACTTTACGTGCCAGGCGGCGTAAACTGGCGCCCGCCTCGGTCGGCGCAGGTGGTGCCCCATGCGCGGTGCCGAGCCCTTTAACGCGCGGGCGTGGCAGTCGTCGCGCCTCCCGTGATTCCAGCCAAGCCGCGGCCGTCGGCGTCGTGACCACGTGCCAGTCCAGCATCCACCTGGTTGCCCTTCCAGGCGATTTTCCTCGATCTCGGCTCATTCGCTTACTGCTAGAAATGCGGTAAGTTCTGTTATTGCGCGTGGGCGAGATCACTGTTCTCCCAAACAGTTGGTTACAGCAACAGCGCGAGGCTGGGCTGGCTGGTGACTTTCGCCGCGATGACCTGTAGCTGCACCGTGTCACTTGAGCTGCTCTGGCTACCCCGACGTCGGCGGGGCCCATGTTTCTCCCATCTTCGGCTTCCTGAACGCTCGGGTGGCTTCTCCGGCCAACTCCATGGCACGGTGCTTGCTGCCGTGGGCCTGCTCCGACACTCCATCCACGTCATCATCGTCAACTGCCTGTCGCATGGACTCAAGCAGTCGCTCACGGTGCCGTTCTGCCCAACGTGACGCCTCAGCGTCTGGCCCGAAGTGGGCTGGGGCGCCACCTGGGCGAGAATCGCCAGCGGTAGCTTACGGGGCACTTGCGGGGCCAGCCTCTTTGTCGCGGCGGCCGCTGCGCCCATGGCGCCTGCGGCGGCGACTGGGGGCGGAACGCGCGGCTGCTTACGCTGCTGGCCCCTTTGATGTTCTTGTTGTTGCTGCTGGGCGGGTGCGGTGGTGGCCTGCTCGTCGGCGATGACGCTGGCCAGCTTCGCCGTGAGCTCGGGGGAGCCGGTCTGGCGGGTGTGCTGGAGGAGCTGCGCCGCGGGGTCGCCGCCTCCACTTGCTTCTTGGCTGCGTCCGACTCCACCCGCTGCACCTCCGACGGTGGAGATGGCGCTGGCTGCGTGATCGGCCACCTCCTTATGCTTCGCATTGAGCTTGTCGAGCTCGTCCTCGCAATCGGACAAGTACTCCATTGCGTAGTCGTGCTTGGACTGTACCTTGCTGACCTGCGGCGTGATCTGGTCCAACCCCTTTTGCGATACTCTCGACACAACTGCAGGGTCTCCTGAGCGCAGCGAGCGAATGTAGTGGATCCGCCTTCGCGCTGATTGACCCAAAAATGGCTGCAGCAAGAGGGGCGCCGGCTCATCCATGTGTGCATGTGCCTGCAACTGCTCATCTGACAACTGCACCTGCTGCGCCTGCTGCAGCTCCTTTCTCCAAGGCGCCCGAACGTGTGGCGACGCTTCATTTGCCCACTTCCCGTGAGGCGGTGTGGGCGATTCAATCGCTGCTCGGGCCTCCCTTGGATTTGTTGCAGGGCAAGCACCGACGCCTCCACTCATAACTGACATGACACGCGCACTGCTTGATCGGGCAACGCCACGCTGTCTGCCAGACTGGAATTGGCGATCGCGGCGAGCGGCCCCACTCAGAAAAGGAAGCCGAACGACAACGAATGCTGTGGGAAGACGCAGCGGCTGGTCCTTTTTCCTCCTCCTGCTCCTCGTCCTCCTCCTCCTCCTCCTGCCCTGCTTCAGCCTCTTCGCCCAACAACTCCCCTGGGCGTCGTTTGTGGATGGGCTGGCGGGGATACTTTTTTTGGTCGCGGCCGCGAGACAACGGTCAGGCGGCGAGAGGCAAAGTCCGGGGCATGCGGCACGATGCGAATTTTGCGAGCACCGCCGCCACGTTGGCAAGCCGGTCCGCACCTGCACAACAAGTGCGCAGTTGCACATGCACAGAACAAAATGAATTAACTTCACAAGCGAACGCACAGTGTGAACCGAAGTGGACAAGCGGCAGAGTGTGCGAATGCAGCGGAGTGAGTCGCCGGTACGGCGCCAAACTCCAGGCCACCGGCCCAGCTGGTTGGGAAACTTGGACCAGGGAGGCCGGGCAGAGCGCGGTGGAAAACACGAGGCAACGCGAGCGCGGAAGGCCGAACCACTCAGCGCTCAGTCCTCAGAATCCTCCGCCTAGCCGGGGGGGCCAGCGGCAACCAAAGCGCATCGAGTCCGGCGCCTGCGGCGGATAGGCCCGAGGGTGGACAAGACGATGCGCGGGGGAAACCACAGGCTGTACAGTGGCTGCAACACTCAGAGCAAGGCCCTCCGGAGCACAACTCCCAGTGCCGGTGGAAGCCAGCGACTGCCCAAGCGCCACTGCGCCGTCCTGCCGCGAAGAGGTCCGACGGGATGCAGAACCGCCGACATTTGCTGAGGGTCGGCCCGTGGGGTGGGCTGGCGGGAATACGCGAATCGTCAAGAATTTGGCCCGTTCCGGACGCCTAAAGTCCAACAATCGTTGACATCCCTAAAAGCGCGCGCATCTCTTGCCTCCGCCGCTGCCCGCGGGCCTTCCGCGCGCGGAGAGCCTCCCTCGCTTTGCTTCTGCCGCCCCACACCGAGGAAGTGATGCCAACCCCTCGATGCCACGAACACGAAGTCCTTTCTGGAACGCTTCGAGTGTGGTCGCAGCAGCCTCCCTGTCACGGCTGGGGGTGGCCTCCCTGGCTCTCACCCTCCTCTTCGGCGTCTGGTGTAGACGAAGAAAACACCATAAGCATAAACTTTTGGAGCTTCGCGCGGATTTCTTGGATCCGTGCTGGATCCGCCTCCCTGGCACGCGGAGCGCGCCGGGGGCGGCGCAGGAAGCGCCTCCGGGGGTGTCCAGCACGGATCCAAGAAATCCGCGCGGAGCGCCAAACAATTAGGTTTATGGTTTTTTCTTCTTCGATTGTGGTTTCAGGGGTCACAACTAGGGCCTGTGGCGCCGTTCAGAACGACCCAGGTTGTGCCGGGAGGCAGTCGGCGAAGCGCGGCGGCTGGGCAGCATCGCAAGGCGAGAACCCCCCCCAAGAGCCAGCCCAAACTCCCTCTTAGAGCCCATGAGAACGTCCCCACCTTCGCCTTGGCCCTCACCACTGGCCATCGCTCGGACGTCCATTCCACATGCTTTCTCTGGGCTGTGCGTGCATGTTTTCGCAAGAGGACCCAGAATGCTCCTCGATGGTCCTCGCCGAGAAAAAATGCACACGTCCGAGCGATGCCAAGACCACCCGGCGGCGGAGGAGGAGGAGGAGGAGGAGGAGGAGGAGGAGGAACGCAAGTAACATGTTTTAAACCCCGATGGCATCCCTCAGGCTACGAGGCTGGTAGAGAAATAGCCAGTAGGACGATTCACCATGATGAGAACTAGACGGGTTGTAATTTGTAATGCGCATAGGACATAGTTTGGACGATTACCCTAACTGGGGCGAGGGGGCGGTATAGGAGGAGGAGGAGGAGGAGGAGGAGGAGGAGGAGGAGGAGGAGGAGGAGGAGGAGGAGGAGGAGGAGGAGGAGGGGGATGAGGTGGAGGAGGGGGGGAGGAGGAGGAGGAGGAGGAGGAGGAGGAGGAGGAGGAGGAGGAGGAGGAGAGGAGGAGGAGGAGGAGGAGGAGGGAGGAGGAGGAGGAGGAGGAGGAGGAGGAGGAGGAGGAGGAGGGGGAGGAGGAGGAGGAGGAGGAGGAGGAGGAGGAGGAGGAGGAGGAGGAGGAGGAGGAGGAGGAGGAGGAGGAGGTGGAGGTGGAGGAGGAGGAGGAGGAGGAGGAGGAGGAGGAGGAGGAGGAGGAGGAGGAGGAGGAGGAGGAGGAACCTCGACCCTCTGCCTTCCTGCTCCCTCGCAGCCTGGGCTGCCACCTCCTCTGCCGTGCGCGAGGGGCGCCCCCGACCTCCGGCGCAGGGCCGCCCCTGCGCGTGGCCCGCCGGGGCCGCTCGGCGCCCGCGCGGCCCCGTGGCGCCGCGGGGGCAACAAAAAGACGCCGCGCGAGCGCGTCACGGCGCCACGCCGCGGGAGCGAGGCGCACCGTGCGCGGCGCCGTCCGGCCCCGCGCCCACGCGGGCCGCCTCGGGGGGCCTCCTCGGGGGCCGGCGGCGCGCAGGGCTGGAGGGACGTGCGCGGAACCGCGCGCCCAGACCCCCGTCCAGCGTTCCAAGGTCACGGCGGATGTTTTTGTTGTTGTTGTTGCTGCTGCTGCTGCTGTTGTTGCTGTTGCTGTTGCTGTTGCTGTTGCTGTTGTTGTTGCTGCTGTTGTTGTTGTTGTTGTTGAACATTATTTCTTCTTAAGAATAATTATTGTTGGGGCCCCTGGTGCGCGGCCCCCCCGCCGCGCCTAGGCCGCAGCCTCATTTTCATCATTTTCGTGAGGAAGTCTCAGGCAAAACGTGGGTGTCCGGATCCGGTTGTTTTGTTGTCCCCCGTTTTCCCTTGCAAAAAATAAGCTAAAGTGGACATTTCTTGTTCTAACATAACCAAACTTCAAGAATCCCTTGCAAAAAATAAGGTAAAGTGGACATTCGCGCGCGCAAGACGAAATCCTTCCAAAACCTTAGTTTTCGTAGCGATTTTAACATAAAAACATCAAAAAACCAATGGTTTTTCAAAAAAAATGTCAAAATTTCATCCCGCGCGCTCTTGCGGATTCGTAGGAAACCCAACACTTTTTAAACATTTCTGTCAAACGGGCTTTTGCGAGCAACTTTTTCGAACTTCTGCAACAACGGTTGCGCACCTGCCAGGGCCATCATCCCTGTCAAATAATACCATGCGGGACACATTCGTTTTTTCTTCGCGCGCGCACGCCGTCGTCGTCGGCCGCGGGGCCCTGAATAGTAGCCACGGTCGTCCGCATGCCACGAAGTGAAGTGTCCGAACGTCATAGGGCGGGAAGCTGGGTGTGGGTGGTGGCGAAGAGTCGTTTGGAAATTTGGTAGAGCTTGAACCGGCCCCCCCACAAAGTGGGGGTATTGCCCGCCTCCTATGAAAACCCTGGCACTGGTGAGAACGGAGTGTCCCCACGTGCTAG
Organism: Prorocentrum cordatum; assembly: GCA_963575745.1. Taxonomy (NCBI): domain Eukaryota; class Dinophyceae; order Prorocentrales; family Prorocentraceae; genus Prorocentrum; species Prorocentrum cordatum. The sequence goes on from CAUYUJ010017752.1 coordinate 116,800, forward strand.
TAAGTTGTTGTTGTTGTTGTTGTTGAACATTATTAATTCTAAAGAATAATTATTGTTGGGCCCCCTGGTGCGCGCCCCCCCGCCCGCCTAGGCCGCAGCCACGTTTTCATCATTTTCGTGAGGAAGCCTCAGGTAATTCGAGTTGATCAAGATCCGGTTGTTTTGTTGTAATCCGCTTTCCCTTGCAAAAAACACTATAAAATGACATTTCTTGTTCTAATATAATCAAATTTCAAGAATCCCTTGCAAAAAATAAGGTAAAGTGGACATTCGCGCGCGCAAGACGAAATCCTTCCAAAAGCTTAGTGTTCGGAGCGATTTTAACATAAAAACATCAAAAAACCAATGGTTTTTCAACAAAAAAATGTCAAAATCTCATCCCGCGCGCTCTTGCGGATTCGTAGGAAACCCAACACTTTTTAAACATTTCTGTCAAACGGGCTTTTGCGAGCAACTTTTTCGAACTTCTGCGACAACGGTTGCGCACCTGCCAGGGCCATCATCCCTGTCAAATAATACCATGCGGGACAGATTCGTTTTTTTGCGGGACATACACCGCCCCGAATAAGTGACCAAGTTCTGTGGGTGTGTACCCCACGCCAGTGTAGTAGCCACGGTCGTCCGCACGCCACGAAGTGAAGTGTCCCAACGTCATAGGGCGGGAAGCTGGGTTTGGGTGGTCGCGAAGAGTCGTTTGGATATTTGGTAGAGCTTGTAATGCCCCCCCACGAAGTGGGGGTATTGCCTGGTGTCGTATGAAAACCCTGGCACTGGGGAGAACACCACGCGTTCGGGTAAAATGATTGTTGTTGTTGTTGTTGTTGTTGTTGTTGTTGTTGTTGTTGTTGAACTCTCACTCTTGAAGAATAATTATTGTTGATCCCCCCCCACCGGTGCACATTGATTTTTTTCAATTGAAGTGCCACCCCCGGGGCTCGCACCTTGTTTTTTCTCAAGGAAAGTCTTCCTGCTCAAACTGTGCCCCTGCCCCCCGGGCTACAACAACAACGGCTCCCGCCTGAGACTTCCTCGATTTTTACTCAGGACCCCCGCTCCCGCCTGAGACTTCCGCGCAATTTACTCAGGAAAGGCGCTCCCGTCTGAGACTTCCTCGCAATGTAATCAAGACCCCCGCTCCCGCCTGAGACTTCCGTGCAATTTACGTGGGAACGGCGCTCCCGCCTGAGACTTCTTCGAATTTTACTCAGGACCCCCGCTCCTGCCTGACATTTCCGCGCAATTGACTCAGGAACGGCGCTCCCGCCTGAGACTTCCTCGCAATTTAGTGAGGACCCCCGCTCCCGCCTGAGACTTCCGTGCAATTTGCTCAGGAACGGCGCTCCCGCTTGAGACTTCCTCGCAACTTAGTCAGGGCCCCCGCTTCCGCCTGAGATTTCCTCACAATGTACTCAGGACTGCGCTCTCGCGTGCGACGTCCTCACAAATTATTATGGAATTGCGTTTCGGCGCTCAGGAACCACGCGCGCGCCAAGGACGCCTTCACAACGTGGTATCTTCCCTCTTCCTTCGTCCTTCCCCCTCCCCTTCCTCCCACTCTCCCTCGTTCTTCCCCTCCTCCTCTTGCAGGGCCCGCGCCAATTCCAATGGCGGGCAGAGAGATGTACGCCCCCGAAGGATTGTCCGCCCGTTCCGGTTTGCCCGTACGTCTAAGCCCGCCGGCCCCAGCAAAGAGAAATGATCCCCCCGAAAGGGGTGTGATCGAAGACGAAGAGGGCGGGTATCGAGGGTGTAGGGTATACGTGTTGAATGACTCGCGGGCAAGTAAGAGCGTACAGCCTTAAAATGGTTGTTGTTGTGGTTGTTGTTATTGTTATTATTATTATTGTTGTTGTTGTAGTTGAATTCTCATATCTGAAAAATAATGATTGTTGATCCCCCCACTGGTGCATACTGTTTCTTCTTAATCAAAGTGTGCCCCTCGACGCTCGCACCCTGCTTTTTGACAGGGGAAGTCTTCCTGCTCAAACTGGGCCCCTGGCCCCCCGGTTACAACAACATCGGCTCCCGCTTTAGACTTCCTTACAATTTAGCCAGGACCCTCGCTCCCGCCCGAGACTTCCTCGCATTTCATTTAGGAATCGCGCTCTCGCTTGGGACTTCCTTACAATTTGTTCAAGAATCGCTCTTCCGGCGCTCTGGAGTCGCGGTCTCGCTGGAGACTTGCTTGCAACTTACTGAAGAATGGCCCTGCGTTGGAATTTCCTGGAATTTGCCCAAGCGCCGCGCTCCCGACACCCAGGCAACCAGGAGTCGCGCCCGTTGTGGCCCCATGTGCATGCCCTTCGTGGAACCGCTGTCGCCATTTGTGTCCCCCTCACTGTCCTACGTGGCCCAGTTGCTACCCTCAGTGGCCCCATAGTTGCCTTCTGTGGCCCCGGATTATCTGCACTTCATGGCCCCCGCTCGTTCGCGCTCTTCGTGGCCCCATACGCATTCTTTTCGTGTCCCCGCTGTCGCCCTTCGTGGCCTACTTCGTGCCCTTCGTGGCTCTGCTGTCGTTCTCTCTCGCTCTCGCTTTCCCTCGTCGTCGCCGTCGTCGTCGTCGTCGCCGTCGTATTCGACGTCGTCGTCGTCGTCGTCGTCGTCGTCGTCGTCGTCGTCGTGGTCGGTCCCCTGTCCGTCCCTCTTGGGGTCGGGTCGACGGTCCGCGGCCGCCCCGCCGATCAGCGCTGCCGCTGGCCAGGCCGACGGTCCGCGGCCGCCCCGCCGCTTGCCGGGGCCCGGCCTGCAGGGAAGAAAGGTATACCCCCCAAAAGGGGTTCGATCGAAGACGAAGAGGGCGGGTATCGAGGGTTTGGGAAATACGAGTTATTGGACACTCGAGCATATCAGGGCGAACAGTCTTAAATTTACCATTGTTGTTGTTGTTGTTGTTGCTGTTGTTTCTGTTGATGCTGTTGTTGTTGTCGTTTTTTCTTCCCACGCAACAATGGCAATGACTGATTAACAACAGATGACATCCACCAGAGACCACGGTCGCCGGTCGCAGAAAGTATGTCCTGCGAGCGTGGCCGAAACTCGGGGCGGACATCTCGGCCTCTGGGGGCCCTTTTGCTGGGCGCGGGACCGTCCAAAAACGACTCAGGGTGAAACGCTGGTCCCCAGGCAGGGGTCCAGACCTCTGGGGAGCCACGCTGCGACACAAATCACGACGCCGGATATCGGGGCGCCCGGCACCCAAGACGTCCGACGGCGTGATTTCCGGGTCACCTGAACTTCGAGCGTCGCGCCCGGCGGTGGGCGACGCGCAATCATCGTCGCGCCATCGAGCCGTCCCCTCGGAGACGGACGACCGCTCTGGTCCAGAAAGCGACGCGCGCAGCGCGACTACCTTCGCGCCCCTTGGCGTGGCATAGGTTTCAGTCTTAGGCGTCCGTGCATGTGAAGGAAATGAGCGGGATGTAAAAAGAAACGTGCGCCTTTCCAGAACCGTTTGGGCTGCGGTTGCAGTTTCCGGGTCGTGTAGAGCTGGGCCCTTCCTGCAGTCCTCGACCCCCCCATGCTTCTCTTGGCCCTCGCTTCCGGGCGGCCCACATGGCCGGCGTTTTCCCGTGGTTCTGGCTTCTCGAAAACCGCGTCGGGCCAGGACGATCATACACCGATCGGGGATGGAAAAAGTGGTCCCTGGGTTGCGGCCGAGAACGTGACACATATAATCGGGAGGTTCTTCTCCGAGGGGGTAGAGCTCAGAGGCGATTGTTGTGTCGTCCGTAAACTGCCTGGCCGTTTCGCTTGTGACATCCTCAGAATTCGGAAATTCGGACGCAGTCCTCACGCGGATCGCGATGTCAGTGTCCACAAACGATTCAGAGTCCACCAGTTTTGCACCAAGCCTTCAGCAACGCAGTTTGCTTTCAACGGTTTTGTGCATGCTTGTTAGATATGCATTCAGTTTCAATTGTTTCCTGTAGCTCGTCAGCGATTAAGATGGCGAAGGCTTCAAGACGCATTGCGCGTCAGTTATTTTAGGCCAGGGTAGGGTAGGGTAGAATAGGACAGAATAAAGCAGAGCGGACGGCAGCCAGTGAGCCACTCCTCCTCCTCCTCCTCCTCCTCCTCCTCCTCTTCGCCCTTCCCTGTTTCGACGACTCTTCCTCCTGTGCCTATTCCTAGTCCATCCCAACCCAAGGCCAATCCAGTCCAGACCAGTCTAGTCCAGTTCAGGCCAGTCCAGCCCACCCCAGTCCAGCCTTTTCTAGTCCACTCTACTTCCCTGCACTCCAGTCCACTTCATTTCAGTCTTCTGATCTATTTGAAGGAAGTCTGCGCTGGTTGATGCTGCATGAGCCTGGACACGCACGTGTCACTTGCAAACAAAGAGTGGCACCGTTTCGTATGAGAGAAGCTGGTCCTGAAGGAAACGGGTCCTGAACACTGGTCACGTTCAGGGGCCGACATGTCAAACGTTTTTGGCGATCCCTGGGGCCTGGCAGGGGCCCAGGATGCGGAAACAAAGGACAAACCTTTTGGAGCCCTCTCGCTCAGGTCCCATTTTCCTCGAAGCGACCCTCTTATTTACTGGGTTTGGGCTGTTTTTTAACTGCTGGGGCTCGGAAGCTCCCGAGTAGCAGCAGCAGCAGCAGCAGAAGCAACAGCAGCACCATCAGTAGGAGGGGCTGGGATGCAAAGGAGGGTGAAGGGGGGGCCAGGGTGGTGGAGGAAGACGACCGGCTACGCTCCCCCCTGTGATGTTAAAACCCTGAGTCGGATCCTCTGGCTCGCCAGCCCTGCGGGCGATCCAGCGGCCGCACCAAGAGCTGCCGTGGTGGCTGCTGTAGCCTGATGATCAATCCAGGAAGGGAGAATGGCCCGGGGGGATGAAGAGCTGTGGATCGGAGAAAGAGAACTAAAAAGAGATGGAGAGAGGTACTGATAGAGAACGAGAGAGAGAGGGACAGATAGAGAGAGAGCATGATAGACAAAGGAGAGAGAGAGAGAGAGAGGGAGCTATATGTGTGTGTATATATATATACAAAGGGACAAATCCACATACACATTATTCGCCACCGTGACCTTGGGCACGGAGTGGGCGTGCCCTCACGTCCCATACGGAATCCCTCGAACCTCAGTCTTCGATCATGGGGACTCTTTCTAGGGGCCTGGATCCACAAGCTCTCGAATTTTGGCACGTTAACTTTTGCGGAGCGGCGCTCCGCTAAGTGCCCCCGACCTCGAACCAACGAGATCCGATTGCTCGGCCCCAATTGGCGGAGCGCCGCTTCGCTAATTGGCTTCGAACCAGGAGATTCATATTGCCTCGCTCCCATTGGCGGAGCGGCGCTCCGCTTATTGGCCCCGAGCGCCCCGCTTATGAGCTGAGACTGTCACTGAGACTCCCCAATCCCCTGATCGGCCTACATTCTCACGGCATCCCACCAAATATCCAAGACGCCTATGGCCCACAAGCCAGGCACGGTGGCGTGATGGGCCGAAGGCCATTCAATAGATGCATCATACATTTATACGTGTATATGTACACATACACATACATTACACATGTACACATAAACAGCTAGAGGAAGAGCGAGAGCGAGAGATAGAGAGAGAGAGAGCGAAAGAGAGAGGGATATAGATACACATAGGACAACATAACTATCCACATGATTAGACACATAAGGGGGATACATATATATATATATATATATATATATATATACATACAAGACTGCAGTGACGCTTCGCGCCATGCACCTTGCTCCTTGAAGTTTGGAATGCGGGCGGAATGGCAAGACGGTCAAGCCGACAATTTAGCGATAACTCCTGGTTGTTTTTTCCGGCATCGCCGCTATAATGATGTTATTCGTTATCCTTCCTCCATGCTTATTGTTTATCATTTTCACCATACCCTGCGCATTTTCCCCATTCTCCTTAGCTCTTTTTTGCGGAGGCTCCTCCTTGGAGAGCCTCTAGGGGCCTCACAAAAGTTGTTTCGGGCTTTCTTAAAGCCTTCTGGAGGCCTCCTGGGCGTATTCTGGGGGCCTCCGGGGGCTTCCTCGGGCCACCCTGCCTCCAACACCCGTCTCCCTGAACGACCGAATCACGATTTGGAATTCTTCGGAGGGTGTCTTTGGGCCATCTTGGGCCGCCATGGGGCTCGCTGAGGGCCATCTTGGACCCGTGTTGTGCCGTTTTGGAGCTCTCTTGGATTACCTGGAAGCCCTTTCGGATGGTTGTGGGGAGATTTGGGAGCCTCCCAGGCGGCTTCGGACGCCCAGAAGACCGCCGTCTTGGAGCGTCGGGAAGCCGAAAAAAGGAGAACCCCAAAATTCACCAAAAACCAACAGAACATCCATGATTTTTGCCTCGGGGGGCCTTCTTGGGAGTGCTCTTGGAGGCCTCTTTGGGGCCGTCCTGGAGGCCTCTTGGGCCATCTTGAGGTCACGTCGATCACTTTTGGAGCGCTCTTGTGCTGTCTTGGGGGTCTCTGGGACGTCTCCGATGACCCCCTGATCGCCCTAAATGTGCTGGGAAGGCTTGGCAAAACGCCTTGCGAGGCCCAGTGGCCGCTTCGAGGCCCGTCCGGAGGGCCCCAAAGCCCCAGGTCCCGGGAGCCTCAGCCTGCCTCAGCCTCAGCCTCAGCCTGCTTCAGCCTCAGCCTGCATCAGCCTCAGCCTCAGCCTGCTCAGCCGCAGCTTGCCTCAGCCTCAGCCACAGCCTCAGCCTCAGCCTGCCTCAGCTTCAGCCTCAGCCTGCCTCGGCTTGCCTCAGCCTCAGCCTCAGCTTGCCTCGGCCTCAGCCTCAGCCTCAGCCTGCCTCAGCCTCAGCCTCAGCCTCAGCCTGCCTCAGCCTCAGCGTCAGCCTCTCAGCCTCAGCCTGCATCAGCCTCAGCCTCAGCCTGCCTGAGCCTCAGTCTCAGCCTGCCTCAGCCTCAATCTGCCTCAGGAATGGTGTTCCGGGAACACGAAGAACACGAAATGGCCTACAGCTGGCTCCGGGCAGTCAAAATGTGGGAACACGAAGAACACGAAGTGGCCTGCAGTTGGCTCCGGGAATTCAAAATGTGGCCTGGGAATTGTGTTCTGGGAACACGAAGAACACGAAGTGGCCTACAGCTGGCTCCGGGCATTCAAAATGTGGCCTGGGAATGGTGTTCTGGGAACGCGAAGAACACGAAGTGGCCTACAGTTGGCTCCGGGCATTCAAAATGAGGCCTGGGAATGGTGTTCTGGGAACACGAAGAACACGAAGTGGCCTACAGTTGCCTCCAGGTATTCAAAATGTGGCCTGAGGATGGTGTTCTGGGAATGGATTCCTAAGGATTCCTAAGAATTCCCAAGGGTTCCTAAAGATTCCTGGGGCTGCCGGATCCTGCCGGATTCCCTGTCCGGGTCCCGCCAGGACCCCCCTGGGGCGTCAAGATGCTCTCTTTTGACCCCACTAGAAACCTATCAGCAAAAGCTGTTCGGTAATATCGACGGATATATATATATATAGATAAAGAGAGAGAGAGAGAGAGAGAGAGAGAGAGAGAGAGAAACAGAGAAAAAGAGAGAGAGAGATAACGAAACTATAGGCTGCAGCGGAAGGAACGGGGAGGGAAAGGAGGTGAAGAGGGAATTCTCTAAATTCTTCCAGGCGGCCTTTTTTTCCTCTGAGGCCCCCGTAAACTCACAAAGTGAAGCCTTCTCCCTATTTTGTTTCCTCCTCCTCCTGTTCCTCCTCCTGTTGGGTGATGATGCTGGGTGTGATCATGATGGTACTTTTTCATTTGGCTGCCGATTACCATGTCGACAAGGGAACTGACTGGGGAACATCGCTGCTGCAAACATGCGGGCCGCGCGCTCCTCTATGGCGGCGCGTGCAGGCGGGAGGTTCACGCCCGCGTCGTGCGCCACTTAATCACTCGTGGCGCGCCGCAAGCTTGAGAGCGACTGGCATGTGCCGATGTTGACAATAATCCCTACAGCTCGCAAGCCTTCCCTTCCTCCCAGATGTCCTGGGCATCAGCACTTCCCACGACAAGAGGGCTAGCTGCATGCACCTCTTTCTGCTTGCAAAAGCAAACGAAGCAAGCAGGCGCCCCTGCGCTGGGCCCAGCGTGACTGCTCTTGGGCATCTCCTCTGAAGGGGCCCTGGGGCACACAAACAAATAGACACGAGTAACAGGATCCCCCATCTTTCCCCTATCTTTTCTTGTTTTTTTGCCCCCCCCCCCCCCCCGCACTCCCATAGTTTCCAATGTTTTCTGGGGAATCGGCGATTACTTGTGTCCGTGTTTTTTTTTCCCCCTCCTGATCCTCGGCCGTCCAGGCCCCGCGCAGCGGACCACGCTTTCACGTGTGCGCAGGTGCCGCCACAGGCCGCCTCGTGCCTGGCAGGCACCGGGCCATGCCAGTCGTGCTGGGCCAGCTGGCCGCGCTGTGCCACCCCGGGGCCGAAGCGCCGGCTGGCGAGCGTCTGGGCGGCGATCGGTCGCCAGCGGGCCGCCACCGCATCGCTTCGCGGTCCGCCCATGGCGCCAACGCGCTCGCCTGCACGTCGGGGCAAAATGCGCATCGCCCTCGGCGGCTGTGGGTGGCGGCTCAGGGGCCGCCCGGCAGGCCGGGCCACCCGGCTACTCGGGCGGCGTTTTTTTTTTTTTTTTTTTTTTTTTTTTTTTTTTTTTTTTTTTTTTTTTTTTTTTTTTTTTTTTTTTTTTTTTTTTTTTTTTTTTTTTTTTTTTTTTTTTTTTTTTTTTTTTTTTTTTTTTTTGTTTTTTTTTTGTTTGGTGACAGGCAGACAACAAGCGAAACGCGCAGCCGTGTACGGCCAGCTGGGCACTGGTAAACCCAGGGCCTTCGGGAACTGGCTGGCCATCGCTCGGACGTCCATTCCCCGTGCTTTTTTCGGTTTCGTGCGTGGATTTTTTCGCCAGATGATCCAGGATGCTCCTCTATGGTCCTCGCCGAAGGAAGAATGCACACGTCCGAGCGATGCCAAGCTGGGCGAAGGGGCGCTGCGCCGCGAGGCGCGCGGAATCGGCCCCGCACTCGGGCGGCGCTGTGCACTCTGGCGCGGGCCATCTCCCGCGCGGGCGCCGCGGAAGACCTCCGCGCGCGAGGCGCCCGCAGGCGCGGGCGCCCCGTCGCTGGAGGACCGGGGCGCCGCGAGAGGCCTTGGCGATCATGCTGCGACCGGCCCGGAGGGTCAAAGAATCCAGGCCGCGCCCACAGCCATGACGATCAAACTCCGAGCCCACGCGCGACGCTCTCCAGGCTCGGGGCCCCGCCCGCACGCAGGGCGCAGGGCGGCGGCACGCAGACAGAGAAGCAGCGGCACGGAGTCAAACCTTCGGAGGCCCGCGCGAAGGTCCCGGAAAGATATGTTCATGCCCCTCTCAGGGGGCGTGATGGCGGGGCAGGGGCAGAGGCGGGGTTGGAGGAAAGTCGCTCTAGACGGCCCCTGGAAGAAGGAAATCTCGGCTTCCAGCTGGGCTCGCTCCCTCGGCCCGACTGCACGTTTGGGCGACCCCCTCCTCTGCGGACCCTCGACCTTCTCTAGAAGAAGGGGAAGAAGGATAATCAGACAAACAACACAACTGCATATACATACATTTCGGAGGTTCGTGTGGTTTCTTAGGATCGGTGGTGGAGCCTTCCCTGGCGCGCGGATAGCGTCAGGGGCGGCGGCGCCAGATGCACCGCCGAGGGGGCCCAACGCTGATCCAAGACATCCGCGCGGATCTCCGAACATTCATGTTTAGGTTTTTTCTTGTTCGATGCAATCTTCTTCGAACTCTGCCTGGGGCTGCGCCCCGGGCGCTCTGCGAATCGGTCGGCAGCCGCTCGGCCAGCGGCACTGGGGCCAGCTCGGCAGGGCTGGGGCTGCTCTGCCGCGCCGTCGGGCGGCTGCTCAATGATGCTGATAATGACGATGATGACGTAATGGTAATGACACTGGGGATGATGCTGCTGCATGCGATGATGATACGGAGGATGCTGATCAGTATAATGCTGATCGCGCATCCCCGATGCTGATGGTGATGGCGATTGTCGTGCTGGTGGTGACGATGATGATGATGCTGGGGAAGAGGAAGAGGAGAAGGAGGAGGAGGAGTTGGAGGACGAGGATCAGTATGATAATGCTGTTGATGATGGTGGTGGCGCGGATGACGATGACGATGATGATGCAGACACAATGGCAGTGATATGGATGAAGAGGAGCACGAAGCTGGTTATGAACATGAAGCTGATGAACAGGAGTTTGCTGATGGGGATGCTGGGCATTATGAGGATGATGGTGCTGCGTACATTGCGGATGCTGGCGAGCGGTCGGTCCGCCGCCCGCCGAGCGCCCGCGCGCGGAACGCGCTCGCCCGCCCGCGCCCGTTGTGGCGCAGCTGCCCCGCCTCGCGGGCTAGCCGTCGCCTCCTCCTCAGGGCTCCTCCGGAAGCCGCCGACGCGCCTCGCGCCGGGCCCCGCACTCGTGGGCCCTCCTCGCCCCTCCTCGCCCCTCCTCCTCCTCCTCCTCCTCCTCCTCCTCCTCAGCCTCTTTGGAGGCTGGCGTCCTCCAGGGCGACCTGCCCCGCCTCGCTGCCTCCTCGCGTGGAGGCGGCCTCGAAGCCCCCCCGCGCCACCGCGCTGAGCCTGGCTGCCTGCTCGCAAGCGCAGGCCCTCCTCCCCTCGGGCGACGCGCCCCTCCCCCTCTTCCTTGGCCTGGGGTCCTGACCCAGGCGCCTCCTCGAGGCCTGCTCGGCCTCCC
>CAUYUJ010017752.1:132500-140000 GCA_963575745.1 Prorocentrum cordatum
AGGAGGAGAAAGAGAAGGACGAGAAGGAAGAAGAGGACGATGCGGGCGAGGAGCATAATTAGAATGAGGAGGAGGAGGCGGAGGATGAGGAGGATGAGGATGGGACGACGGACGGCGGCACCGAATGATGGGACGCAGGACGGGGGATACTACACCGTTAGGGGGCGGACGAAGCCGAGGGTGAGGAGGAGGAGGAGAAGGAGGAGGAGGAGGAGGAAATGGAGGAGGAGGAGGAGGAGGAGGAGAGGATGAGGATGAGGAGGATGATGATGAGGATGAGGATGAGGATGAGGATGGAGATGAGGATGATGAGGATGATGATGATGATGATGCTGATGATGATGGTGAGGAGGAGGAGGAGGAGGAGGAGGAGGACGAGGAGGAGGAGGAGGAGGAGGAGGGGAGGATGAGGAGGAGGAGGAAGATGAAGAGGGAGGAGGAGGAAGAAGAGGAGGAAGACGCACACTACGACGTTGGAGGTTGGGAGCTGGAGGGGGAGGAGGGAGAGGGGGAGGGCGGACGAGGAGAGGATATGCACGGGCAAGGGGGATTGGAAAAGGAGGATGGGGACAAGGAAGAGGAAGATGATGCTGCTGCTGCTGATGGGGAGAAGGAGAAGGAGAAGGAGGAGGAGGGGGAGGCGGAGGAACATGATGAGGAGGAAGAGGAGCAATAGGAGGAAGAGGAGGAGGAATATGCACTGCGTGCTGACAATGCGGGTGGGTGGGTGGGTGGGGTGAGGGGTGGAGGGGGGGGGGATGACGGGGAAGGCGGGCGCGGAGCACGACCATCACGAGCAGGGCGAAGAGGAGGGCGGAGTGGAGGGTGAAGAGGGAGAGGGTGAAGGGGAAGAAGGAGAATGGGGAGGATGATGATGATGAGGAGGAGGAGGAAGAGGAAGAGGAGGAGGGTGATGCTGATTATGATGATGATGCTGATGATGATGCTGATGATGAACTGAGATGATGTGATGATGACGACTGATGATGATGATGATGATGATGATGATGATGCTGATGATGATGATGATAATGGGCAGGAGGAGGATGAGGATGATGATGAGGATGACGAGGAGTAGGATGATAATGAGGACGAGGATGAGGATGGATGAATGATGATGATGATGATGATGAGGGAGGAGGAGGAGGAGGAGGAAGGAGGAGGAGGAGGGAGGAGGAGAAGGAGGAGGAGGAGGAGGAGGAGGAGGAGGAAGGGGTGGAGGAAGGGGTGGACGGGGAGGAGGGCGACGAGGAGGGGAAGGAGGATGACGACAAGGGAGGAGGAGTGAGAAGGCGACGGGCATGAGGAGGAGGCGGAGAAGGAAGAGGAGGAAGAGGAGGGGAAGGTGGAGGAGGAGGAGGATAACCATGAGGGGGAGGCGATGGAGGAGCAGGACGCGGATGGGGAGCAGGAGCAGAAGAGGATGGGAGGGTTGTCGCGGCTCAAGTCGTCCAACAGGCTATTCAGCTCGGTAGATTTGGCTTAGGAGTGTCGGGCAGGTCCGTCCCTGCGCCCCTTGTCAAGCGAGTTCGAGCAATCATGAACGGAGGCAGAGTTTGAACCTGCCGTCTGCGCAGCCGTCGTTGCACTACGCACCCGCGGGGGCGGCAATGCGCCTAACGACAGCGGCAGCAAATGCGGACCTCCAGTCAGCACCGCCGTGCACGGGCCGAGATCCCACCATCAAGCGCACGAGCGTTGCGAGCCCGGTCTCATCCCTACGAGGGGCCACGACATGGGGGGGACAGGCTCGGGGGGAACACTTCGAGCTGGAATCGGGATACGTTGCCGATAGATCGGCGATAGGCTCTCGATGCCGAATCCGCACGTCCCTGGGCGGATTGGGCTGTCGGGCTCCTACTGGCGATGGCTGGGCGATTGGGGGTCGATGCGTCTCCCCCCCTCAGCCTGTTCCTTGGTGGTTTTTGGGTCGTACGTAACTCGGGCCTCTGGAGGCCGTTCGGGACGATCCGGGCACCCCCGGAACGCTATCGGCGAGGCGCAGCAGCAGGAAAGCACTCCGAGGCTGGAACACCTCCGAGAACGGACGAAAACGTCTGCAAACTTCGAATTCCCCTAACGCTGGAACATCCTTCCCGTCCTCCGTGGCCTTGCCTGCCCTGCGCGCTTCGCGTCACCTGGGGGACGCTGGGCTTCTACCCTCAGCCTCTGGCGCAGCGTGCAGTCATCGTGCCACCCTAGAGAACGCCAAACAAGGAACGAAGAGGCCTTTCTGTCACGGCGAGCCTCGGCCACGAACAAGTTCCCCGACCCAGATCTGCGGAACGACCCGAAAGCCAGAGCTCTTCCTGAGCATGAAGCTGTCCTCATTTCAACGTCTTGATTGAACTTGGACTATCCTGTTCTGGGCTCATCCGAAGGCGTTCAGGCGGGATCCCAGCATGGCGGGCAGATCGCTCCGCCGAGCGGCGGTGGTGCGAGTGTCCTCCACGTCGAGCTGTGAGCTCGTGGTCCTCAACGGCCGTGGACGCTGTGGCAGCCTTTTCTGCCACCTTGTCCTTGGCGTACTTGTCAGTCTCCGCCGTGGTCTGGACAGCGCAGGGGGGAACATTCAGCAACCCGTTTGACGCCATCGCCGCCTCCAGAGACGGCGTGTCCAGCATACGAGCGCGCAGTGACCCCGCGGTGGTCGTCAGCCTGTGGGGCCAGCAACTCACGCCCGGCAGTGTCGCCACAGCGCGGACCAGCAAGCGGAACATAATCATCAGCACGAGGGGTCATTGCGGACTTGGCGTCACGACGGGGCTGTCGGACCGACGTCCTCTGGGCTCCCCTGTTCCTTTCCTGTAAGGCATGACAGACTGGATGTGCGCGATGGTCTCCCAGTCGGATTCGTTCGAATCGCTGGCGTCGGGCACTATATTTCCTCGGCGGGCGTCGCGTCCCTCCAGCGTCTGTCGCCCCGGCGGAGGATAGCAGCGATGCGGCCTGGGACAGCGGCCTGGGACAGCGGCCGTTAAGATTGAATTGGTGTGGAAGGTGACGGCCAGCGAGCGCGGGTCAAAGGCCAGGTCGGTCCGCGAGGAGTGTGAGGGGGGACGATGACGATGAGGATCAGATGAGGATGAGGATGAGCATGAGGATGAGGATGAGAGTGAGGATGAGAGTGAGGATGAGGATGAGTATGAGGATGATGCTGCTGCTGATGATGATGATGAGGATGCGGAGGAGGAGGAGGAGGAGGAGGAGGAGGAGAAGGAGGAGGAGGAGGGGGAGAAGAAGGAGGAGGAGAAAAACTTACCCCTCATCCTCTACCTACCTTCCCTACCCGGTGGGGAGGGGAATGCCGTTCCCTCCCTCGCCCGTCCTCGCTCTCCCCCTGCAGGAGGAGGAGGAGTGGGGCAAAGCACGTGCGCGGCGACTGGAGGCTCAACAGCCTTAAGGCTCAAGGCCTGGCCCAGTCCTGGTCCCCCGGAAGCCCATGGGCCGTGGAAAAGGAGCCCGACACGACTCGACGTGACGACGCCGAGGAACGACGAACTGAACGTCACCACGACAAGAAACGAGGAGGGTGACGAGGCGGGCCTGAGCTGGGTCGAGGCGCGAGCTCGGATCGGGCGGGCAGCGCATCGGCTCGCCACCGGGTCCTCCCGAGTCGAACCGCAGTCGGAGCGCCGCGCCCGGCCGAGGCCGGTGAAACGGAACCGGAGCCGACTCGGATCGGACTCGCGTCCCCCGCCGGCGAAGCGAATCGCAGCGGATCGCAGCGTGGGAGGCCCCCGCGAGGCCGCGAGGCTGCGATGGCAACGGGCCTCTGGAACTGCTCCGTGCCCGGCGACAGCCAGCAGCCGGCCTTCACGTTGACCTGCAGGGCGCCGTCGGCGCGGATGGCGAGCACCTTGCACCTGGCGCCCAGGTTTTGCCTCCGACCCCGGAGGACCGAGGAAGAGGCTTGTCTGTTGTCGTGCTGCGTTCTGCTTGGTACGTCTTCGATGTTTTCCTGGTCAACTTCTGAACGAGGACGTATGGTGTGAAGAGAAAATGGAAGGAAGAAGAAGCCAATCTCCAATGCGGGGTCCTCCCCAGCGGAGGGGTTCGCCCCGAGCCCGCACCTGATCCAGCGCCCTGTGGACTTCGAGTAGTACTCGCACGACTCGCCTGGCGGAGGAATTCTGCGACAAAGCGATTTCACAGCGCGAGGTGGAGGTGGATCATGGAGCACGTTTACGTTCTTAGCAAGTTCCTGCCTCGACGATGTGGGCCTGGTTTCTTGGAACAGAAGACAGGCGTAAACATAAACTTTCGACGGTCCACCCAGATTTCTTGGATCGGCGCTGACCCCCTCCCTGGCGCGCGGAGCGCGCCAGGGGTGCCCAGCGCAACCCATGAAATCCGCGCGGACCTTCAACATTTATGTATTTGCGTTAGTTTGCCCTCCTAGATTACCAAACTTCGCGCATCGCGTCCCGCGATCATCTTCGCGGCACCGCAACCTCACGCCGCCCCCTTGCAGAAGGGCAATCGTTCTGGCCCAGACCGCGACGCGGGAAGCGCGATTATCTTCGCACCCCTGAAGGTGCCCTTATTTGATGTTCTTCGATCTCTGACACCGCCTGAGCCGTTCATCCTCGAACGACCTCTCTGTTGCTGGGGGTCAAGCTCAACAGGCTGCTGGCCCACCTCTCGTGGTCGCGACTCTCGCGCCAAGGGTTCTGTCCTGTGGAGCCCCTTGGAATCCTCTGGACTTCTTTGGCATCCTCGGGCAAATTTGAGAATCCTCCGGGGTCCTGGTAGATGCCTCCTAGATGGGGTCGGTGCAAATGGAGTCGGAGGATCGCGCCGCATCGCCGATACATGGGCGATGCATCGGCGATTCATCGGCGATGCATCGGTGATGCACCGGCGATGCATCGTCGACGTCGGCGTGCATCGGCGACGTCGACGTGAAGCAACTCGGGCCCCACATCCAGCCGCATCGGCGATGCGTCGGCGATGCGGCGCGATCCTCCGACCCCCCTACTCGGACCCCCATTTAGGAAGCCTCGAGGCATCCTCGGGGAAAATGGGATTCTTCTGGAACCGAAAGAATCCGGGGGAAAGTGGGGAACCCTGGGGGATTGGAAAATCGGAGCGAACCCGGGGGAAAATGGGAGACTTGGGGGAACTGGAACACTGGAGCATACTGGGGACAAGGGAGAATCCTTTGGAAAATCGCCTGGAAGAACCCTTTGGACGCACCCTCTGTGGAGTCAGGAGGGGGAGGAGGAGGGGGAGGAGGAGGAGGCCTGAGGAGGAAGAGGAGGAGGAGGAGGAGGAGGAGGAGGAGGAGGAGGAGGAGGAGGAGGAGGAGGAGGAGGAGGATGGGCGCGTCCCGGGCCCCGCTGCCCGAGAGGCCCGGGCGCGCCGCTTTCGCCGCCGAGGGCGGGCCCGAGGCGCCCGGCCGACGGGCCACGCTCGCTCAGGGAGTCGGCCCGTCGCGGTGCGGAGGCTAGGTCGGGCACGTCCTCTGACAGGCGGGTTTTGGGCGAAACGTTCAGAGTAGTGATATATATATATATATAGATACATACATATATATGTATATATGAATGTGTGTATATATATATACATATATATATATATATATATATATATATATATCCGCGATGCTCCTGACTGCCGTTCCGCTGATCACCTACGGCTGTGGGCGCCGGCGGCTGCGTGCGCAGCCTCCCTCACGTGTTGGTTGTAATGATCGTCGTCGACGGGTGGCTCCTTGAACTTAATGGCGTGGTAGGTCTCGTAGCTGATGACTAGATGTAGCAAGCTCGTTCGGGGTGGAGCCCCAAGCCCCAGTATGTACAATGCGCCATTGGCCCTGCCCTCGGTCCGGGTCACCTCGAAGACCAGGTGGTGCAGCCTTGGGCAGATGATGTAGTGATCCCAGGAGTCCTCCGCCAAAAGGAAGCCGCAATTGAACAAGCACCCTCGCCGGTGTCTCTCATGCATTCTGTGGCTCGTGTGCCACCCTCTCATCCAGGACTTCAGCACGACCATGCGCTGGTATGCAGAGATCCTCCTGAGAGTCGGCAGGATGGTGTCCCAGCGGACTCGCCTCGCGTTCAGAATGCAATGCTCGTTCAGTCGTGGCTGGATGAAGTCTTTCAGCGGGGTGTTGAAGCGCACCCTGTGTATCTCGTCGTGTACTTGGGACTGGAAGGACTTCTTGCTCGGCCAGCGCGCGGGTGGCGTGGAAACCAATAGCCTGGCCCGCGCAATGCCTGCCGCCAGCGCGGGGCCTATCTTGGCGAGCGTGGTCACGGTGCCAGGCTCCGTCATAGGCTTAAGGATCCAGCAGTGAGCAGGCGCCTTCCAATGATCATCCCATGGTATTCCCCGTCGGTTCTGGGAAATCGCCTGTGGGGATCGGTGTGGTCCACTTGCGCAGGAAGTTCGCTGCGCGTGTGGTGTCTGTGGATTGCGTCGTGAAGGTGGACGCCCAGTAATTATGGAGATGCATGGCGATGTTGTCGGGTCCCCTAATGTGGCCGTCGTCTTCTGCTTCCTCAGCGTCGAGGATGATGGCCGCGAGCTTCAGCCTTTTGCCGAAGGGGGACCACAACTTGGCGAGCATGTTGAGCCTGGTGATGTTGCGCTGCACTTTGATGGAGTTGTTCTGCGCGCCTGGCCGCACTGCTCGGTCATCCATGGCGCGCTTTCGAGCGCTGGTGTCCGCCATCTTAGCCGATGCGTATAGCTCCTGGAAGGCCGTGGGGTTAGGGAGGCCTGTCACCTTCCCCTGGACGATGTGGATGTGCTTCTTGGCGATGTCGTGCATCGCCACAAGCTTTTTGGCCATGTAGTGGTCCTGCCTGGCAACCGCTCTGGCCATGCTGGAGAGAAGGAGCAGCTGAATGGGCTTGGACCGTAAAGCCGTGGGGTCTGCCATGAGCTCTGTGCGCGCTATGCGGCCAGCCTCCCTGATCATGCGCTTGTGGGTGTCCCATCTTGTCACCGTGTCCAGCTCGTCCAGTGGCACTGCTTGCACCAGCTCCTGTAGCGCGTCCTGGAAGTTGCGCGACTTTGCAATAGCTTTCGGGATGGGCTGCAGGTCGGTCGGGATATGTTGCTTGTCGCTGGATAGTGTGATGATCGGAGCGTGGTCGCTGAGCAGTTTGCGGTGGGTGAGCTGCGGGTCATCGCGGACATGCATCTGGAGTCGCACCTGCAGGATGTACCAACCAGGAAGAGAGGTATATGCGCGGTCGATCCTCGATAGCTTGGAGTTGGGTTGCCAGTAGTGCGTGTGCTTGTCTTCTGCAACAGCAGTAACCTGGTCCAGAATGTCTTGCCATGCCCGTTGATGGAGTTGCAGCCGGCGTCGTGACGGCTCAGAGGTTGTCTCATCGCCCCCGTGCGTGGCCGCCTCGCCAGAGCTGGGAGGGACCCCAGCCGCCGCGGCAGACAGAGGGGGGGATGGGGAAGGGCAGGGTCCCAGACCAGCATGGGCGTCGTCCCCGTCCTGCGGAGGAGGGTCGAGTCCAAGACGAGGCAAGTCAA
>CAUYUJ010017752.1:145310-157810 GCA_963575745.1 Prorocentrum cordatum
GGAGGAGGAGGAGGAGGAGGAGGAGGAGGAGGAGGAGTGCAAGTACCCAAAGAGGAAGAGACGAGGGCAAGCGGGCACGACGCCAGAAGAGGAAAGATGTCCCGCCCGAGTCCGCCGCCCTCTACTGCCAAACATGAGCTGTGGTGGTGCCCAGGCGCACTGGCAACTCACGCGCTGCGGGGAGCGCGGGGCCAGACACGCGGAGAGCGGATGTGTATACGTGCGTGCGCTGAAATGCGGGAAACGCGGGGATGGGAGGCAGAGGAGGCGGGGTGAACGATACAGGGGGCGCAGGGCTAGCCACTCCGACGGGCCTGCAGTCACGCGGGGCCTCAGAACGTGCAGCATCATGACGGGCGGCGTCGGGATCCACCAGGGACTCTGCCAGCCCAGCAAGGGCCGTGCTGCAGCAGCGGAGGCGGATAATATCGGCTCGACGCAGACACGGGGCACCAGGGGCAGCCCATCCGTGGTCGCCACCATCGGCGGCGGCGGCTGCCAGCGGCTCCACACGAACGGGTTCAGGTCGATGATTTTCATGATGAGGAGGAGAGGAGGAGGAGGAGGAGGAGGAGGAGGAGGAGGAGGAGGAGGAGGAGGAGGAGGAGGAGGAGGAGGAGGAGCTCTCGGGCGGCAGCGGGGAGGGCTCTCAGTCGGGCGGGCCAGGGGGCGAGGATGTGCGCCCTCTTCTGGGCCCCCCCCCTCGCGTCAAAGCCCCGCTCTGCGCGGCACGCCGAGAGGTGCCCCCCCAGAGGCCTGGCCGGGCCGTGCGCGGCGCACGGGAGCCGCGGGAGGGGGCCTCTGCCTGAAAGCCTAGGGACCTGCCCTGGCCAAGGGGCCAGCCCCTGGCAACGCCCGAAGCCCAGACCTCCGATGCCGTGACTTCTTCGGTGCGTGCCCTCTGGACCCTATTAGGTCACCCAATTTCGCGCATCGCGCCTGGCGGTGCGCGACGAGCAGTCATCTTCGCGCCCTCGCGCCGCCCCCCTTTTGAGAGAGGCAGCCGCTCTGGCCAAGACCGCGGCGCGCCAAGCGCGGTTACAGCCATCGTGCTGCCATGCTGAACGCTGAAGAAGGGACGAAGGGACCTTTCTGGCCACGGCGAGCCTCGGCTTCGAATGGGTTCCCCGACGCAGGCCTGAGGCGCGGCTCGACAACAAGAGCCCCTCCTGAGCCAACCTGCTCCTTGTCTCGGCGTCTTGACTGCACCTTCGCGCCCCCGGGGGCGACCCAGGGACCCCTCGGGCCGAGCCCCCTTCGACAGCCCCCGCGGGCCCAGGACGGGCAGCCGAGGCCGAAGGGAAACGCCCGTGCCGAAAAGACCACGGCGTCGGGGGTCTGTCGGCGGCGCGCCCGGGGGAGCAGGCGCAAGGGGGCGGGCTCCCTCAGTAGTAGTAGTAGTAGTAGTAGTAGTAGTAGTAGTAGTAGTAGTAGTAGTAGTAGTAGTAGTAGTAGTAGTAGTAGTAGTAGTAGTAGTAGTAGTAGTAGTAGTAGTAGTAGTAGTAGTAGTCGGTGGGCGCAGGAGGCCTACCCTGCCTTCCGAGAGGCTCCCCGGGCCCGTCTACCGCAGCCACGGAGGGCCTCTCGGAGGGCCTCCACGCGGCGTTCGGAGAGGGCCTGCCCCGATCTCGAACCGGCACGCAGTGGCCTCGGCTGACGTCCACAGCCCAATCTCTGCTCCGATTCCGAGGGGCGTGACTCGTAGAAGGCATGCCGTGCACGGGGACTGCGGACGACGGACGGGAGTCCCCCCCCCCCCCCCCCGTGGCTGCTCCTTCCCACGAGGCTCACGTCTGCGCCCCTGTTGGCGACACGCCGCGAAGCTGCACACCTCGGGGCCGAGGGCCCCAGTTCCCATGCGGAGCTGATCCTCGCCCCCCCCCCCCCCGCCCCCCCTGGCGCGCCGCCGAGTCTGGGGAGGAGGACGACGAGGACGACGAGGAGGACGAAGAGGACGAGGACGACGGGCGCTGCGCAGCTGGCCGCTCGCCGGGCGGCTCCGCCGCGACGAGCGCGGCGGCAGCTGCGGCGCCCTCGGCGGCGGCGCCCTCCCCCGCGGGAGCGGCGCTGGCCGACGCCCTCGGCGGCGGCGCGCAGGGGGGGCGGCCCTCCAAGAGAGACGACGCCAAGACGAGGACGGATTCGTACGCGGATGACTCGAGAATCTCTGGGATCCGGCGGCTCTGGAGGACGTCTCGTGCGCTGCCGTCCGGAATGCCCCAGAACGCTCTGAAAGCGTTCCGAAGCGCTCTCGGCGCTCTGAGACGAGTTTATCCTCGTCCTCGCCCCACCCGATCCACTCCCGATCTCCGACGGTAAATAGTATGAATCCCAAAATTTGCCCTCGATTTTGGCTTCGCGCAGCGCTGCAGGCAGAAAAGGGTCGGGATCCCTGGGGCTGAGGATGGAAACACCACAGTGTCGAATCTCTGGGAAGAAGATACTGAACCTCTCGGAAGTCTTCCTGCCTTCTATAGGCGGCGTTTCCGACCCCTCTTGAAATCCCCTAGGAAGCCTCGATCCAAGATGTGATGCGAGGGGGCAGGGATTATCAGAAGACAAGGGGACGTCTTGGAACTCCTCCTGTCTTCTGCAAAGAAGCGTATCCGATCCCTCTTGAGATCGTCCAATGATCCTCAATGTTTAATCAAGCCCCTGACCCTTTCCCAGCCTCTAATCGAGGGACCACCTTGGAAGGATCTGGAAGCTTCTGGCAAGACGGCTCCCTAGCATGCTGGGTGGCTTCTACAAAGCGCCTCCTCTTCCATCCCAGACACCCTACGACGCGTTTTTTTCAACCACGGGGCCGCCCCCACAGTCCCGACCTCGTCCCTGGGGGCAATTTTCCGCCCCAGGCCCATGTATGATGACCCCCCAGGCTCGAAAACAGCCCCTTTCAGGCTGAAGTCTAAGGAACATGCAACCCGACCCTAAGACCCGACGTCACAAAACAAAACAGCATTTCGTCAACACTACAGCATGAATCCTATCGACCCGATCTCTCTGCGTCCTCTACCTCTGTCCAGATCGATCCGAGAGGGCCCAAGGAACGAGTCTGGGCGAAATCGCTTGGCATGGTAAGGGTTGCCACGCCAAGATTTCAGAGTCTGGGTACAGAACGGGAGCACCAACCGAAACCTTAGGAACGTGAGGGTGCCGAATTAGATAAAGGGCGCCACGAGGCACCAGACCCAGAGGGCCCGACAGAGCTCTAGAAGCGTGCACCTCACCACCGAGGCCCATCCAGACGACGGAGGGCGGCAAAGCGTCAGCCTGGGACCATCGCCAGCCCGTGTGTGCGTGTGCAGACTGTGGTCTTGCCACGTCGGCGGGCTGCAGGGGTTGCCAGGCTATGCGGAGGATCCCTTGGGAGGACTTGGCGCCTGGACGGCGCGCTCCGTTCGGCGTCCTGTGTTGCGCGAAGGTGGGGGGGGAATGTCGTTCCTGCTGTGGCCAGCTGCATCTCCGCCCTGGGCCCCCACCCATCTCAAGGCCGCTCAAGATCTTCCCAGCACGGGGAAGCGAGGCCGATATATAGATATATATATATATATATATATATATATATATATATATATGTATAGAGAGAGAGAGAGAGAGAGAGAGACTACGAAGGGCGGCATCGTGCTACGGCCGAGGGGCATCCGGGGGAAGACCGTGCTCCGAGGGTCTCCAACTGCCCGCTCCCGCCCGCTCTGGCCGTGGAGTCGGCCATCGGCGGCGCCCCCCCCCCCGCCCTGACGTCGCTGCCTCTGCCTCGTCCTCCCCGCCCCGGCTTCCGCACTCCCTCTGTTTGGGCGCGCCTGCGCATGCTTTGGGCCCTCTGCTCAGCAACTTCGTCGTCAGTGCTTGGTGTACGTGCACCACTCATGCGGCTTAGCCGCCATTGGCGCCTGCCTTTTTGCGCCCCGTCCTTGTGACGCACCGCGTGCCCCGCGTGTGACCAGGCGCGTCCGGTGCCTTTGCGCGAGTTTGCCGCCTTAGGCGGCGTCGCGCCGTCAGCTCGGTTCCGCTGACAGCCTCGCGACACTTCACGATTGCTGTCGTTGGCTGTGAGGCTCCCCGTGGCGCTGCGATTCGGCCGCGGGCCGAGTCCGCGCGCGTCGGCGCCGCCGTGCTGTCACTAGTTTGCAGCCACGCACCTCTCGCGCTCAGCCGCATGTCTGTGGACGCGAATGATCGCCAACTGTATCGTGCCCAGCTGCCGGGGTTTGGCGTCTGGTAGGTCATGGGGTGTCTCGGTCGGCTGTCCGACCCCTTTTCTGTCGTGCCGTATGGCACGACCGCGTTTCTTCTCGCGCTGTCTTCGCTTCTCCGCTTTCTCCCCATGTTGTCCGCGGTGGCCTCGGTGGCACGTGCAGTCTCCGGGCGCTCATGCCTTAGTGCCCTACCCATGCGGCTAAGCCGCCGAATTTTTCTGTTCGTTGGATGCTCCGCCCTGGGCGGCTTGTGGGGGGCCCGCGCTGTTGCTGGGCGCGTTCGGCACCCTTTGCGACTTTGCCGCCCCAGGCGGCGTCGCGCGCCCCGCTCGTTGCCCCACGCGGCACCGCCGCCGTCCCCGGGCCCCGCCGCCGAGCCGAGAGGCTTCCGTGGAGCGACGACGGCAGCGGGGCCACTTCGCCTCCCCGCCGGAGGCTATGGCCCCTGTCCCTTTTTGGGGCCCTCTGGCTGGCCGCGCTGCGGGGGGCCTGGGCAAGGGGGTCGGTGCCCAGGGGGCGCGGGGATGCTGCACCCGTCGGGGGCCCTCCATTTGGAAGGCTGCGGTGCTGCTGCATCCTGCGACGCTCTCGGGCGGCTGCCCTGGCTGCCTTACTATCCTGGCGGAAAGTCGCATTGCGTACGCCGTGGGCTGAGACTTCGCCCGTGGCCGCTTTGTCGTGTCTCGGCGCGACCGCGCGTCTCCTCGCGCCTTCTATCTATCTCCCCGTTTCCCCCGCCCCATTTCTGGTAATGGCGGCGGTTGTCTGGCTGGGTGGCCAACGCGCCGCGCTCATCTTGCCCTTGCAACTGCGCGATGGGTCATCCTTGTTCACCTCTGTCCGCCCGTACAGTTTGCTTTCGTGGTGTGACGGCAGCTACGGTTATGCTGGCAGGTTGCGCGACCCAGTCTTGTCATTCATGCGCCTCATTTCTTGTGCCTGAACCATGTCGCGCATCCGATGGCGTGGCTTCTCTCGGGGGTGCACTTTGGTGGTGTTGCCGCGTGGTGGCCCCGCTCCGCCCATCGTCGCGGCTGCTGTGCGCTGATGGTCTGTAGGTCAACACCTTGCCAATCTGCCTCGCAAGGCTGTGCTGGGTCGGTTGCCCCGCCAATCAGCTGGTCTACCCGCGTGTGCTATATTTCCTTGCGCATCACTGTCTGACGCCGCTCCGGCGATTCAGTGGCTGCCAATTAGCATCGGGCTGTCGCGCTTCAGTTCGCTCTAAATTGAATCTTTTCTTCGTTTTTGGCCGCCGCATGTTTCGTTTGGACTGCCAGTTCCTCTGGCGCGCCCGCTGCCTGCACTTTGCAGTGCGCGACGCTTCGTGCGCTGCGCCTTCGACAATGCTCGATCGCAAATAGCACTTCCATGTGCTGATCGCGCTTGAGAGCCCTCTGCGGCGCTGACCCAAACTGTGTGCGCGCGTGCGTGCTTGTGTGTGTGTGTGTGTGTGCGTGTGTGCGTGCGTGTGAGAGAGCGCTCGCGCGTGTGTGCGCGTGTGTGCGGGGGGGCGGGCGGGGCCAGGGAGGGGTGGGCCGCCCTTTCCCGTGGGCCCGCGTTCTGATCTGAACTTCTTCGCCTGGGAGCGGACGTTGGTCAATGTGCTCTTGATGGCGGGCGGCCGCTTGCAATCTTCTCTGCGCTTCTTGACCTACTCAACTATGTGAAGGCTGTAGCGTCCGCGAAGCTCGCAGGTCCCTGCAGGGCCGCAGTGAACTGCGCCCGGGGCCTCATTCTGGGGGGCCCTTGCATAGGGGCTTGAACAAAGACGTGTAACTGGGAGCCGCGGTGGCTTCTCCTAGCCAGCGGTTGCAACCCGCAAGCTCATCTTTCACGCGCATCTACCCATGCCGAGCAGTAGGCAGCAACTGCGAGGCTGCGACAAGGTTTCCTTCTGACAACATCATGCTCACCGACCTGCTTGTGGAGCCGGACCGCGCCGGGCGCGATGTGGCCCAAGATCCTGGCTAGCTCCTTCCCGTGATTCAACGGGCCCCTGTGATTGTCGGCCAGGATGTCCGCCGCCTTGGCGCCGCATGCTCCGCGATGCGCAGAGACGTCCGCCCGCGCGTTTCCCGCCGCGCGGGCGGGATATCCGCCGGAATAAACGGAATATCCGCGGATTTTCCCGCCGCGTGGACGCGCGCCTCGAGGTCCTTGGGAAACGGTGCCCGCGCGAGCAAGCGCCGATCCGCATCGTCGCAACAAACAGCGACAACCTTTCAGCTCGATTCAGGATGCGTCGGACCACTGATTTCGAGCTCCGAGCTCCATCGTACGCCATCCTTCACAAATGAAAAGTGATTACTCGCAATCAAATGAGGCCGCCGCGTGCTGGTCAAAGCGTGGCACCCAACGTGTCGTTCGCCTCTCAGAACCGACTGATTCACTTCCAGAAGGGCGCCGCGCATAGCCGTGACCGGCATCCTCGTCGAGGGGCGCCGCCGCGCAATTTCCCGGCCGACTCGACGCAGGGATGCGCGAGAATTGTGCCTCCAAGAAGCGTCCGTAGATGCTGTCGATCCCCGAGTGCCCTGTGCGCGTTTCCAGTTGCGAACAGGCGGGGCGACTTCAGGCGGCGCCACTCGAACAAGTGCGAACGGGGGGCCGTAGGTCAGGTCGAACGTCTCGACGCTGCTAAGGTTAGCAATTACGACGCTGCGCCGACTCTGCTAATCTCGATGGCCTCCTCGGGGATAGCCTCTGGTAGTCAGTCTGAAGTCTGAAGTGTAGCGTCGCGCAGACCTCATGGGTTGGATGGCGTGCCTCTGGCCTCGCCGCAGAAGCTGCGCTGTCTTGAAGTCGAAATTCCAAGATCACCTGCCCTGTCTGGGCAGAGCAAACCACCGGCCCAATGTTTCCGGAGGCTACTCCTCTGGCCCTGAAGGCGCAGCGATCGTGGCCAATCTCGCGGCCTTCTTCCATATCGTCATCATCATCATCATCATTATTTCAGGGGCATGTTCACAAATACGTCGCCCTTGAAGTCGGCGAACAAGCTCGACGAGAAGTCGCTTCAAATAAGGCGGAGCAGCTTGCAAGAGAGACGCGCGCTGGCCCAAGTCGTCGATGAAATCAGCAGGCCCAGCGCACCTCCATCCAATCCGACGCAATGTAAACCAGGCCGATGCCACGGGTCCTCAAGCGTACGTCCAGCTCGGCATCACTTCCTGGAACTTAATGTAGATCGCCTTCCAGGTGGGCTGCGTGTCAGACAGAGCCACTCGTCGCTCGACCATCCCAGCATGGAATTTACATGTATCCGCAGCAGAACAATGGTTGAATCCAAGGGTGGGTCGAGCAGATCACCCAGCTGAGTAGCAAGGTCAAGCGCGAGTCAGCACTTCTGAGCAACACCGACCATGCCACCCGCAAATGCGCGACGCTGTTCGTGCCCAGCGTCGGACGTTGCTCGTATTATTTTTCCGTGTTTAGCTGCTGGCAGTTGACCTGGCCTCCACAACGCGCCCGCGCGCTCAAATGCGGCCTGCTCGGGCTGCGCGACCTTCCGTTGCCTAGCTGCAAAAGTGAATGATCTGCTGCGCTCGTGCACGCACGCGCGCGCATCACGCGCGTCGTGTAGCTCTTGGCCCAGGTTGCGTATGTGATTCTTTGTTTTGACTTGCAAGCACCTGGTCCCGGACTGAGGGCGCCTCTTGGCACGGATCGCGGCCGCAACGAAAATCGGTCTCGACTGCTGCAAGACGAGCCCCAACTCCAGAACATCACCCCCGAAGTTGCGGACGCTCGAACTGAGAACCTGCGGTCCCCCAGGGCCGTGCCGT
Organism: Prorocentrum cordatum; assembly: GCA_963575745.1. Taxonomy (NCBI): domain Eukaryota; class Dinophyceae; order Prorocentrales; family Prorocentraceae; genus Prorocentrum; species Prorocentrum cordatum. Next base: position 153,298 of record CAUYUJ010017752.1, read on the forward strand.
GCCACTGCGGCGTGGTATCGCCCATGGACACGCGCGAAATGATGTTCGGCCATCTCTCTCTCTCTCTCTCTCTCTCTCTTTTTTCTTTTCAGGGCGTGGTGCAATAATTCCACGAGCGTACTAATCGCAATTGTGCATCCAACTAATGCGCCTTGCCGTGATATTTACACGTTGCTGATGTTGCCATGCGCGCGCGCAGTGCGGGACACCGCGTAAGCTTGAAAGCTGATGCACACCAATGTGGGTGGATGATCTAGTTCACGTGCCTCGCGCATGGCTTTGCCTTGCAATAATTACCGTTTCGCAACATCTCGGCATCCCTGGGAAGACGGTGGTGACGTGATGTGTGCGTGTATGCGCGGGCTCATCCATCATACTGAGCTGTAAGGCGCAGTCCGATGCTGATCTCCTCGCCCCTGTACCTTAGAAACACGAATGCTGATGATATTTCTCCCATGCAAGGCTGACGGGCCGTCGGGAGCGCCCCCATATTTTGAACATAGCGTTCGTCAGTGCAATAAACCCTGTGCCGCCAAGTGGCTTGGGCAACGTCCATAGTTCTGTAAAGAGCTGATCCTGGGGCCATGGCAGGCGCTCCTCAAACTTCATGAACAACTTCGCCATAGCCTGCAATCCCTCGTCACTTACAAATCACAAATGCCGACGTAAACCACGGACTTGCCGACGACCTGTGCGACGGGCAAACGTCGTGAGGATTTTCCTCATATAGGGCCCGTCCAGCACTGGTAGTTGCTGGGGGTTCAGCGTCGCGAGTCAGCGTGGGTGTTGCGTCCTGACAGCCCTAAAAGGTACCAGCACATCATTCCTGGAACTTCAGCACCGCACATCCACGTGACTCCTGCGTTTTGGCAAATCCCAAATATGTCCAGAACGGCATTCGTTGGACTTTAGCCGCGTGAATCCTGAAACCGTCCTGAACCTTCAAACCGACTGTGCGCGGCGCTGAAACGATAACAACGTTTGTAGACATGGCCGCCGTTCATCGTTGAAGCTGTTGCAGCAATTGAATGACGAATATGCGTGGCGCGAATGCAAGGACAACGTTTTGAAAACCACCCGCCCTCCATCCGTGAAGCTGCTGCGCATTTTCAACATAAAAACGATTGAAACCAGCGCTAGAAAAAAACAAGTCTGCATGTTCCAGACTGCCCGCCTTCCATCTTTCAATCTGTTGCAATATTATAGCACAGGTGTGCGCAACGCTCAGGGGAGAACCGCATGTTGCAAACGACCCGCCCTCCATCCGTGAAGCGGTTGCAACTTTCAAGCTTCAGGGTCAAAAGCGGGGACGAAGTCTCAGGCGACACGCTCGACCCGCTCTACCGACACGTCAGGGGGTGCGGCAGGGATAACTTAAATATCACAGAACACCAAAGCAATAGCATTTGCATCACAACTTTCGGAATTCCACGCTGTCTGGGGCGGCGCCACAAGCCCCGCTCCGGGTGGCCCAGTGCGGATCCGAGAAATCTGCGCTGAGCTCAAAGTTTGTGCTGAGGCCATCTGTCTTCTTCGGTGCAGTGCGGGCCCGTCCACAAGAACCCTTCCACAAGAAGCCCAATCCTGAGAACCCTGGACGTCCATCAATTTTGGGTGTGGGAACCTCACGTTTGCCATTGCAGAGCCGCGAAGCCCAAGCAACCCAAGGCACCCGGGAGGCAAGCAGGGTGTTTCTTGGCATGGGCCTCCACTGTATAGGGAAAACGGACGGAGGAGGAGGAGAGGGAGGTCCGAACAAGATCGCCAGTTTGGCCCCGGGTGCTCCCAGGCCCCAAGGCCGGCGCCCCGAAGAAACGCCCCCGCAGGTGGTTTTCAGTCGGGCATGTCTCTCTACAGGAGGACAGTTCAAAACTTGTCAAAACATAGTCAGGTATTGTTTTTTGGACTCACTATTTCTGAATAGTTTTAAGTCTTTTTGTGTTGTTTGTTTGTTATTTTTAATTGTTCTTCCAACATCCGCCTGTAGAAGGACATGTCCGATCTAAAGGCAGTTCCGCGGGCAGGGCGGTGCAACTCAGCCTTGACAGTGCCTTGGACACCCAGAAGATAGAGGCCTCCTGGATGGGGCTGGGTCGGAGGATCGCGCCGCATCGTCGATGCATCGCTGATGCCTCGGCGATGTACCAGCGACGTCGGCGACGCATCTGCACAGTCGGCGTGGAGAACATCGGGCTCCACGTCGAGCCGCGTCGCCGATGCTTCGGCGATGCGGCGCGCTCTCCCGATCCCATCTGCTCCGACCCCGCCTGGGAGGCCCAGGGGCCCAGACCCCTGACGCCGTGTTTTTTTCACAGCGTCGACCCCCAGAGGTCTGGACCCCTTCCCCGGGACCAGTTTTTCGTCCCGAGTCGTTTTTCGACGGCGCCGCGACGCGGGAAGCGCCTCCGGAGGCCAAAAAGAAGGAAGCGCCGCCCGTCGGGGCCATCTCTTCTTCGCCGCGCGAGGGGGCCTGTGGCGCAGCGACGGGGGGAGGTCTGGGCAGGAGCTCCCCCCGCTCGCCCCGCCCCCCTCCGTGCGCGCCGCCGAGCCTGGCGCGGCGCAGCCCGTCGCGGCGCCGCACCCGGCGCAGCGCGGCCTCGACGGCGGACGGCCCGGCGGCGGGGGCGGCCTCGCCCGCGGGGCCCCGCGAGCTTCGAGGCCTCGAGCTTTCCGGGGCCGCTGCTGCCAGAAGTGGCAGACTCCCTCGCGGCGCAACAAAAGTCACGACGGGCGTTTCTTCGCGGCGATTGGCCTCCAGGGGCCCTTCCCGGGCCTCGGGCCCGTCAAGAAAGCGGCTCCGGATGAAAAACAAGCCCCCGGGCAGGGGTCCAGACCTCTGGGGGTCGACTTTCTTGAAAAATCCCTACGTCAGGGGTCTGGGTTCGGACGTCGAGCTTCGAACCTTCGGCCTTCGAGTGCCCGAGCTTGGAACTTTTGGGGGTTGAGGCTAGGGGTCGAACTTCGGCCTTCGAGCTTGCGAGGATCAAATTTTGAACCCGATGCTTTCGGAAGTCGAGCTCCGAGCCTTCGACCTTCGAGTGCTTGAGCTTCGAACTTCTGAGGGTCGTGGCCGTGGATCGAACTTCGCTCCGAAATTCGAGCTTCCGAAGAGCGAACCTCAGACTTTCGCAGGTCGAGGCCTCCGGCCGCTCGTGGCAGCTCCTTGGGGGGACTCCTCGGGGACCTCTGGGCTGGGCCTGCGGGTTGCTCGGGGGGGCCTCCGGGCTCTCCCTCGCACTTCGAGCTTCGAAGCTCGAAGCTCTCGGATGTTTCTTTGCCGCTGGTGGGGGGCCCCGGTGCCTCTGAGCTGGGCCTGGGTGGGGCCAGCCCTCCATCAAAACCCACTCCCGATCGGCCCTCTAACAAAATCAGCCCTTCCTTTTTTGGAAATTTACAAAAAAGTCAAAAGTGCTATCGCCTCGGCGTTGCCAACCATCCCTGCTACAACAACGACGCTCCCGCGAAGTACGTCGCAACATTCTACTCAGGAGATGGGCTCTCGTCTCAGCATCGCCTCTGGAGGGCTTGTGGGCGGCCCCACGAGGGCCTGAAAAGGTCCCAGCGAAGGCCCTCAAGGGGCCCCGAAAAGGTGCTTATGACTTCCCAAGCGCGTCCCAACTCCCCAAGGCAGCCCACGAAGGCGCCAAGACGGCCCGAGGACCCCCCGAATGACGACCTTAGACACGCACGCGCAGCCCAGGAGGGCCCCAGCAGCTTCCAAAAGGACCCCTGAAGACCTCAAAGGGCCCTAATCCGCCAAAGGGCAATCCAACCGGTCCCAACAACCCCCAAGATGGCCCCGAACGTGCCCCAGAATTTCCACATCTTCCGCTCCTACTCGCGATCCAAATCTCAATTATCTTATTGCACGGTGGATTGTCTGTGGTTTTCCCCACGTGACCCCCACCACAACATAATGCATCGAATGCCGCCGATTCAGTCCGTTGTGGACATCCCCTTCGTGACTCCCCACATATGCATTCATGCCGTTGCTGTATGGTGCGATCAAGTCGTGAAGTGTTTCGGAATAAATGTTGGCTCGGCTTCAGGCATGTGTGAGCGAATCTCGGCCCTCCCGATGCATGACATACTTCCACTTGTTTCCACACGAAGTAAGGGGCACCATGATTTATGCATGTTACGTGTTTATGTACCAAGCATTTCGGTAACGTCCTCGCCACTCCCTTCCTCCCGCTCCCGTCCGAACCTTTCCCTCTCAGCCTCCTCCTTCTCCCTCAACCTCTAGCTCGTTTGCTGGTTCGTTGCGTGGGCGCCGCGCTTCTTTGTTCAACGCGGAGCCCTCCAAGTCGCCTGCGCGATGGGACTTCTTTAATATTCGAGCTCTAGCTTGGCTGGAAAACGCTAGACATGGCCTGCAACCAACATTTCTGCCAGAGGAACGTTCCTCGAGAGCAGAATACCTACAAGAGTATTGTCAACGTTATCCCAGGTATTGGCATTATCCAGCTGTTCCTCTTCCTCTTCTTCTCGTCCTCGGCGTCCTTCTTCTCCT
>CAUYUJ010017752.1:162810-165310 GCA_963575745.1 Prorocentrum cordatum
GAGTCGTCGTACGAGCCGAAGTAATAGTAGTAGTAGTAGTAGTAGTAGTAGTAGTAGTAGTAGTGATAGTACTAATACTAATCATGCTAGCAATGGTCTTTGTAGTCTTTGTAGCCGTGATCGTAGAAGAAGACTGGAAGTAACAGCAGCAGTAGTAGTAGTAGTAGTAGTAGTAGTAGTAGTAGTAGCCGTAGTAGTAGTAGTAGTAGTAGTAGTAGTAGTAGTCGTAGTAGTAGTAGTAGTAGTAGTAGTAGTAGTAGTAGTAGTAGTAGTAGTAGTAGTAGTCGTAGTAGTAGTAGTAGTAGTAGTAGTAGTAGTAGTAGTGGTAGTAGTAGTAGTAGTAGTAGTCGTAGTAGTAGTAGTAGTAGTAGTGGTAGTAGTGGTGGTGGTAGCAGTGGTAGTAGTAGTAGTAGTAATACAAATACCAGTAGTAGTAGTAGTAGTAGTAGTAGTAGTAGTAGTAGCAGCAGCAGCAGTAGTAGTAGTAGTAGTAGTAGTAGTAGTAGTAGTAATAGTAGTAGTAGTAGTAGTAGTAGTAGTAGTAGTAGTACGAGCAATAACTCGGGTCGTCGTACTAGTCGACGTAGTGGTGGTAGTAGTAGTAGTAGTAGTCGTGCTAGCAATGGTCGTGGTAGTCTTTGTAGTCGTGATCGTAGAAGAAGTGGTAGTAGTAGTAGTAGTCGTAGTAGTAGATGTCGTAGTAGTGGTAGTAGTAGTAGTAGTTGTAGCAGTAGTAGTAGTAACAGTAGTAGTACTGCTAGTAGTAGTGGTAGTAGTAGTGGTAGTAGAAGCAATCATGTTAGTAGTAACAGTAGTAGTGGTGGTCGCAGCAGGAATACTAGTAGCAATAATGGTGGTCGTAATGCTCATAATGGGGCCGTAGTAGTGCTAGTCGTAGTAGGCGTAGTAGTACTAGTAACAATTGAGATAGCAATAACAACATTCGTAGCAACAACAGCAGTATACGTAATAGTAGTAGTAGTACCAGAAGTAGTCGTAGTAGAAGTGGCAGAACAAATCGCAGCCGTTGTAGTGGTAAATGGGAGTTACAGCCGCAAATCTAAGACTCATAGTAATCGTACTAATAGTAGTAGTCGTAGTAGCAGTAGTAGTCGTAGTAGTAGTAGTAGTAGTAGTAGTAGTAGTAGTAGTAGTAGCAGTAGTACTAATAGTGGTAATCGAAGTCTGGTAGTAGTAATAGTACCCGGCGCAGTACTCATAGTGTTACTCGTATGCTGATACTAGTAACATAATGTTACTAGTAATGTAGTCATAGTAGTTATACTCATAGTAACTAGTTACTAGTAACATTACTAGTAACTAGTTACTAGTAATGTTACTCATACTAGTAATGCAGTCATAATGTTACTAGTAATAGTACTCGGCGCAGTCTAGTAGTAGTTATGCTGATACTAGTCGTGGTCGTACTCGTCGTCGTCTCCGTCGTGGCGCTAGTAGTAGTAGTAGTAGTAGTAGTAGTAGTAGTAGTAGGAGTGGTCTTAGTCGTAGCCGTCGTAGTACTAGTCGTAATAGTAGAAACAGTCGCAGTACTGATATTGGTTCTCGTAATCGTAATAGTAGTGGTCGTCGGAGTAGTGCTCGTAGACGTAGTAGTAGTTGTAGTAGGAGTAGTGAGAATAGTATTATTAAGCAAATAGTAGTAGCAGTGGCACTAGTGGTGGTGATATTAGTTCTGGTTGTAATTGAAGTAATACGAAAAGTCACCGTCGTAGTAATACTAGTTCTAGTAGTCGTAGTAATCGTAGACGTAGTCGTAGTAATAATAGTAGACGTGGTAGTCGTAGTTGCAATAGATGTGATAGAAACAGCCGAAGTCGTAGTCGTAGTCGTAGTCGTAGTCGTAGTAATAGTGACACTACCAATGACCATAACAATATTGATCGTGAGAGTAGCAATAGTCGCAATAGTAGTGAGCATGTCGTAGTAATAATAGTTTTCACCGTAGCAGTAGGAGTCGTAATAACAATAATAGTCGTACTTGTAGTAGCAGTCGTAGTAGTCGTAATACTGGTAACATTAGTGGTGGCAGTCGTAGTTGTAGTCGCCGTAGTAATAAAAGTCGTCGTCGGCGCCGTAATAATTTTAAGAATAGTAGTAGCATTAACCGTCGTAGTAGTCGTGTGAGTAGTAGTAGCATTAGAAAAATAGCGAAACTAGCCGTAGTAAGCATAGTCGTAGTAATCGTAGTCGTCACTTCTAGGATTAATTGTTCTATGCGAAGAATGAGAATACGAATAACCATAACTGGAACAATCGTCGTAATGATCGCAGTCGTAGTAGTAGTCATACTGGTGATAGAAGTAGTCGTAGTAGTAATAGTAATCGTAGACATGGTCGTAATAATCGTCTTAGTAGTAATAGTCGTAGCCGTAGAAGGTGCAGTCGCAACTTTAGTAATAGCATTCGTCCTGGTAGTCGGAGGTAGCAACAATAATAGTAGTCGTCGTCGTAGTCCTAGCCGTACTAGTGTTAGTAATAT
>CAUYUJ010017752.1:170310-172810 GCA_963575745.1 Prorocentrum cordatum
TCCCCTTCAGGCTCTGCGCCGCCTGTCCCCACCAGGGCGGGTGACCTGGTGGGGCTGAGACACCATGGCCCACTGTGGATGGGGATCGGGCAGGTGACCCAGAGATCCGAGGGCCTGCTTGTTCCACTCCGGCGCTCTGTCCTGGATCTCGACCTCCTGGCCCCGCTCTCGGGCCCCCAGGGCTCTCCCGAGCGGACCCGGCGCGAAGGACCCCTCCTGGGCAGGGGCCGGGACCTCTGGGGCCGCGGATTGACAGCACCGTGTCGGCGGATGTCTGGGGACTCCGGCGAGCGACGAGAGGGTCTGCGCGGCAAGGCGCGCCCGTGGCAGCGCCCGCAGCGGCCGCCGCCGGGCCGCATGCGCCCCGCGCGCGTTGGCGTGCGCGCGCGCAGCGCGGGTGCGCGTCCGCGACCACGGCGCCGCGGCCGCGGCCCCTACCGGAGCCTCCCGGGGCCTCCTCCGGAGGCCTCCGCGGAGGCCCGAGGAGCGCCGCGCCCCCCCAAAAAATCGGCCAGCTGCCTCGGTCCCCGTCCCCGCGGGATCGAGGAGGCGGCCCTGAAACGCGGAGTCGAGGGGGCGGCCCCGAAAGTACGACGAGCCCGCCGGCTCTGCCCCATCCCCCCGGCGGGGGCCGCCTGCCGGCCGCGGGGCTCCCCTTGGGGGGGCCCTGGCCGGCTGGGCCGCGCTGGGGGGCGTCCCAATCGGACGCGCGGCGAGCGGGCGAGCGAGGCGTACCTCCCTCCCTCTCCTCCTCATGCTTCACCACTTCCTCCTCCTCCTCCTCCTCCTCCTCCTCCTGCAGCTCCTCCTGGTTCTCCTCCTCCTCCTCCTCCTGCAGTTCCTCCTGGTTCTCCTCCTGCTACTGCTGCTGCCCCATCCCTTCTCCAGCAGTTCCTGCTCCTTCTCCTCCTGCAGCTCCTCCGAATGCTGCTGCTGCTGCTCCTCCTCCGTCTCAGTCTTTCCCGCCTCCCCCGCTCTCGCCGGTCCCCCGAGCCGAGCCATGCTTCCAGACAGGCGCATCGGCAACGCTTCCTGCACCTCGACGTCGGCAGCACACCTCGGGGCGTCATCCTGCGGTTCCCTACTTACGTTCCCTGGGTTTCTCCTACGCGTGTTGGAATTATCACATGTTGTTTGTTTTGCTTCCGTGCTCTAAAAGTTGAAGTTTCCCATGACCCCGTGGGTTTCAGTCATTTGCCAGTGACGATCCCAGAAAGTGGACTCTTACACTCTAGATGTGCAACCTCTGTGGTGCAATCTGTGTATGGTGTAACCTGTGTGTTGCAACCTACACGGTGGCTGCCGACGCGATCCAATATGTGCGGTGCAGTCTGCGGGGCGTAATTCCCTAAACACTGTATGCAACAAAGTTCTCATTTCCACGATGGGAACTGGTTTGTCTGATCTAGAATGCGAATGATACCGGAGAGAAGCCCCAATTCAGGTCTTTTAAGAGCTATAGGGTTATGGGACTGTTGAGCTATAGTGCGATGGGGTTATGGGGCTGTAGGGCAATAGAACTATAGGGATATAGGGCCAGAGGACTATAGGTCTATAGTGCCATAGGGAATCGGACTGTAGGGCTATCGGGCTATGGGGCTCTGGGGCTCTGAGATTATGGGGCTATGGGGCTATAGGGCCATAGGGCTATAAGTCTATAGGACTATGGGGCTACAGGGCCATAGGACCATAGGGCTATTGCATATAGGGCTATAGGGCTAGAACCATATAGAAGTTTTAGGGCTATACGGCTATAAGGCATCAAGGCTATGGGGCTATGGGGCTATAGGGCTGTAGGGCTATTGGGTTATAAGGCTATGGGGCTATACAATGGGGCTAGAGCGTTACAAGGCTCTAGGGCTCTAGCGCTCTAGGGCTATATGGCTATAGGGGTATAGGGCTACATGGCTATAAAACTATTGGTCTAGAAAGCTATTGGGCTATGGGGCTATAAAGCTATACCCGGGCACCCGGGCACCCTGGCACCGCCGCGGAGATCGGTGACACACCTCGCCTAACCAAATGAATCCGCTAGGGCCCCTACAGAGGGAAGCTCTGATTGGGGAGCTGGTTTGTCTGGTCTATAATGCAAAAATCCTGCTCTGAGCGCGGGCCGAGTGACGTCGCCACGATAGTGAACCAAGCTGGATAGGTCAAAAGACTGCGCGCGGCTGGTGGCGGGGTCCACCCGAGCGACGCAATTTCTGGTCCGTCGGCGGCCATTGCCGCCCCCTTGCCGCCCGTTGCCGCAGGCGCCACTTCCGAGTTACTGCCCCGTCGCCGCCAGTTGCCGCCGCTGCCCCGTTACCGATCTCTTGCTTTGCATTGCGATGCTTTGCGTTGCGCCGCGTGTATGGTGCCGACTCGCTGTTTGGGGTTCACGCTGAAATCATGGTTCGAGAAGTGGCCCTGCCACACATGGTAGCTTGGAGCAACTCGTTCCAAATGGACATCCGCGGGAGGAGCCCGCTGGGCTGGAGTCCCAGGGCGTTTCTCGGGG
>CAUYUJ010017752.1:175310-183134 GCA_963575745.1 Prorocentrum cordatum
GACGCCGCAGCGCGCCTAATAGACGCTTGTGAAAGGCCTCTCGTGGAGCCTCTCGGGGGCTTGCACCGTGCCTCAGATGAACCGTTTTGGCGCCTCTGAAAAAAACCTCTGGCTCCACAAGGCCTGTCTACATGTCTTTTGCTTTTCGCGGCGCTGGCGAGCGCTCGGCGCGGGGGAGCCGAGGCTGGGATGCAAAAGTGCGAATTGCACACCGCGGGGGCCCGCGCCCTTTTGACAAAGGGTGAGGTACCCCAGCGCCGCCCAGCCCGGCTGCGCCAGTTTGAACCGACGAGAGGGGCGCCAGGGATGCAAGTACCCCCACGAGCGGGAGGGCGGGGTGACAGCGCGCGCGCCGTCCGCGACGGTAGGACGCAAGCGCCGATGCCTGCAGGATGCCTGCGCGAGGGCTGCCGCAGAGAGGGGACTTCGGGGGCGGCCAATAGGGGGGCGTCTAAGAGGGGGGGGCGCAAATCACGGCCGGCGGCACGTGCGCGGCCCACGGGGGGGGGGGGCCAGGGACGTTTTGAAATAAGAAGCGCCATGACATCTGGGGGGATATCATGGCCCCCGCCATGATATTCATCCCCCCCTTGTCATCACTCCCCTCTTTGTCGCCCACGAGAACTGCGGGCAAGTGGGGCGTTCAGATCATGCTGGTCTTCGCGCCGGTGCAGCGGCCCAGGCTCCATTCCGGAGTCGTGCGAGTGTCTGCTCCAGGGGCGGCGCGGCCAGGCCTGTATGCACCGCGGGGCCTGCTGCGAACATCACGGGGCCCGTGTGCGCCGCACGGCCTGCGTGCATTGCAAGGCCGATGGGCGAATGGGCGCCGCGATGCCTGCGTTTGTCGCAAACCTGCGTGAGCCTCGGGGCCTATGTGGCGGATTTCGGAAACCCTGAACCCAAAAACGTTTCATCTTTTGGGGACGCATTTTTTACTTCCGCCGCCTTCCGCCGAACTTCCGCCGCCTTCCGCCGAGCTTCCCCCGGCTTCCGCCGGCGGAGGCGGCCTCGTTTTACTTCCGCCGACCTTCCGCCGCCTTCCGCGGCGGAAGACATGACAACTCTTTCTATCCTCGAAGGCAAGGCATTTTTTGGAACGCCTCATGTGGCCGTCAAGGCTTCTGGGAGCCGCACGGTTAAGTGAGCTCACATCGCCATCGCAAGGCCTCCAAAATTTCACCGCAGCCCCTCAAGGGCTGCGGTGAAATTATGGAGGCCTTGCGTGCGGCGACTTCGGGGGAAGGAAGGGGGGAAGACGAATAGGAAAACAGATTCGTTGCGCGCTTTTGGAGGGTCGCCGGGGAGGGACGATTGGAAAAGTGAACGTCTCCACCGAAAGTGTTTCGCCACCCCCAACGTCCAACACGTTTTTTTATTAGTTTTTATCCGCCGGCCCCCTTGTGGGGCCACCAGGCTGTAGGCTGAGGGTTTGCTGTCCCCTGCGCCAGTTCCAGTTTCCAGTTTCCACTGTTACAGAATTGCTTTATGCTGCTTGCTGTTCCTTGTTGTAGACCGCGCGAAGGGGGGGAGCCGAAAACCAGCAAACCTGGCGTCTCCTGGAAGGGTTCTCAAAATCTCTGGGGGGGTCGAAATTAACACCACTCACCCAGATCGGCGGGGTCAGGGTTCAAAAACACATGGGATTTGCCACATTCCTGAAATTCGGCGGCACCCCTCACGCAGATCGGCGGAATCAGGGTCGAAACACCAACAGGTTTTGCCACATTTCTGAAATCTGGCGGCACCCCTTACAACATTGGCGGAGTCAGGGTCGAAAAACCAATGGGATTTGCGACATTTCTAAAGTTCGGCGGCACCCCTCACTCAGATCGGCGGGGTCAGGGTCGAGAAACCAATGGGATTTGCCAAATGTCTGAAATTCGGCGGCACACCTCACACAGATCGGCGGGGTCAGGGTCGAGAAACCAATGGGATTTGCCGCATTTCTGAAATTCGGCGGCACCCCTCACGCAGATCGGTGCGGTCAGGGTCGAGAAACCCATGGGATTTGCGACATGTCTGAAATTCGGCTGCACCCCTCACGCAGATCGGCGGAGTCAGGACCGAAGAACCGATGGGATTTGCCACATTTCTGAAATTCGGCGGCACACCTCACGCAGATAGTCGGAGTCAGGGTCGAACAACAAACGGGATTTGCTACATTTCTGAAATTCGGCGGCACCCCTCACGCAGATCGGCGGGGTCAGGGTCGAAAAAACAGTAGGATTTGCCACATTTCTGAAATTCGGCGGCACCCCTCACGCAGATCGGTGGGGTCAGGGTCGAACAAACAATGGGACCTGCAACATGTTAATACTTAGTAGAACAGCTTTTTGTACAGCATAGCAAGCTCGAAATGCAACACCGAATTCAACAATATCATCAGAATCTCAATCTGTCTTGCCGATTAGTCATCGTCTTCGCGTGAAGTCCCGACGCTGCTTCACGGCGGCGCCAAGGCGTCATGACTTCGCTCTTGCATTGCCCATTATCCGAGAGAGGGGGCCAGCGGCAGGGGGCGAAGCCCTTACGGATAACCAATCGGCAGCCAATATTAATCATGAGAGAGGAGGAGAGGCCGGAGGGACGGCAGAACCCTTTGGCTTCCAATAAAAGGGTTTTCAAGATCTCTCTGTCGATCTCCTAAGAGAGCCTTGCGTCTTCATTCAATGCCATTGTGTTCCCTTGATGGCTCGTTAGGTCTGCTCTTGGATCCCGTATAACTTTTTCGGAAACCATGTGTTCAATCTCGCGTTGCCCATGATTGCACGTGTGCCCCGCGTGCCATACGAACCTGCTTGAACGTTGTGTTTCGGTGTTCATGATCTCGCTCCATTGAAACGATCGACCAGCATCGTTTCGTGGGGCCTCAAAGAGTGAAGTGCTACGCCCGTCACTGGGGAGGGCCCTGGTTTTTCTTTGTGGTCACCTCTCCTGCCCCTTGCCCCTCCTCCCTACCTCCTCCTCCTCCTTGTCCTCTGACGGTGCGCGGCGTCCGCCAGCCAGCGTCGTATCCTCCTCCTCCTCCTCCTCCTCCTCCTTTCCTCCTCCATACTTTTATCGCTCCTCCTCCGCCGCCTCCTCCTCCTTTCCTTCTCCATACATTTATCCCTCCTCCTTCTCCGCCGCCTCCTCCTCCTACTCCTTTCCTCCTCTATACTTTTATCCCTCCTCCTCCTCCGCCTCACCCTCCCCAGACATCTGATATGCCTTGTTTCTTCTTCCATGCGGGGTTTCCGGACGTCCCCGACCTTCTTTCCCCAAGGCTGTCGGGTCTCCTCCCGAAACGTCTTTTGACCGCCCCGGAGCCTTTGCAACGGCCCCCAGAGGTGGAAAATGGCAACCACAAAACCTTCGTCTCGATTCCTTCACGACGCGAGCACGTCTAGACCCCCTCCTCCCATCGTCAGCCCACTTCCCCCCCGCCCCCCTCCTCACTCCCATGGGCTCGCCAGCTCGGGCGCTCCCATAGCAGCGCCGAAGGAGCTCGGGCGGAAACAAAAGCACAGCGCCTCCGCTGCGCCTCCGCCGGCTCCCCATTCGCGGGCCCCCAGGCGGGCGCACTGGGCCAGAGCGCCGAAGGGGAACGATAGGAGGGGGCGCTCTGGCCCTGGGGGGGCCGGAGAGTCGAGCCAGAATCGGCGATGCATCGCCGACTGATCGGCGATGCGCCGCTGGCAGCGAAACCGCACGCCTCGGCGGGGTGAACGATCTTGCCCCTCTCAGCCATGAGTGGGCGAATGCGGATCCATGCATCTCCCCCTGAGCCTGTCCCATGCCTAGCGCTGCCCCTGACGCTTCTCTCATTGGGGCACCCGCATTCTCCTGGATAGGCCTGGTCCAGGTAGAACCCTGTCTGGTGTCCCCAAGTGTGATCTGGGAAACCCTGGAACCCCTTTGATGCGGGATAATTCCTGTTTCAGGAGTGCTAGACAAAATCCACATGGGGCAGACTGTGATCGCGGTGAACTCGAGTCGTGAATAACCCGGGGCAATTAAGGAGCGAAAGCGAGAGTCCCAAATCAGGAGTTATTCATGACCGCCTTCCCTGCCCTGATAAATCGTGGCTCTGGCCTATCGCCATCGCCATCCCCATCTCTCTAGAGGACCAAGAACCTGCATACACATGATTCCTCGGAGGTCCGCGCGGATTGCCTGGATCCGCGCTGGGCCACCCTCTTGTGCGCGCGGAGCGCGCCAGGCACCGCCAGGGGGCCCAGCGCCGATCCATGACCTCCGTGCGGACCTGGAATCATGTGTATGCCGTTCTCTTAGCTGCCCCGATACGCAACACGCAACACGTGGCGTAATTACTGATACGGAGCTCAACACGTGGACTGGAAACGTAGGTCCGACCCGATACGTTCGCCAAAGCGTGGGCCACTACGTGGAGTCAACACGCAACGCACTGACACGGACGTCTGGAACACGGGACGTGTTGCGTTTCAGTACGGGCGCATCGAGAAAACTAAGGCCGTTCTCTGTTCGTCGAGTCTCGCTCCGAGGGGCTCGCCCGCTCGGGCGCGCCCGTGGCAGCGCCCGGCGCCCGGCGAACACAGCAGCGCGGCGCCCGCCTCCCCCGAGCCGAGGGGCAGCGATAGAGGCTGGCACGGGGGGGACTCGCATCGACCCGGCATCGGCGAGACGCCTCGCCGACAGGTCGGCGAGGTGGGCCTCCGAGAGGTGAGTCCGCCCCCCTTGCTGGGCAGGTTGGGGCTGTCGGGCCGCTGTGGGCGATTCATGGGCGATTGGGGGTCGATGCATCCCCCCCTATTTGAGCAGGGACCGACCGTCCTGGCATTCCTATAGTCCTACCACGAAATTTTCTCAGAACCTAAAAACGTTCTCAAAACAGAAACAATGTCCTTAGAAAGCATGAACCCGATGTGAGAAAACAAGACACTCCCAACCAGAAATGTTCTAAGAACATTTCGCAGGAACCACAAAAGGTTCTCAGAACATTGCTTGGTAGGGCCACAGGCACGCCGGGACGCTTCGCCACTGCTTGACCTGTGCCTATCCCCCCCCCTGTCGCTGCCCCTGAAGTGCCTGGCCCTGCAGATCTCGGGCGCCCTGGGCGCGCCCACCCGCCGGCGGCACGCGCCCAGGTCGCCGGCGCCCCTTGGCCCCCCCTTCGCCTGCGTTCCTGCTGCCCTAAGCCCTCCTCTTCCTCCCTGCTCTCCACCCTCGTCTCGTCCTCGTGCTCGTGCGCGTCTTCGTCCTCGTCCTCGTACTCTGTCCTCGTCCGCCGCTGGCAACCGCTTCAAGGATGGAGCCCAGGTGGTTCTCAAACTGTGGCTCCCGCCGTAGCGACGCGCGCGCTCATCTTAAAAACTTGCAAGAGTTTTGCGGATGGAGGGCGGGTGGTTTTCAAACTGTGACTCTCGGTATAGCGCCGCGCACATTCGTTGTACAAACTTGTAGCCATGGGTGCTGGTTCGTTTTCAACATTTGGCTCTAGCCTATCGCCGCGCAAAACATATCCGGTACACATTCATCCGACCCCATACTCACCATCGTATGCAACATGTTCAAAGTCTGCTCATATCCACACGACCCAACCTTCATCATAGTTTGGAATAAAACTGAGATTCGTCGCACAGCCGTACACCCCAACCCTTAATGTTTCATGCAAAAACAGATTCGGTGCACATTCATCCGGCCGAGCCCCCACCATCCGATGAAAACTCCGGTGTGCATACATACTTACCCAATTTTCATTATCCTATGCTCAAAAGGTATTCGGTACGCGATCATCCGATCCAACTCCCATCATCCGATGCTACAAACACCTGGTGCACATCCATCTGACCTAACCCTCACCATCATCTGCACACATAACTTTCTGTGCGCATCATCTGGTCTTCAGCATCGGCCCACCCGCTGGCCCCGAAGAGTTCCTGGGAACAAGAACGCAGAACAAATCAATCCACCGATCGCAAGCACATTATAATTCGATGCGTTTCGGGCGCCCCATCGCCGATTCCGATTCTGGACCCAAGCGTTCCCCAAACTGCCCCAGGCGCTCCCAGACGCCCCAAGACGCTACAATTCATCCCCAAACGCTCCCAGCCTCGCCGTCGCCACCAGAAGCAATAGCGTCCACATGCTCATCTTCATCGTCCTCGCCGCGGGAGGACTCGAGGAACATATGTATTCAGATCGCGTTGACGCGTGGCCCACAAACGGTTTTCACAATGGGGCTCTCGCTTCGCTGGCGCCGCAAACCACCGTGTTACACATCCGAACAAACAGATGCGAGTCGTTTTCAAAACGGGACCCTCGCGCTGGCGCGGTGCACACTCGGCTTCCAACTGTCCTGAGCCGCGAGTGGATGGCGAGTTCTTTCCAAGACGGGCTCTCGCTTCGCTGGCGCCGCAAACCACCGTGTTACACATCCGAACAAACAGATGCGAGTCGTTTTCAAAACGGGACCCTCGCGCTGGCGCGGTGCACACTCGGCTTCCAACTGTCCTGAGCCGCGAGTGGATGGCGAGTTCTTTCCAAGACGGAGAAAGCATTGGACAAGGAACCCGTAGATCCGCCGACCCCTAGAGGCGTGTGCGATATCCTTTGTGTAAGGCCTCGGAACCCCTCCCCCGAGGGAGCTCGCCCGAAACTTGCCCGAGGGAGCTCGCCCGAAACTTGCCCGAAACCTACCAACACCCCCCCACCACGCCTCCATCACGCAACGCCCCCCTCCCCGCTCTCCCACTTTGGTCCCGACACCCCCAAGCCCAACGCTCCCCTCCCCGCCCCCCACTTGGTCCCGACACCCCCAAGCCCATGGGCTCTGTTCTTGGAACCCCCGACCCCACGATTTCTCGCCCAAAATCGACCAACGCCCTCCTCCCCGCCCCCCACTTGTCCGCACCCCCAGGCCCATGGGCTCTGTTCTTGAGACCCCCGACCCCACAATTTCTCGCCACAAATCGACCAACGCCCCCCTCCCCGCCGCTCCCTTCCCCCCCCTCTCCACTTGGTCCCGGCACCTCCAAGCCCATGGGCTCTGTTCTTGGGACCCTCGACCCCACAATTTCTCGCCCAACATCGACCAACGCCCCCTCCCTCCCCGCCCCCCACTTGGTCCCGACACCCCCAAGCCCATGGGCTCTGTTCTTGGAACCCCCGAACCTCACGAATTATCTTCGCCCAAAATCGACCAACGCTCCCTCACCGCCCCCCACTAGGTCCCGACACCCCCAAGCCCGTAGGCTCTGATCTTGGGACCCCCGACCTTACGATTTTTCGCCCAAAATCGACCAACGCTCCCCTCCCCGCGCCCCACTTTGTCCCGACACCCCCAAGCCTCTGGGCTCTGTTCTTGGGACACCCGACCCCACGATTTCTCGCCACAAATCGACCAACGCCTCCCTCCCCGCCGCTCCCCCTCCCCCCCCCTCCCCACTTGGTCCCGGCACCCCCAAGCCCATGGGATCCGCACTTGGAAACCCTCGACCGCTACACTTTCTCGCCCAACAACGACAACGCCCCCCCCCACGCTCCCCACCCTTGGTCCCGACACTCCCCCTGCCCATCGGGCTCCGTTTCTTGGGACCCCTACCCCACGATTTTTCTCGCCCAAAATCCACCAACGCCCCCCTCACCGCCCCCCACTTGGTCCCGACACCCCCAGGCCCATGGGCTCTGTTCTTGAGACCCCCGGCCCCATAATTTCTCCCCCCAAATCGACCAACGCCCTCTTCCCCGCCGTTCCCCTCCCCTCCCCCCTCCCCACTTGGTTCCGGCACCCCCAAGCCCATGGGCTCTGTTCTTGGAACCCTCGACCCCACAATTTCTCGCCCAACATCGACCAACGCCCCC
>CAUYUJ010017752.1:183234-195734 GCA_963575745.1 Prorocentrum cordatum
CGCACGCGCGCACGCGCGCACGCGCGCACGCACGCACGCACGCACGCACGCACGCACGCACGCACGCACGCACGCACGCACGCACGCACACACGCACGCACACACGCACACACACACACACACAAATTTGCCGGCCCAACGGGCCAGAGGCGTGCTGAGATCTCTGGTAACTGCTTCACAATATTTCTAGTTCGCGCGCGCGGGGCGGCCCATGGGGGCCCCCGGACGAAAAGTACCCTGGCTGATCCCCGGCCGGGTCCCGGGCGATCCCCAGGGGGGAGGCTATTTTTCGCCACCCCTCACGAGGATCGTGGCCTCCGAGGGGGTGGCTGCAATTGACTACCCCCGCTCCCGCCCCAAGGGGCCCCCAAGAGCCCCCTAAGAGGCCCCAGGGGAGCCCAAGACGCCGCCAAGGAGCCCCAAGACGCTCCCAAGAAGCCCCCAAGAGGCCCCCAAGACTGCCCCAAAAGGCTCCAAATAGCGCTCCAGGGCCGGCGGAATGAGCGAAGCGATGAAATACACACACGCAAATTATTAACCAGATTCCCCACATTTTCCTGTATTTTCTGGGGTGTCTGCCTTCCCCCCTCCCACTTCCCATAGTTTCCTATATTTTCCTGGGGGGTCGGCGATTCACTGTGTCTGTGTGTTCCTTCCCCTCCTGAGTGTAGGCGGCCCCGCGGGGCCGAGGGCTCTGGGGAGCCTCGCGCCCAGGGCGCGCCGGGGCCGACCCCGAAAAACTGGGGCGCCGAGGCGCCGCTGGGCACGCGGGCGCTTCCTCCTCCTCCTCCTCCTCCCCCTCCTCCTCCTCCTCCTCCTCCTCCTCCTCCTCCTCCTCCCCTCTCCTCCTCCTCTCCTCCTCCTCCTCCTCCTCCTCCTCCTCCTCCTCCTCCTCCTCCTCCTCCTCCTCCTCCCCTCCCCTCCCCCTCCTCCTCCTCCTCCTCCTCCTCCTCCTCCTCCTCCTCCTCCTCCTCCTCCTCCTCCTCCTCCTCCTCCTCCTCCTCCTCCTCCTCCTCCCCCTTCTCCTCCTCGTCGTCGTCGTCGTCGTCCTCCTCCTCCTCCCAGGACGCGAATGGCCTTGGGCGCCCAAGTTTTGACGGGGGTACAGGGGCGCACACATGAGTGCACGCGAATACCAGAATCCCAGACCTTTTCCTGTATCTTCGGGGTTTTCGACTGCCCCCCCCCCCTTCCAAGATTTTCCCATCTGTTCCCAGTTGTCGGCGATTCATTGTGCCTGTGTGTGTTTTCCCCCCTCCTGAAAGCTTACGGGGCCGCCGGGGGACCAAATCTCACGGCCGGCGAACGTATCCAGATCCCCGCCCTCGCGGTCTGGATTCTACTCAAGGGCTCCCAACTTCGCGCTTCGCGCTGCGCGAAGCGCGAAGGGCGCACAACTTCGCGCTCTCGCGCCGCCTCCCAAGGGGAGAAGAGGAGGACGAGGAGGAGTCGGAGCCGAACCGCGAAGCGCGAATAACTCTTCGCGCCCTCGAGGGCGCCCTTGCCTCTTCTGGGTCGTGATCCCGTGGGGGCGCGGTCGCAGGGGTACGCTCCGCGCGGGGCCTCCGCGACAGGAGCACGCCCCGTGCCCGTGGGGTCGCGGCTCCGTGGCCCGGCTCGCGAGGCCGTGGAGATGGAGACGTTCCTCCTGCCCACGAGGATCCAAGCGCGCGAGCCAGTGCTGGGGAGGAGGAGGAGGAGGAGGAGGAGGAGGAGGAGGAGGAGGAGGAGGAGGAGGAGGAGGAGGAGGAGGAGGAGGAGTTGGACCCCCGTGGGCCCGCACCAGAGGCAACTCTGGCGAAGCTCCACCCTTGCGCGCAGCCGTCGTTAGAGCGGCGGGGGGCCCGGCAGCGCCTCCGCGGAGCAACCGCGCGCCGCACGCTCACCCACAAGGCCCTGGATAAGGAACAAATGGGTACGGTGGGGGCATTGGATAAGGAACCATTAAGCCAGTGGAAAACCAATCGTGGATTGGCCATGGATCTCACCACCGCCCTCATCAAATAAGGAACCCTCCAGGGTCTGCAACCTCCTGGGCGCATTCTTTAACGAACGCCTCCACCGTAAGGAAACCAAGGTCTGGAAGCAGGTGGAGCTCCAGTTGTGGATTTCGACCGTCCCGGCATTCCTATAGTCCTACCATGAAATGTTCTTAGGACCCAGAACTGGTCTTATGACAAAAAACAGCGTTCTTAGAGCATCATCCCGACGTGATAAAACAAGACAATCTCGGCCAGACATGTTCCAAGAACATTTCGCGTAGACCACACGATATTCTTATAGCATTCTTTGGTGGGCCTATAGGCGAGCCAGGACTCTTCGCCACTGCTTTAGGATTGGCCATGGACATCACCGCTGCCCTCACTAGATCAAGGTTACAACCATACCTATGTTTTTTTGTGTGTAACTGTTGTGCCAAATATCAGTTGATTCCCTTTTATTTAATGGAACGAACCTAATTTGCGTGGTTTTGTTTGTAAGTTTTTAATGGTGTTTGTTATAGCAAGTTGTATCAAATGTAAGTTGGGGATACAGGTAGTTCATGTAATGTGTTTGAATGTAACGTCCCCACCGCAGCCGAGGCTGACGGGCGCCGCCGCGCGCCCTCGCTCAGCTGATCACGCGTCGAGCGCGATGGTGTGCGGCTCTGGAGGCGCTGCGGCATGGTCGCAGTCGTGCCGCAGAACCGGGCCGACCGCGTCTTCGAAGCCGTCGAACCTGGGAGGACGCCACTAAGACACCAACACCAGTCCTGGCCAGGCTCCTCCTCCTCCTCCTCATCCTCCTCCTCCCCCTCCTCCCCTCCTCCCCCTCCTCCCCCTCCTCCCCCTCCTCCTCCTCCTCCTCCTCCTCCTCCTCCTCCTCCTCCTCCTCCTCCTCGTCCTCTTCCTCATCCTGGGCCCAGGATCGGTGTAAGCGCCTTCCTGACTTGGGCAGGAACGCGCATACACCGATCCCCGAACCCCCGACGCCGTGATTTTTCCTGACGTGCAACCCCCCCGCGGTCTGAACCCCTTCATCCTGAGTTGTTTTCTGACGTCCCCGAGGCCCTGCAAGGACCCCCAGGGGCCGAGAAATACCGAAAACGTCCCGTCATGGATGGTTTTTTCAACGGCGCGAGGTGTCTGGTCTGGATCCTGGGCCCAAGATCGGCCTGGCCACCACCGGTGTAGGTGTATTGTCAATGCTCTCCGAGAACCAGCCCTCGCCGCGGTCGTGGAAGGTCAGCCTCGACGGCTGCTCCTGGCCCTCGCAGTTGAAGTTGTGGAGGTCATCGGGGCCTCTGAGCGTCGGCACGTGGGGCGGGGCCATCTTCTGCGCCTCCAGGGAGCTCCAGTCGAAGCCAGCCGCGGCCCACCACTCCTTGGTAAAACTTCTGGTCTCGCACAACCGTGCCCCCCCCCAGGCAGTCGGAGCGCCCCAGGGGAGCCGCTGTAGGCGGCGCCAAGGTTCAGGGGCATCCGAGAGGGGGTGTCCAAGAGGGGAGTTCGCAAATCATGGCCAGAGGCATGTGCGCGGACAAAGGGGATACCATGATACGTATTGAAAAACTTCTGCGGCGACTGCAATTACTTTGACTATCTAATACTACTGCTACGGCGACGACGACGACCCCTATTATTATTTCGACTACTACCATTGCAACTATTACTAGTACTACTACAACTACTACTACCACCACCACCACTACTACTACTACTACTACTACTACTACTACTACTACTACTACTACTACTACTACTACTACTACTACTACTACTACTACTACTACTACTACTACTATTACGACTACTACAACCACAACCACAACCACAACCACAACCACTACCACTACCACTACCACTACCACCACTACTGCTACTACCACTACTACTACTACGACTACTACTGCTACTGCTACTGGTACTACTTCTACAATTACTACTACTACTAGTACTCGTACTAGTTCTACTACTACCACTACTGCTACTACTACTTCTTCTTCTTCTTAGACAGCTGCTGCCACTACTGCAACTACTACTACTACTACTACGACTACGACTGATTAAGATACTAGCACTACTTTTAATACAAAGAAGACTCACACATCTAATACGACCAATACTAAACATGTTGCTGGTAAGAAGAAGAACGCCATTGATAATTCGCATAAGCTGCTGTGCATGGGACCAGCCAGAAGCCGCATACTACGAAGAGTGGTACAAATATTAAGATGTAGCAGAAGTGTACTAATACGACCAACAGAAAGCATACTAATAATGATAATGAACATGCGAACGCTGATAAATATACGAATGAGGATAGCACTAGTAATCGCACTTGTACTAAGAGAATGGACGCAATGCTAATAAGGGTCATACTGGCAATACGAGTAGTCACACTACTACTATTACTACTAGTGCGACTATTTCTTTTAGTACTACTCTTACGACTACTACACTATAACAACAACTACTACTATTACTACGAGTATTACTACTACTACTACTACCACCACTACTACTACTACTACCACTACCACTACCACTACCACTACTGCTACTACTACTACTACTACTACGACTACTACTACTACTACTACTACGACTGCTACTACTACTACTACTACTACTACTACTACTACTACTACTACTACTACTACTACTACTACTACTACTACTACTACTACTACTACTACTGCTAGGACTAGGACTAGGACTAGGACCACGACTACGACTACTACTACTACGACGACGGACGACGACGACTACTACTACTACTACTACTACTACTACTACTACTACTACTACTACTACTACTACTACTACTACACTACTACTACTACTACTACTAACTACTACTACGACTACTATACTACTACTACTACTACTACTACTACTACTACTACTACTACTACTACTACTACTACTACTACTTCTACTACGTCTACTACTACTACTACTACTACTACTACTACTACTACTACTACTACTACTACTACTTGTTCTACTTGTTCTACTAGTACTACTAGTGCTACTACTTACGACAAGAAAAATACTACTTTCACGAATACAAGCAATAACAACACAACTCGTCATACTACCGCCACAGTGCCCACGGCACGTTGAGGCGTGGAGAACTGCCAAGGGCTGCCTGGCAGGGTGTCTGAAATCTTCTAAGGGGCTCCCAACCCGCTCCAGTGACACCCACCAGACCGCCCTACTCCAGGGGTGTCCCTGGGCGGCCATGGCGCCTCCCTCGGGCTCTCCAAGGCTTCCATGACGGCCCCAGGAGGCCCCCAAAACGGCTGAAGAGGGCTCCGAATCGCCGAACAAACGCACAAATCATTGATTCCCCTCAGGGTTTTTGAAAGATTTTGGCTGTCTCGCCTTTTCGGCAACCCGGCTCTCCAAGACGGGCCACGAGGTTCCCGAGACAACCGCCAAACGGCACAAGAGGCCTCCAAGAGGGCCCCACAACTGCCCAAAAACGCCCCAAGATGGTCACCACGAGCGGACAATCCAAGCCTTCCGCGCCAAGAAGCCCTTAAGAGGCCCCGAGAGGCGCCCAAGAGGCGCCATGATATTCCCTCTCCCGAAGACCCCAAGAGGCTCCAAGAGGCTCGAAAGAGGCCACTGCCCGGAAACTGCCCCCAAGAGGCGCCGAAACTGCCCCCCAAAAGTCCCCGAGAGACCTCCCACGAAATCCCACCGAACATCCATCAGGCTGCATACACACAGTCCGAAAACGGTGGCGGGACTTGCCGTAGGCAGCCAGTTCCAGCTGCCAATCTCCAGTGTTGCAATACTGGTTTCTGATTTCCAATGTAAACCTGATGTTGCTGTCCGCGCGAATGGGGGGGGAACCGAAAAATGTCAGGCTACTTTTCCTTGGGAGGGGGGGGGGTATTACAATTTCTGGGGGGCCCTGGGACACTTGAAGATACATAGAAATCGCGCCCCCCGAAACCACGTGCATTTAGAATCGCGCCTCCGAAGCCGCGCCCCCTGTAAAAATGCAACCACTTCGCGCCCCCAGCGCCGCGCTCTCCCGCGCACTGCGCCGCTCTCGCACTTCCGAGGCCACGATCCTTCGCGCGTCCCATCGGAACCCCGCGTCCGAAGCGACCTTGTGAATTACGCCGCGCCCGCGCCCCCGCGGACTTTTTGATCGCGAGCGACGCAGGCAGCTGCGCGCCGTCTAAGAAGTCGTGAGAGCGCAAGCCAAGCGCAGGCAGCACGCGGAACAATGGGGCCACAACGGTGGCGAAAACGAGGCAGCGGAAGCGGCGGACAAGAACACACGAGGGGAGCAAGAAGCCGAACGAACAAGAGGGAAACGCCCCCGCGGACGCGATCCTTTATGAATCGCGCCGAGCCGTGCCCCCGAGGCCTCGACCCCCTGCGCGTTGCGCCGCGCTCGCGCCCCTCGAGGCCGCGACCCCTTGACATGTGTGCAACGTTCGGGCCCCCGGCGCTGCGATCCGTCGTGCGTGTCGCCAAATCCACGCTCCTTTTGCTCATTGCAAGCGCAGCTGATGCCGGCCGCGGAGCAGAGACGGAAGCCCTCGCCAGGTGCCTGCCGCCATCGGCGAGGACGGAGCTTCTCGTCGAAGTCAGGAGAAGACGCGCAGGGCGCGCCACAATAAAGACCGCTCATATTAGAGCGGCTTAGCTGTCACAGGGCGAAGGCCAGCCGGGGTCCTGCGCACTCGAGTGGCAGCTCCCAGCTGGGGGCTTCTTGACTTGGGGGCGCCTTTGCACTGGGCTCTCAAGTTTGAGGTGTTCCCTCCTGTTGCTTGATGATCGCCGCACGGGTGGCGGCAAAACGCAGTGCCTCTCTGCGCGCAGTCATGGCCGAAGCCGCCGAGGAGGGCGGCAGCAGGGGAAACGTGAGGCAGAGGAGGGTGGGGAGGCGCGCCCGCGGTGTGGCCGCCGTCGGCGAGCACCGCCCCCGCGATGGTCGAAAGGGGAGACTTCTCCATCGGAGCCACGTCGCCAGCTGGCAGCTAGCTGAAGGATCTTTCAGCCAGCCAGCGCTGCGTGCGCGCGCGCATGTTGCACGACCTGCGCCTCGCCTCCTGCCTCGAGCTCGCCCAGACAAGCTCGTGCCCTGTAAAGCTCGCAGGTTGGATTTCAGGCTCGGCCTTGTTCGGCCAGGGCGGGTGCTAGTCGGGTTCGTTCAGCTTAGCAAATTCGACGCGGTGGGTGGCAGCGCAGGCGACATATCGGGAGAAACATCGTGCTTTCCTGGGCGCGTTCATGCGCGCGCGGGCCAGCGCCTGGGGCGCGGCGATTTCGGAAGCGCCGGCCTTGGCAAAGTAGTCGAAGCCCAGGCATTGCCAAGGATCCAAAGAAAAGGCTCGCGGATTCGCGGGCACGACCTCGAGCTCCAGACGCGGCGGGAACCGCGGCGAGCGGGGGGGGGCGCCTTCTGCTTCGCGGCCAAGTCCAGCA
Organism: Prorocentrum cordatum; assembly: GCA_963575745.1. Taxonomy (NCBI): domain Eukaryota; class Dinophyceae; order Prorocentrales; family Prorocentraceae; genus Prorocentrum; species Prorocentrum cordatum. Next base: position 190,671 of record CAUYUJ010017752.1, read on the forward strand.
GACGTCGCCAGATCAACGCGTGGCCGGCCATTCCCCTGGCAAGATCGGGCGACCAATCCGAGCCTTCAGATGCGAGGGGCGCCAGATCTAACGCCGCGGGCTCCGAGGGGCGTCGTCGCTGCTTGGCCTCGAGCGCGGCTCGACGCTTAACATTTCCAACCGTTTCGTGCAATGAGCCATGCAGGCCTCTGCAGGCCGCTCTCGCAGGCACTCTAGCCTCCGAGAGCCGGATCGCAAACCGCCCGCACCTTGTCAACGCGGGGTTGTCTGTCGCGAGCCAGGGGCCGCCGGTGAAGGCCGCCGCCCCCCGCGCCTCGCAGCGCGACCCCCAGTCGCCTCAATGGAGCGTGGGGGGCCCAAGCGAGGGGGGATCGGCGCGGGGGGGGCCCGCGGTCAAACCTAGACGCGCGCCGGCGTGATCGGGTCGGCGCGGCGCAAACTTGTCGGGCCTTCACCGAGCGTGAGGTCTCGGATCCGGGCCGAAGACCCCGGCAGGTGGCCGCGATCCTCGCCCCCATGGCTGGCGCGCAACCCCTGACATCTGAGAGCAGGGTGGGAGTGGGTCTCAGGCTCCTCTTTGCGCGGCGCGCGAGTGCCCGAGCGCTCCGACGAGCGCTCCGCATTGCAAGCTTCAATCAGCTGGGGCCCAGACCCCGCTGGCCCAGGGCGCTCTCAGAGTTCCAGCGTAGGTGGCGCGCTTGAGCGCGGCAGCAGGGCCCCCGACGCAGCGTCGATCCGAGCGCGTCCAGATCGCGCCCCCTCGATCCAAGTTCGCGCGGCAATCGCGGGACCCCCTGATCGCCTCCTCTGGGCGCCTGGTCGGAACCGCTCGCGGGCGCCGGCGAGGGGCGCGTTCGAGCGGGGGCATCTTTCGAAGCGATCGTCTCAACCGCAGCTGACGGGCCGCCAGCGCGTGCCCAATCGGAAGCACACGCAGAAAACCACAATGCGAAATCCCCCCAGGCCCGTGCAAGCGCGCAGAGCGCGACGGTGGCGCCCCGCACGGCAAGCGAGAATGCTTGCGCGGGGCGCGGAGTGGCGTTGTATATGGGATCATGCCAGGGGCCCCTTTGGGTCATGAAGTGCGCCGCGAGCCCCGAGGGTCCTGCTCCGGGTCCAGCGAGGGCCCCGGCGACGCATCGCAGAATCTGAAGACCCGTCGGAGGCACCACTGACCGCGGCAAGGTGGTTTGCCGAGCTCAATGGCACCGACCTCCAGATCGCGGGCGCCATGTCGACGGCCGCTCTGCAAAGCGCCTTTGCTTGCGTCGCTCTCTTTGTCCATTCGGTCGTCCTAGCCCGCGCCTGGCGCCCCCTGCGGCCGCTGCCAGGGGGCCCATGGCCGAGGTTGCGGATGCGCGACTTCAGCGGGGCCACGAGCGACGTCGCAGACTTGCGCGCCGCTCTCGCGGTCTTGGCGCGGCCGCCAGACCAGACTTGTCAACTAGAAAATCAGTCCGAGGGGGCGAGCCCGCGCGATGAACGCCCTGGCCGCCCCGAGCCCAGCGCGGAGAAACATGGGGGTCGCTTCGACCCGCTGCGGCGTGAGATCATCGACCTGCGCCTGGCATGGCCCCGAAGCTGGCAAATCGACGCGTCGCGCGTCGCGGCGGCGGGGTCGGCGGCGTCCTCGGGCGGGGGCGCCCCGGTAAGATCCCCCGCGGCGCAGCGAACTGCGTTGGCCACGAGCCGAACGCTCTGATGACCAGTGGTGGTCCGCGGTACTGCAGCAACGCCCAATGCAATCTCATGGGGTGCCTGCGCTGCCGCCCCTCTTCGAGAAGCGCGCGGGGATTGACGCGCTCGAAGCGCTCGCGGGCGTCGATGACTGCTGCCATCAACCTTTCTCCACAGCAGCTGGGTCGACTCGGCCTCCAGGTCGCGGGCGAAAGCTGCGTGGCTGGGCGAGAGCCCAGGGCCGCCGCGGCTCCAGCAGTCTGGGTTGTCGCCCCCCCCCCCCCCCCCAGCCGCGCCTTGGATCGAGGGGGCCGAGCTTTGGCCCGCGGCCTCGCAAGAGTCTGAACCAGAGCTATCAGCAAGCCCTATTCGGTGGTCGCGCGACATAGTTGATTCTGCGTGCCTCTGGCCGCGCGATGGGGCCCTTCAGATTTAGCGTTGAGCGTTGAAACGGCGCGCGGCCCTTCATCGGAGAGTTGAGAAGAGCCCCCTGGGCGATGTGATTGGGGCCAGCCGCCGCGCGCGCCGCAAAGGAAGCGCGCGCCCGTCGGAGCTGCGGCCCTGATAGTGGTGGCAACGCCTCTCCATAACCACGTCGGCTGGCAGCCGCGGCGCGCCCAGATCATGGCGAGCCCAGACCTCCTTCCAAGGCCGCAGCTCTCGTTCGACCAGCTCGCAAGGCTCGCCATTTACCGGCGCCCCAATGAACTCCTGGAGCGCGCGAAACCTGGTGGCCCTGTGAGCTTGACCTGCGCCGCTGCCTATGAACTCCCGGTGCGCCCACTCTTTCCGGCGAGCGTTGCGCACCATTGTGGTCTGCTGCAGGTGGCCTTCGGTTTTGTCCCGGTCACCTCCACAAATGCTTCGAAGTCGCCTGGCAACCAGATTGCCATGCCAGTGGCGATGAGACCAGCCACGTAGGCAGCTGCCCGTTCGCGCCAAACTTCCTCAACGCACAATGAAAGAAGGCCTGGTGCTCCACATAATAAGCACTGGTGGCAGCAAACTGGGCAAGCGCAGGCGCCGCCGCACATGCCGCGCTCGCCGCCTGGAGCCTCTGAATCTCGGTCCGCATATGTTTGCGAAAGGCTACTGCGCGCCCAGCCCACTTGGCAACCGCCCCCAAGCCCGTGACGCAGTGCCCTGCTGCAGCCGAATGCGAACGGGCTTTCGATGTCTAGCCGTCCGCATTGTGCGGACATGACCTCCACGTTCGCTGCGCTTCGCACGGCTCGGCCCTGCACATCCCAACGATCCATGCGGACCTCCATCGCAACTGCGTCCAGGGCGCACTTCAGCGACTCGAGATCTGCGGCCATCTCTAACAAGCTGGACGCCCGTTGCCTCTCCTTTTTTTGGGGGGGGGGGGGGGGCGCGCGCAAACAATGCGTGGGATGGCGCCTCGGCCCCCCTGGCTCGTGAAGGACGCGGCATCACATTGGCGCATCCACTATGCGTAACGGGTGCACAACTGGGCTGCGGGGTGAAGCGTGGGCAGCCCCATCCACCTCGGGCGCGCCGACCTTGGTGGCCAGGTTGGTGGCCACCGGCGCGTAGTCGATGATCCTGCCGTCCTCGCCCGGCCTGCCAGTGGTAGCTGAAGTGGCAGTAGCGACTCCTCCAAGGGCGTGGATCCACCGAAGCCCAAGCTCCTCAACTGACATGCTGACGTCCCCGAGCACCACCCAATCCATGCATAGACTGGCCAACTTCGCACCCCCGAGGCCACGACATCTTGCCAAACTGCGTCACGTTCGCCCCCCCGACGCCACGATCGTTTGTAAATTGCACTCCCGTCTGGAGCACGAGGCCATGGTCGCTCGTAAATTTGGCGATTTCCGCAAGTAAATTTCCAGCACGGCGCCCAAACATCTTGATCTAGCTCTGCTGAATCCAATTATGATGGAACATGATCGACCCACGAACCCGGAAAGGAATATAGAAATGTAAGGCATTGCAACATTTCAAAGACACCTGATTGGGCGACGGGCACATGCAATGCTGAATGTATCGATGATGACGTACTGTGCCGAGGGCTATGCTGTGCTACGCCGTGCTGAACTGCGATGTGCCATGCCGCGATTGTGCTCCATATACCGTTGTGGATCGAGTCCTCCCTGGCATCCGAGTCCTCACCGAACTGATCTGGAGCGTAAGCTCGACCTGCCTGAGCAGATGGCAGCTGCCCCAGAACTAATCGACAGAGGGAACATGCCAGGAGGACGCGCCGCGGAACGTCCCAAGGGACGCGCCAGGCGACGTGCCAGGGGACGTGCCATGGGGCATGGGGACGCACCGCGGGACGTGCCAAGGGGACGCGCTACGGAACGTGCCAATGGACGTGCCGAGGGACGTGCCAGGGGACGCGCCGCGCGACGTGCCAGGTGGACTCGCCACGGAACGCGCCAAGGAACGTGCCAAAGTGCATGGTTGAGTGTATCGATCTTGATGTACCGTGCCGACGGCTGTGCTGTGCTGGGCCGTGCTGAACTGCGATGTGCCATGCCGCGATTGCGCTCCATATAGCGTTGTGGATCGAGTCCTCCCTGGCATCCGAGTCCTCACCGAACTGATCTGGATCGTAAGCTCGAGCTGCCTGAGCCGATGGTAGCTGCCCAAGAACTAATCGACAGAGGAGCATGCCAAGAGGACGCGCCGCGGAACGTCCCAAGGGACGCGCCAGGCGACGTGCCAGGGGACGTGCCATGGGCACGCACCGCGGGACGTGCCAAGGGGACGCGCTACGGAACGTGCCAATGGACGTGCACCGCGCGACGTGCCAGGGGGACTCGCCACGGGACGCTCCGCGGAACGTGCCAGGCAACATGCCAGGCTGCAATGCGAAGGGTATCGATATTGATGTACCGTGCCGAGGGCTGTGCCGTGCCTGGGCGACCTGAACACGTGAAAACACGCGTTTCGCTCAAGACGTTGTCAACACATCCTCATGCTAGACATCGTCCCTGGGCAACCTGGACACGTGCAAACAGGCGTCTCGCTCGAGACATCCTCAACAAATGCTCATGCTAGACATCCGCCTGGGCGTCCTGGGCACGTGAAAACAAGCCTGCCTCTGGTTCGAGACATCCTCAACAAATCCTCATGCTAGACATCTGTCTGTGCCACCTGGAGGCGTGAAACCAAGCGTCTCGCTCGAGACATCCTCAAGACCTGGGCACGTGAAAACAAGCAATCCACTTGAGAGATCCTCAGAATTGAGGTCCCCAGGAGAGAACAATCTATAACACAAAACAAGCGTTTCGCTCGAGACATCCTCAACCAATTCTGAAAAACAAGCGTTTCGCTCGAGACATCCTCAACAAATAATTCGCCGGCCCTACGCGACCTCGTTATTTATCGCAAAATAAATTCGCCGGCCCTACAGCC